>CM055896.1:42166676-42599415 GCA_029582155.1 Panopea generosa
GCTTTGATTTATCAATTATTGACACAATTTTTATAAGGTGAAACCTGTTGTCAGTTATTTTGTACGTCTGTATGTATTCATTATACACATGCTTATCGCATGTATAGATTGCTTGTGGGTGTTTACATTTGACAAATCTTTTATTTTTTATAAAGTTAATACATCTATTATATATGTTTAATTATTTGCTTGTTTTTGCACCTTGTTATATATTTTATTTGTAACATTAAATAAAAGCAGCAGATACATGACATAATGTTCCTGTTATATAAGTTAGGTAGCTACTTCCAATACACTCAAATGACGTATTTCATTCGATCACTTCTTTAATTAAAACGCGGAACTTTATCAATTAGTCCATCATCCCGAGGCCATCTGAAAGTCGTTCGTCATTTTAATTAAGATAGGGAATATTCTCGGTCGACATATGCTACATCTTCAAAATACATTTAATGAAGTAACCGATTGTCGTCCACAGAACATCAATCAAAGATTGCTTCAGAAATAATGTCTCTGTTTTATACATTAAGGATTTAATTATTTGATAACTGGCGAAAGGCTCGTTTGTTTTAAATGTTTAATTTGGTTTTTTGTATTGAATGTGCTATAGTCGAAGACTTTATCAAAAACGAGCAATGACAAATCTTTAGATTGTGGCTAATCCATATATAGAACATATAGAACAGTTGTTTTAATTGTGCTCTTAGCCATCATTTTGAAAATAATTAATTCTGAAGAGCATAATTTGTTTCTGCTCTGTAGTTGTCAGTATATAATGCATATTTGATTTAATATTAGTAACATAATTATTTAGATGGTAAATTCCAATGAATTAGTTGTTTTTATTAAATCATTCATTATCAACTTTGATAGAAACAGGAATTCTTAAAAAAAAAACAGTGTAAGTGTATCTATTTTATACTAGTAAATGATACACACAACAAATGCCTGCAAGCAAACGTGCGCGAATGCACACACCGTACAACCAATACAGTAGTCTGATTTTGTTACAATTTTATCACTGAACCATTGTGACTTGCCTTCATTCAATTAAATACATCGAAAATAACACTGAACGCATTTTAAGTAAAAAGTGTAATAATAATAATAATAAATGTTAAATTGTATATTAAGTAGTTGAACAAGGTCAATCCACGGTCAGAAGATTAAGCACAAACCGTTGACATGTTCTAGACAGACGCATTTACAATGAACTAATTGAACTGACACGAGAGTGACTATCGCTCACTGGCCCACTGGCCACATGGTGTTGTTTGTTCAGGTTAATACAATGTTATACATTTTAGTGTTTACTTTGAAAACTTTCGCTTGTCTAAGGAAAATGGCGGCTTTGGAAACAAAAATACAAATTGCTGATTGGATTATCGACTTGTTCAACTGACAGCCCACGTCAGATCAAATTAATGTTAAACAAATCGGGCAGAGCCAATATAAACACGATTTAAATATCGTTAAGCAATAAATAAAGTGTAACAAGCCATTCAAAAACTATGACTTAATCGTTAAGTTGTACGTTACTTTTTCGTGTAGTAATAAATAAGAACTTTGAAAGAATTACCCGGTCTTTACACCATTAAACTGTTGTTATTAAGAATTAAAAGCTGTATTTTGAGCTTGAATTGCTTATCGGCAACATTCAACTTATCACCTGATGAAAACTCGAAACTTTTAATCCTTATATTAACATTATATTTTCCAACTATTTTAGATTAAACTTATGCGTTATTTTTGCCATTTTGATATGTGAAAAGCAAATTATACGCATTAAACCACAAAGTCAATGTCATGAAGGAAACGGCGACGCTGTCAACAGGCATACACACGCATACTTACGACAAACGTCACGTAAACCTAACGGCAACGTGACGTCTCACCAGCAAAACAAAATCGGGCAACCAATGGAAAGCAAACTGGTATTTTTTAGCTCCGCCCAGCAGCAAATGTTTTTCATTGGGAAATGCAATGCAGTTAATATATATAGTTCATTTGGGCCGATTGCAGTGAAAATGTAAATATTTGGAAGTTAAATACGTTAATCTGCTCAATTGATTAATTCCGTTTCTTCTACATTTATTAATAATATTTATAGCAATTTTAACATTCTGTGACACACTTATTTAAATTCAAATCTCATTGTGTTTCTATAAATATATCAACAGCTTACAGCAAGAAGGAAATTTGATTTTATTCAACAGTGTAAACTGTAGTGATAGTTAAAGGGATTAATCGCTTCACGTGCGGAATATTGCGGGTTTGCTCACAGACCGGGTCATACCGTAGACTTGAACAATGGTACTAGCAGCTACCTCGCTTTGTGCTCAGCATTTAGAGAAAAGTTTGCAAATAGTATCTGCTGCATGATACTCAAGTGTGACTGCGTTAAGAATACTGACTCAAGTAGACACCGTTGCGATATAACTGAACGATTGTTGAAAACGGCGCTAAACACCATGTAATCCTCTAAAGTAAGGTTTCGGTATGCGAAAGCTTTCTTTGAATAATTAATTGGCTTCTCTAGTAAGTACTTTATATATACCAACATAATTATATGTGAATTTGTTTGTCTTCGTGGAAAGCCATTTTAGTACAAATGAGTTTTTATTTACAGCATCCTAAACGACGTTTTCGTTCATTTAATCGACTGTAATGGAACTGAAATGCGTATTACAATAATTAGATACCATGGTGCAATTCTCGTACGAAATCAACTCAATGATGGCGAATTCCTCCTGAATACTTTAACATGTTTCTATATATATATATATATATATATATATATATATATATATATATCGGCCGGTCGGTTACTCGATCCGTGTAGGTCGGTTGACGGTCGGTATGTTGGTTGATCAAAGAACAACATTCTATATGCGCATGTTTATTCCAAACACATATCTTAACAGCACTGTATTGACAAACTCACCAGAAGGAAAACAATTTTAGTATCATGTCTTCGGTATTTATATCGGACAAATATGAAATGCAACAAATTGTATTTAGGAATACAGTGCAAGTTAAAGATAAAGGAGCATTTTCGCACGATAAAAGAAAATGTATCGAAAAATGACATCAAATGTTATAAATATCTAACCATTCCAATTGATAATGGCGGCATTGCGCCTCGTGGTATGTTTTATGACTACTTGAGTTCGTGTGAGCTGTTTTATTAGCTTATGTGTACATGCGTTGCAATGCAGTCGTCATTTATATGGAACTTTAAGGGTGTCTCCTTGCAACGGTTTAAATGTGTATCATGTATGAATGGAATCGTTTCATTAAATATATATCTTTCTTGCGTTCATTTCAAAAATATATATAATTCCATTTGGCCTTTTAATAGCATTTACTATTATATCGTTATATGATTGTTTGACTGTGTAATTGGTACTTATAGTTTGTGTTTAATCACAGTGAAATGTTTTAAAAAATATCAAGACGTATTGCTTTATTGTTTTCAATTCATTAGATAGTTAGCTTATGTGATAGCTGTATAACAAAATGACAAGCCCACACGTTAACATAATAATACTCATTTGAAATATATGTTAGAAGTTTTCAAACTTGGGATGTGATATCCAAATCGAAACAGCTCTTATAACCTCAAAAGAATGTCTGAAATAGCCTGGCAGTATAATAGTGTATCGTATGTGACACTGTTGACAGAATAAATGGCTTTATAAGACGGTGCCAGTGAATTATCTCTGACGGGTTTATTTCTTATTCGATTTTAATTATGTCGTTGTTTTAAATCATTACGCAAAGACAAGTAAACGCAAATTTAGCTGTCATAAATTGGCTCTGAAAGAAAGATGAATCTATTTTGCATTATAAGAACAAGTCGTTCAAATGAGGAGGATTATACCGAAATATGTTTTATAAACGTGGGCTTAAACTATAACAAATAGTGTAAGAACATTTTGATAAACATACACATAGTTACAATATATATTGTCACTAAGATATATAAAAATCAAAGGAATTATTTGTATGTGTTGCACATAAACCATTTTCCTTACTTTACACTTCATTTAATATATAAAATAAGATAAATAAGATAACTGTTTAATACTTTAATCACTCTTTAAAGAAATTTACACTGATGGTGCATTACATAAGGAAGTATAAGCAGACCATAAAGTTAACAAATTGCGTCTGTTGTTTGTTTCTGTTTATTTGCTGAAATCTATTGCAAAATTATTCTATAGGGATACATAACCTCAGTTACGAGATATCCCTGTGACACATTCAATTAAGGATAACATTAGTTCTGTGGCTTTTAGACAAAAAAGTGACGATAACAAATGTTCACGTCAAGTTAATACCATTTGAATACGGAGCACGTACGATGATAAACAACAACAAACCGATGTTATATTATACTGCAGGGACGGCCAACATACCAACGTCGTTTAAGGTTACTTCCCCTGAGTAACAGTAGCAAGATTCTTGCGCCCAAGGAATTTTAGCGGTGTAAATCGGTTGAGCATTATTTTTTCTATTAAAAAATGTGCTTATGTTCATATTCTACATTTTCACAAGTTCTAAACTGTATGGATGAAGGCGTTGTTTTTTTTATCGAGATATCACAATTCAAAAATGCATAGTGATACCCTGCAACAAATACGCAGAATTGTGTCATCAAACAATAGAAAATGTGGAAAAGCTCTCTGGTCAACCACGTTTTCTTTTCCTGCATATTTTGATAAACAGAGGGCTATATATAGAAACAGGACACTTTATGAACTATAAGCAATGTGTTCAGTGTTCCAGAAGTGCATTTATCTATATGTACATTACCAAAAATTTATTGATATGTGGGTCGAATAGGATTCAATAAATCATAATATATATTTTATCATTATCATTATAATATGTAAGTAGTTCGTGTAACATTGACTCACATATCTAACCTATATTCAAAAAAGATTTTTCATTAGATTAAACTATGGAATGGTCTGTCCATAAAAGTCTTATAATTTGAAGAGCATCGAACCAATTATTGCTAATAATAATGATAAAGATTGTGTGTGTGTGCGTGTGTGTGTGTGTGTGTGTGTGTGTGTGTGTTCATATAGTCATAGTGCAATATTTAAGATTTTATATATATATATATATATATATATATATATATATATATATATATATATATATATATATATATATATATATATATATATGTCTAAAATATTGCACTATGACTTTAACTTTAATTGTATCATTAATAATCATAAATACTTGCTAATGATATTTCATCTTTATGATATAAATAGTCATTTAATCTATTTGTAATAAAACTATATATCCATATATTCTATACTTTTATAAAATTTTTCGTTTCAGTATATTTGTTAAGTACATATTAGAGGCGAGCTAGTGGTAGAGCGTCCGTTTCGCATGCCGAAGGTTGTGGGTTCGATCCCAAGTCGGGTCATACCAAAGATTTGAAAATGGTAGCAGAAGCTACATCGCTTGGCGCTAAGCGTTTAGAGAATACGATGTTCTAGGTGTGGTCGTCCCGGTGTCAGTATAATGTGACTGGGTGGGTTATCATATCATATGTCTGTGGCATGACCCTTCAGTGTGGCAGCGCTCTAAACATTTCATCAAGAAGACACCGTTGCGATATGACTAAACTCGTCTAGAAAGCGACGTTCAACGCTTAACATCAACAACAAGAACAACAACATACTAATTAAAATTACAATTAGCAAGATGTAGAAATTCTACTACACAAACGAAGGCGGCATCACTATTGATAATTCTAAAACGAACTCAAATACTTTTAAAATACATAATCTCTTGCGACGATATCTCAATTCTACTTTTTCATTCTAATTATTTTTATAACGCTCTCATCGTTTAACGAGACTTGACTCTGATTTTTCACAAACAAATGTGCCATTGTCCACATTTGTATGAGATGAAACAAAAATATATTATTGGGAAGCATGAATATGCAATGTGCATATACAAATACTACGAAATTTATACTTTAAATATAATTATTTGCTTTAAACACGTAGTACACATGAAATAACTCAACTGATGGAACACATGTTATCCAACATTAAAGCTAAGATAAGGGAATTCACTGTTAGCTAAATACTTAAACTTTATAAGTTATATTTTTTATCAAGGCGTTTAGTGTGTTTGATATAGGTATAAGTTTGGATATTGTTAACAAAAATGTTTATATCTTCTCCCATGTAAGAAAGATGTATTTTAGCACGTACTGTATGAAATATTTAAAAGTGAAATAATGTAAACAGATAAACACCAATTATGTAATTACTTTCGTATAAAGTTTTATCTCACATAGACAATTACGCTTATATTATAGTCACATGACAATATATCATGATACATTTCGTGCTTATATAGTTATACCCAGTATTTTTGTACACACTGTATAGCCAAGATAATTTAAAACCAATTCTCTATTTTTAGTTGAGAAACCCTAGTTCCTATAAAATATAAAAAATGTGCCAGACGCCTCACTTACAGTTGTGGCAAAACATGGTTTAATTGCCAGCAGACTCAATTTAACACAATAATGTAATTGGAAAGTTCTGTAATCGACAAAACGAATTTCTAACTTTTAATTAATTTTGACTTTTTCTCTCTTTCTCTCTCTCTCTCTATCTTTACCTAATATAAATTTGTATCCAGAAATTTTCAAATTACTGAACATCCTCTGTGTTACTGAGAAGAATGCAAAAGTGTAGACTGATTTGTGTGTGTGATTTTATTCTTTTTGTGGGGAGATAGTGAGGGCGTTTTTGTTTGGTTTTGATGTTGTAAATGTTGTTCTGTTGTGTTTTTGCGGGGGGTGAGAAGAGGGTCGAGTAGTGTTATTATTGAGCTTATCTTTTAATGCATTTATATTTTTGAATATACAATTGGAGGTAAATGGGATGCATAATGCTGTATAATGTTTTGTGCTTATTTCAATCAGTAAAATTGATACCATTTGTTAATTTAAAACATTAAAGCAATTTAAAATGAATGTGTCAAACCACTAAACACAATTCTTTTGTGTACAAATTAGATACAACAAATATGTGTTTATAGTATTATTTTATAAGTAAAGGGGGAGGCTAACCCTACCCTCATCAAAGCGTACCAAGCAATGTGTTATTTCGAGAAAAAATGGTAACCTTCGCTCAACAATTAAAACCAAACAATAGGTCAGTTCAAGGGTAGAAAATGTTAAACTATATATACCAAGCAACAAGTCTATGTGGAGCGCGTGGTCCAGTGGTAGAGCACCGAACCCATGATCGGAGGGTCGTGGGTTCGATCCTCCGCTACGGCTATGTGTGGTGACCTTGAGCAAGGCACTTTTTCCGCATATGCTTTGTACTGGTACTACCCAGGAAGACTTCGAGCGTGATTTGTCTAAGTTGTAAGAACTTGTTTCACAATCGAAGTAAAATAAATAAGTTTAAAACAAAACAAGTCTATGTCCAACTAAATGCAAAGCAATAGATCATTTCGAGGGGAGGAATTTTTCACATACGTTCAACTATATACCAAGCAATAGGTCATTTTGAGGGTAAAATTGCTAACCTACGCTTAACCATATACTAACATGACAAATGATAATCATTCCGAGGGATTAATGTTTATGAACTAATTCTACGTCCATGTATCTCCTACCAGAATATGTTTGAAAGTATTTGAAACAATAATATTTCATATATGTACTGTGATAAAACATACTAGCCGTGCCCTTACAGTTTTCAAGTTATTTTCGTAACTGCAATTTTGTAGTTAATTTGTATTTCGCCAACAGTAAATAAGATAAGATATATGTAAATTTCCCCAGAGGTTTTTGCGTGAAGATATCATTTTATTTAAAGTACAATTTGTCGACTTTTGTTAATTTGAACGTATTTCCAAGTATCCCCATTTACTATATTTGTAGTTACACATATGCATGATAAGGTAATTGCAAACAAAAATTTATAACATTGTCAAAAACATATGTAAAGTTTTTAACAGTCGCAAGTTTTACACCATAATGTAAACAAATTACGAACGAAGAACGTGAAAACATGATGATTTTAAATACTCGCAAATCTACGGGCACCAAATCATGAAATCACTGGGAATTCCTGAAGGGTATTTTGATACAGCTTAAGTTGGTGGTGTTCATATTTCATTACCCGTCATTAATAATCTCAATATATATTCTTCTATCTTCTTCTTTTGCTTGCGTTTTGAGCTTCCGACAAATATGTTTATCATAAATCATTAAACAATTATATTACAGCTTAATTTAGGGATATCAGCTAAATGTTATACAAAATTCAAAATTCTACAGACGTTAATTTTAAGGCTGTTATGATATTAAGTGTAATATATCAAATCCGATTTTTTGTAAACTTTCCTTGGAGCTGATATATAAAAAGAACAAACTAATATCTTATTTCTAACAAGATTTTAGAATGTTTACATTTGTATTTGACATTGACCTTGTGACACATTAATAACTTTCATGTGTATGTAAAACAGGATACGTACATTCATTGGACACAGCTTCCAGAACAGTTCAAACTTGATTCAAATAATGTATATGATTTTAGTTTAATGAAAACAATACAAGCATAAACAAACAGTAACAACCCAACGGGTAACAAAGTATATTACTGTCACGCCACTTTACATTATACAGCCAGTACATACACATACAGAAATAAACGTCAAGTGTTACATATTTGATATTTAAATAAAGAGGTGTCAGGACAGCTCACGTATGAAGACTTCTGTCAGACTTCTGTCGGCATTATTGTGTATTACAATTGACACTGTTGACAGGATAAATGGCTTCATAAGACGGTGTCAGTGAATTATAGCTGAAGAGTTTGTTTGTGTTGGGAAAAGTGATTTCTTTGATTTGAAGTAATATTCAGCGTCAAAAATGGCTTTATGTTGTCATTTTATGTCTCTGTAAGAAAGGTTTATTGAGTCTGTAGAAAAGTGCGATAAATCAATGTTTAAAGGCAAATCGGCAAAACAGAAATCAGTTTTTAATCGACTCAGAACGCTGTTAAGACTTTCTTAATCTCTCAAAGTTCAATGTCTTCAATAAAAGGAAATTCTGATTTAATTAATCTTTAGGGAAGACAATGTGAATTATTGTTATAACACTCGTACTGTAAATCTAGGAATCTAAAGCATACTCACTCCACTTCTACTAAATTGTCATATGGTCAATGTCATAGATATAATCGCATTTCATTTGCTGCACCAATGATATGTTTGCATACTATGATTATATTTTTTAATTCATATAAATAGAGGTTTATAACGTATGTTACGCTTATACTATTCATAAGCAGCATGTATCATTACAACGCATATACTTATCATAGGTAATAAACTATATATAACTAAATATATAAGTGATTTGTTCTCAGAACAAAATGAGTTACTATTCATATACCTCATTAAACCCTTTACATATAGACTGAATAATTGAAACTATTACATGCTAACAAAGTTCTACAGACACCTATACAAATCTGTAAACCTCTAAATAGTCTTATTACTTTTCTAGACAGCACGGAAATTCATTTGGACGTCTGTTCTATTCTAATTTGAAAATGTATTCACTTTTAGAATAACCGGTAAAGAAATCATATGCATAATATGTATCATGATATTGATTTATTAGGACTATTCTCAGCTATTTGTCTTGTATCAATGACCCCTCAGTAACCCGGGTGTAAGTTAGGTAAGTTAATAAAATGTATTCTATGTTTTACTTCACAAAGAAACACGGACGGTTGAGAAAAACCTCATGATTGAAAATAATCCTACGATAACTACAAAACTTAATTATAAAAAAAATAAAAAACAATTTATCGTGTGAAAAAGTGTCACGTCAAATTTAACGTGATGCAGACTTAAATAATTGTATTTAATGTCTTATTGCAAGAATGCGTGTTTGTGATATTTTCAATTAAAGATGAACGATATTGTATTTATTTATTTCTAATAGCATTAAAAAAACGATGGTATGTATCAAAGTGTTTCATAAATTCAATTAAGCGAAGCACATTATATAAATAACGGAGAAACATTATAACAGAGCTGTCTTGAATGTCGTGTTACGTATCTTTGATATGTGTGCAATTTAATAAAAAAAAACGTTTTTACGAAAACCCCAGATAATAATGAAAAAGCCAAACAATATCTTTTCTCGTACTGACAATTTAGAATTGCGTGTATTAATAAGTTCATTTGAAACTGGAACAGTTATCTAGAAAATAATATAAAATAATGATAAATCTCATGAAACTATAGAATACATGTACATATATATATATATATATATATATATATATATATATATATATATGTATCATTTTAATGTACATGTGTTCAGTCCTTGAGGAGAGCTTTTCGTACAATATTTCGTGAAATTCCAATGTTAAATTACTAAAAAATTATGAAATTAAACATTTGAACTTCGGTGAACTAAGTGCAATATTTCCAGTGTATATATCAATAATAAAAAAGAAAACAATATAAAAATCCATATGATTATAAAGTTTAATGCTCTATATTAGACATACATATTTTAATAATCGGTTATTATAAAGCAAATATTGCCATACTTTGTAAACGACTTTAATTCTTAAATGCAGATATGTATGTTTTTATAACGGGGGTCACACTTGAGTTCTATAAAGCAATTGCTATTTATATATTGGTTTACTGCATATCATTGCTATTTTATTGTATTTGACATGAATAAGATATGATATCAATTACAATCGCTTTTAAACTATTTGATGTTTATTTTTTATTGAGTATTGAATTTTATTTCCTCGAGCAAACATCAAAAGTGGTATTAACCCAGTCGGTGAAAATATACCACTTTAAGTGTTCATCAATAGCATTTGATCTTTCACTATAATAACATCTTTCGTTTTTATTGTATGCTTTCATATACTATTACATATATAAATATATAATAGTATATACATAGAACACTAACACCACCCTGAGTTCTTGACACCGCGTATTTCACTTTACAAGCACTAGCTTTTTTAATGAGATTAACACCATTTTCAACACAGTTCAGGTTAAATTCAGCATATGCAGTTTTATTGGTGGAGGAAAACCTCAGAATGAATCTGAGTAGAACATTCGTCCTTCCGCAAGTAACAGGCCAACTTTCTCTATTTTAAAGTATTTGGAGCGAAAGGAACTCGAATCTCAGACCTTGAGAGTAAGTGATCATTAGACGGCGCCGTAGACCACTCGTCCACAGAGGGCCCCCCTTACTAGCTATGTAGCTATTTAGCTCTAAAGTGGTATTGCAAATTTCAACATATTTAACATTTAAATCATAGTAATTGTAAATGATAACTTCAACAGTGGATTTAATTGTAATTTCATTGTTACAACCCGTTAGATAATGATACTTTATAACACTGGGAGAACTTACAACACATCAAATAAAATAAACCAGAACACATTTTATCAGTTTCATGTCGTCTTTCCTAGCTTTGTTAGTTTATTCTAATTTATTTAAGCTTAGAGCTAAAATGAACCGCTCTCGAGTTCGCTTTCTGGATAGAACCAGTATTGAATGTTTTGTTTAGAGAGGCATCGCGTCGAGCTGGGGACCGAACCCGCCATCTCAGAAGTGAGCAGCCAAAACTACATCCATGACACTACCGCCCATAGCTGTGTTATGAATTATATAGTATATATGATAAGCGTATGTAAGTCGAGAAGCTATTTCTGCAAACTATTAGTTTTATGTATAGAAACATGTCTTAACTTATTGACCAAACGCGAGACCGACTGACTTGCTGCCAACTGGACACGTGGCACTGTTTGTCTAAGGATATACAATGTAATGTTTAAATACCGTTCGCGTGTCAAAGGAAAATGGCGGCATAGCAAGTAACTGTTTGACCGTTTGCGTGTTAAAGGAAAATGGCGGCATAGCAAGTAACTGTTTGACTGACAGTCAGCGTCAGTTAAATTGTTTAGCATTGTAGTACAGGGATTGTTATCATCATTTATGTCATGATATATATAAAATATATTTTCTCTTACTACTTGAAATATACCGAGTACATATTTTTATTGAAGTTGACTTTTTAATAATGTATAATTCAATAACGGAAGACACTGATTTAAAATGATGTAAAACTAATTATTGATACTTTCCTTTTGCCTATATATCCAAATTACCGTATCAATTGCGTGTTTTGTTTTCCGAAATGCACCGTGAAAAATGAATTTCTCTTGGGATTAGTTGTTTTTTAAAAACAGCGTTCATTGAACCTACATTATATGTAACATACATGATATTGTATCTACATGATATTTAACATACATGATATATAACCTACATGATATGTAACATACATTATATATAACATACATGATATGTAACCTACATGATATGTAACCTTCATGATATGTAACCTACATTTTATGTAACATACATGATATGTAACATACATGATATGTAACATATATGATATGTAACATACATGATATGTAACCTACATGATATGTAACATACATGATATGTAACCTACATGATATGTAACATACATGATATGTAACCTACATGATATGTAACATACATGATATATAACATTCATGATATATAATTTTAAAAAATCGGCATTTTATGTTTGTAAGTTTTATGATTCTTAATAATTTTCGACATAACGTGTGTATGTATTACATTTAATTTGAAACTGTAAATGGTATCAAATTGCCATTATAAGGCAGAAAAAGGACACATTAACTATTTTTGTAACTTACCATATCTTGGAATATTCAAAGAATTTATCATATCAACGAAAACTAATTTCTTATAATCTGTACAACCTTAACTCTTTGAAACTTGTGAAATAATTGACCACGTAACTGTGTGTGATTATTAATTTTCACAATGCAGGGAATTAGAAGCTGACCGGCGTATTTGTTTACTTCAGAACAAAATGTTCAATTTGTTTGATTTCAGATTGAAATTACATCAAACCACTGATAATGTCGTAGAACTACCTACTATTCGCTTTACCTGATCATTAAGCAAGATTTAAAATATGAAAATAGCAAATATTGAACGCAAGCAGACACATATATAAAAAATGATATTTAATAAAGACGAAAGCTTGTATAATGATCTATTAGATAGATTGAGACAGAGTTATATTGGAAAGAAAATTACTTTATATATACCATTTTGATTATTCATATGGTCCTTCTTGTAAACACATGTACGTATGTACCTTTTGAACTGGTCATGTGATCTATTTTAACAAGCGATAAACATTCATGTAAAATTTTCAAATTAACATATATTACGTTTCAACTTTTATCGATATGAACTCCATCTGCTCTTTGTGTAAAGAAAACTATCGTGTTTTCTAATTTGAACTAAATATAAACAACAACAATACCAACATATTTCCACAAACTTGTTTTTTCGGAGATATTTGTAAAATAGATACCAATGAATGAAGAGTAAGGAATTCATATTACACAAACAATACTTGTCAGTTGCTGTAAACTGTCACAGTCTGGATATGGGGTGTATTTGAATCTGCATTATGTATATGTTAATTTCAATAGTATGACAAATGAGAAACACAGAGAACATATCTACATAGAAACTTGGCAGCATGTGACCTATAATGTCAAATATGTAATATAAAAAATATGATAATGCAATTCTGCCATAACATGATTATGACTAACCATTCAGAACAGATGCCACCTGACAAATGTCCGACATTATTAGTGGGTGTGATTGACCTTATCAACCGTGAAATACTTTCCATGCAATGCAACAGTGTATGTGCAGTAGCACTTCGATGACTCGAAATCGACGGGACTGGACAAAATAGTTCGAATTAAGGATTGTTCGAGCCATAATTTGTTCAACATCATACCACGTCAAACTAGGAATTTACCGTCACCAGATGATAATTGTTTTGAGCTATATGTGGTGTTCCAGCCATCCGTGTCATTCTACTAAATATGTGACTCAAGTGTTAGCACGTGTCTAAAAAACACTATATTTAACTGCTTCCAACGGTTACTAAATGCTTTTAAACGGAATCCATACCGGAGAGAACTGATTTAATTTTTTATCGTTTGTTGGCATTGATAATGTTATCTATGATACACAGGTTGGCAGCACAGACGAATCAATTATCATAGTACGATTAAACATTAGATAAATGGAAGAGTGGAATCAAGTATGCAGACACGTTCATCAAATTTTGACATCTGAATTTAGAATTTATGGAGAAAAGTGAGCTCTAAGTCATGTTTCATTGTATATTATTGTGCACGATAAGTATGCGAAGGTTGCAATGTACTGTATGTACGAGGTAACATTGATATCGTGTATTTTGTACAATAGAGCAACATAGTGCACCGGTAAACTATATTTAAACACTCCTTTAGCGGATTCAACTGTTGAGCCATTTTGTCAGGTGTCCTGTATGTTTTTGGTGTCCAATATGGTTCCTGTAGAACATTTTAGTTATATTCTTTATTATAAGTAACTTCACTAAGTATATAATTATTTATGTGAGAAAATGTGCCAGTTACTTGCAGAGAGACGGTGGTTCTATTCAGATGCGTTCTGCGGTATTCATCCACCAATACAATTTGATATGAATTATATCTAATAATTATATTTAAGAATCAGCATGTGGTTAATACAAGTACATGTTTGATTCTTGTATTATTTCCCATATTTCGCAAAAAATAAAGATGTCATTGTCTTGTGTTACAGTAATTGATTTAACATTTTATGTAAGTCAATCGCCTGTCAATTATTTGATACGTTTAACATGCTAACATTTACTCACTAAAGCACTGCACTGCTATGCTATCACATTTATTAGTCTGATACATGTAACAGCCTGAAACTAAGGAGAAAATTGTTTGTTACATAATGTGCGAGTAGCACGTAGATACAAATTTGAGCCAGAACTTTTAGGAGAAAATTGTACGATAGTTGACATGCGTATTACATTATTGATAAGTGATTGAGCCGGTATTTGAGGGGAACATTGTACGATACACGATGTGCAAGTTATGACATGGACGCCAGTGCTGGAAAAAGAACTTTAGAAAAAAATTATTGTGACAGACACGTAATTAACTACATTAGATGATTGTCCAAGGCAGAACGATAACGCAAGATTGTATGACATACAACGTGCATGTAACAACACATATGCGCGTCTGAGCCATAAAGTTGAGGGGGGAATAGTGTACGACATCGACGTGCATAAAACTATATAGATGCTAGATGCTTGTCTGAACCAGAACGTTATGTGAATATTGTCTCAGATAGACGACTGCTAGTTTATTTTGAAATGCTTCTCTTTAAACAATTTTGATCTAAATAGTCCTCAAATGAAAACGATGTGATGCAAAATCGAAAATATTAAATACAATTTAGTTTGTGTGATAAACGCCATCTTCCAAGTACAGAGATGTAACCGTTGAAAGCATAACATCGTCACACAGAGACATAGACAAACAGTGCTTTGAAGAGTGTAAACATTCAGGAGAGATGATAGTAGGAGTGACAGCCGTGCAATTGAAAATATCAGAACCCTCAACTGGGAAGTTTAAACTTGGTTTATTAGACCACCCAACCCAATTAATCTCACCTATATCATCAAGTACTAATAAGCTTTATTGTATTAGCATTGTTATCGAGGAATATTGTGGCGTCATACAATGTAAACTCGGCCAATACGAATCAAACTCGACCAATACTAAGGCCATATGAACCAAAACTGGGCAAATACGACTATTTACAGTTGTTTGAACTTATCTCGTTAAAGAAACTCGTAATAGCAAAGAAGGCATTGTAATGTTTAGTTTGACACTTTTGAAGGTAATGATTCGTATCTTAAAAGTTTTAGTGCATTGAAACCTAGTATATGTATTATATATAGTATGCATTTTTATACGCTTCGAATTCAGTTCTATAGATCCAATGTACAATCATGATAAAATATAAAAAACTAGCCAACTTTTATTTCATTGATTAAAATAATGAAAACTGACAAGGTTATTAAAGCAGTTAATTAATGATATTGCCATTAATTAAGTGATTTCTTATTGGTCTAGTTATTGGTCCTTAAACAGTCAAATTGTAACGTTGCATAAGGCCTTTGGCCTTTGGCCAGCATGACAATCCTTAGACGAATAACTGGACCAATATGAAATCTCTTAATAAATAGCATTATATTATAAAACTAGAGAGTGCTACGTAGCCATCGCAGACACTCCTATCTATAATTACGACAACGAAATACTAAAAAAGAATATTATTACATGGTCACACCAGTTGAATAATTGAATAAACTACGTAATTACTAGTTATTGAGATGTGTTTTTCTTTGATAAGAATGGGAATCAAATTCACAGTGTTTCGTTACAGTATACAAAAAGAAAATCTCAAATATATGTCTTTTATATATATTTACTTTTACAAAAGATGGTAAAGTAATCGAAACCGGCTGTATAAAAGAACGTTCACCCGATATTATTTGAGGATAAAAAATGATAACGCTGCATGAACAGAATCTGAAATAAATATATTTTATAAAGAAAGAAAATACTTGTTTTTCAATCTCTTGTTATGGTTATTATATTTAGTAATTATGTTTACGCGGTAAGAATGTATTATTATAACTATTCCTTCATATCGAAACTAGCATTACTGTTACATCTAACAAGTAAGTCCATGTACATGCATGCTGCATACGCCATATCTGAACTATAAGTGTATGTTTACATATTCTTGCAACAGAGGCTATTGAGGAAATACAAACAATTAAGGAAATAATGTTATATGCTGAAATATCATGAGATATCTATGTACATGTAACACAAGCAACGTAAATGAAACCTAGAGATGGTTCATATCTCGTGAATGTTCAACATTTATACTAATAATGTGCTCATCTAGTACGCAACAACGGGGAACAGCAACAGAAATAGTAAAAATATGAAATATGGTTTAAAAACAACATAGCTATACACATGTGTTCATTTAAATAATGACTACATTCCTAGTTTTTTATTCGAGACTTGCTTAGAATTTCACTTTGGCCAGACCAGCTGTAAACACAAATCGCAAAACTCGAACAGAGTTGATTTTATACAATAAAAATACCGAAGTTTAGACTTGAAAGCTCGTTTCATGAAGAAAGGAACAACACAGATCTAAAGAGGTCTAGTGAATTAGTCTTGTTATAAATGGTAATATTAACCAATATGCAAATAACATCAATATTTGGTAGAATAGAGTTGACTGTATAGGCATTTTAACACGTGATATCAAAATTATTTCTAGCGGAAGACTGCAGAACGTATCTAAGTAAAACCATTGTACCTTCAAGTTATTGGGGGAAGTGCAATGTTTTTGGAAACATGACCTTATGCGTGTGGGATAAGTTATCGTTATCGTGAGACGATGCCTCAGACCATACGGCCAAGAATGACCCTACAGAAGAGTAGAAACATCATAAATAACTTTACTACTGTCGTTCACAACGAATAAAACGAAAATTTATATGATTATTTAGAAATTTGAGATTATAGAAATGTCACCAGTATGGAATTACCGTCTGTAGCAATGCTTGCACATACTGTTACATGCTCTTTGACAGAATGACAACTTTTGAAACAACTGCAAGAGTGATCTAAAACACAGACTGGAAAAAAATGAAAAATAGACGATAAATAGGAATAATGACAATTATAACCGATTTAAAGTTGTTTTAACTGACCTGACCTGACCTGACCTGACCTGACCTGACGCAATTGCAAATATCGCTCCGCCCTCTTGCCACGTGGCATTGTTGGTCAAATTTAAAACAATGAAGTGTTTAACTAGACAGCGTCAGCTTGTCTAAGGAAAATGGTGAAAGCACAGCAAATATCGATCGCAGGTTTATCGACTTACCGTTTTATTCACAGCCCGTGTAAGGTCAATTACGTATATACACGTTACCAACTCTTACAAATGTACTTCTTTATGGTATTGCTATTTGTTTCTTGTCTTTAAAAACGGCTTTTCTGATTCTGATTGACGTAATGAACGTTTAGTATATAATACTATGGACTGGAGATATTATTCAGTTATTGTGAGATATTTTGATAAAAAAATGTATATGGTTTGTGCGCGATTAATTTGCCAATTCATTAGAAATTATCGTTACGAAAAGAAATGATTTTAAATAATTATTATAATGTGTTTATCCATAAATATTAAAGAAAATGCTTATCAAGATGCTGTTTTGTTACTAAAAAATAAGCGTTTATTTTTTTTAATTTGTTTTTGTGAGTAAAGGGAATAAAATTAGTTACTCTGATCATTTGATCGACTGAAAACTGCAGTACATTAACTTAACATTTTACTTTTATATAAAAAGTACTTTACAGTATGTTTCATTTACAGCTATGATTTTACTTTTTTAATGGTTGGTACAAAAAATGTGTTGTTCTCTGGAAACATCTGATCTGTTCACAAAGGTTTACTATGTATATTATCATATCAAACAATCGCATGTCGAATAAATTGCCATGATTAATTTACTAGGTAGAATAGGCAAAATATGTGTTAAATCCTATAATGATTAAAATCATGGCTGAAAATATGGCTAAATTAAAAATTGGAAATTAATTAAACATGATTATATTTTCTTAACATTGAACTTTTCTTCCTTTTATATATATAATTAAATATGATAATATTATTTTCTTAAAATTTAACTTTTCTTCATTTGTTCATATATATATGTATTAGTTACATGTATAAAAAGTATACATGTAGCAAATATCTAATTAGAATTTAGATAGTATATAATTTCCATCTCTTTAATAGATTGTATAATGTGAGACAATTCTATGAAATAATCTTGAACAGTATAAATATTTGTTAAAAAAAACGCTAGCTTGGTGTTTATTCTGACTGCGCAGTCATAATTGTCTCTCTGTCAGACCGGAAAACAGTTTATCGATATGCATGCTTTATCTCATGCAACTCTATTTTCAGCGACTATACAATAAATCTCACACATTATACAAATAACGTTTCCGCAAATGACGGCGCCAATTTGGAATAAATAGCCTAAAATGCAGAGTGAAACAGGATAACCGACAAAGGACCCAGGTGGGACATTGAAAATGCGTTTCTTAAATGGCAGGACACCTATGCACACCAGATGCAATTTTATCGTCTCAACGGATATGGATATTTTTCTCCACTGGAGGATAATATATCTTTCAAACTTCCAATCTGCTTATTATAATCAAAGTCAAGCCACGTCTTTTAAAGTTGTTGAACGGTCTCTTCTAAATTTCTATGTACTTAAAATATCACAGATTGCGTTTTGGCAATAAACAAAGCACTGGCACTTCAGTTGTGTCAAGATGATAGTTGCTGAAATGACAGAACTGCAGTGAAAGATAATTGTTTCTTTCTAAAAAATCGTTTTTCCTTAAACCTATTTTCATTTGAGTAATGTCGGAAACCATATTATTTTACTTCATGTGATTAAGTTTCTTTGTGAGCGGCAACGCATGTTAAGTCCTTAATATTACATTGTATACAGGTAAAACATTTTGATTAAAGTAGTTTAGTACACTTCTTACAATGGATTACCTATTTGTTTTGAATGAAAACTTGACATACAATCACGAAATATTTTTACTCAACGGAACTTAACTACTTACTAGTTCTGCGCTCAAAATACCGAAGTCAACAACAATACTGTGTGTTGTGACGTCATTGTGAACTGTGACGTCATTATATAGACAAGTATGAATTGTAAAGAATTGTTGAATCTATGAATATATACTTAAGCGTTCGGAAATAGTGATTCTATAGAATTTTAATGTCAGTCCTAAAACATGAAATGTAATAAAAGGTTTATTCATTCAACTAACAGTTGTTCAGTGTTACTGAAACATAATTCCCTCTTTACACGATAATTGGAAAAGTGACACGTGACTGACGTCATTTTTGACACCTGATACGTAAATATTTAGATTATTCATAGATATATTCAACCGAACAACTGCCTTTATTATATAATGTATTTGCAATATATATATATTTATAAGTATTAATATAATTAAGAGAAATCATGTACGATACTAACACCAGTGTCCTTGAAGTGTACATGTACACACATGCTATAGTAATATTGGTAGGGTTTTTTAATACATTTCTCATGAACCGGAAGAAACCATATGCACATTCATCGATGTGAGATTTTCGTTTTCACGCAATCAGTATGACGTCTTACTTTTCTCAGAGAGTACGGTAAATCAGCGTATATGTGTTTTATTTTAGTTTATATGACATTATTTTTGCTTAATTGCAAAGAAAGCCCAAAGCTTAGGAGTTCACTTCCTGAGTAGAATCAGTATTTAAATCCAATGTTGTTATAGCTATAGCGAGGTATCTGGTTGAGCTAGGGATTGAACCCGCTAGTTCTGCCGTGGGCGACATTGTATCCCCTACACTACCACTCCGCTTACATGTTGTCGTTTTTTTGTTTTAAAGTATTTAAGTAGTATGTCACGAAATGTATCATTCCTCTGTATAAGATTATAAAAAATCACAACTCTCGGATCGGTTTTGCACTTTCATAGTAACCTCAGGAGCGTCAAGATACCGATAAACAAATTAAACGTTCGGTTTGGGATTATGAGGTTATTTAACAGTGTTGAGTACAATACTGAATTCTATTGGACGAGTACGCAGCAGTAATAATCCAAATATGGATTATTACTGCTGTGTACGAGTCCAAATGAATTCAGTATTGTACTCAACACTGTTAAATGACCTCTTTATTTCACACCATAATAAATAATGACAAATGACGGGAACAGTACCATTTACATAACGGATTTTATTGACAATTTGAAAATTTCCTATTTTTCATAAAAATTATGTCATATGTGTATTTACGTGATATAACAAAACTGTACAATTTTCAACTTTGAAAACAATAAACTATAGAACATCGATAAAATGTATTAATGTCATTTTCTGTCTTTCTTTTCGTATTTTTTGCAGCATTGTCAGCTAAAAACTTCTGTATTTCGTCATTTGTCAACATTTTTCTAACTGCCAGACTCAACACTTTATACAAGGGGAGTAACTCCAAACGACTAGGAAGGGTAAAAAATCGTACGAATTGTCCAGTCCAATATGGAAAAAATATGGATTTTTAGGATCGAGTCCAATACGAAAAGAAATATGGTTTTCTTGGATTGTAGGTTTCTGATGATGCTATTATAGCCTTAAGAAACCGTAAATGCATATGAAATCGTACAGTACAATACTGGTTTCTATTTTATCGTCACGTGATGTAAACAAAAGTTTTCTATTGGTTTAAATCATACGGGTGTGAAATAAATATTGTTATTGCATACAAGATATGGATTTCCAAGTTCAACGGGTACGGCAATATCATACTAGACCCCATCTACCTTTGTTTACCTTGCTCACCTTCCTCTTCTGTGATGTCGACTAAAGGTATGGGTGGTGTATAATATGAGTTGACGTTTTAAAAATGATTGTGGGAAAATATTGATGAATTAAATTAGAAATTTGAAAATAATTATTCGATATGTTTGGTACACAAGAAAGCAAAATCATTTAAGACTTTTAGGTTCTGGTATAGATTTCCGTTTCGCTCATTTGGACATCTGTTTTCATGTAAACGAAGCTAACGATTGTCCCATAAGACGGAATTGCCAATCTGAATCCGAGGCATAAATAAGACTAATACAATAATAGCATTTCACACAACAAATAAGTGTCTAGTATCTTGTATTAAAATGAAAACTTAAATTATTTCATTCCACCGGTTTGACGTATAGATTCTTCATGTATGTATATTAAATAAATTTGAGTACGCTTTTTAACATTCAATTTTAATTTATAAAACTGTTACTGAAATGTTTCTAATAGCTGAATCTTTGTAATAAATCAAAGTTGACCATAATAAATGACTGTTAATACTATTTAAAGATAACAAAAATAGTTCATCAAATAGACCGAGTTTGTGCCCATTAATAACATGGATATATCGATTTAAATATTTGTTAAATAAAAACTCCTTTTAAGCTTGACGGGCAAGTTATATATAGCTTCAGGAACCAAGCCACCCAGATGCAAAATACTGCTCCTAATTGCATCAAGCTAATAACAGTTTCCATATTGTGTCCGTAAAATGTTAATTTGGAGATTAAAGTTTAAAAAAATACCTTTACTGTAGACCGTAGCTGTTTTGTTTTCCAAATATTTTACTTCTGATTTCCATTTATTATAATAATTAATAAACATTTTTAGAATACTGTTATATTTCTACAAACGTCATTGCAAATAATATAATGCTATGTGCATAATATAGCACAAAAATAATATTCAAGTTTTGTATAATTTTGAGAAGTTCATTATAATTGCAATTGTTATTTCTTAAGATATATCTTATTTAGATATTTGTAATTTATGTAATGTTTATTAGCTATGATATATTCATTTGCATCGCAAAACATCATATCTTTTTGTTCGTTATCAATAAATAATTTGTTCAGTTATTCAAAAATGGGTTAAAACAATAAAGTAAGCTTTACACACCTTTGAAAATAAAACTGATTTAATGACACATAAAAGTAGTTAAAGTAACATGAATACATCAATTTAAAAATGAAAAGCGACACAAATATGCCATGAAAGAAACTGAAAATAACTGTAATACGTACATGTCAACACGTATCGTAGCTGGTCCGTCGTGTCAGCTGTCTAAATCCAGAGTAGTACGCACATTAGCTTCTTATCTAGATATATCATTCCCAACTACATACATTCTCCATTTGTCTTCGGCGTAACGTCTTCCTGATTCCCTACAAGTAATATAACTTATATTCGTATCTGATTTCATTAACTGTCTTACGGAATGCGGTGGTGTTGGGGAAACAATGATTGACTGGTATTACATTTACAGACACTCTGGTTTTATAAGATATTTAAGCACGGGGATATTGGTAAATGTCCTCGAATGGACTTATTGTGTTTCCAAATGTTTAGTACGGGTTGACAAAAGCAAATATAAAAATGTAATGAGTTGCGTTTGAATGTATGTACTAGTTTTAGTATATAATTATGAATTCTGACAAATTAAACGTAATTACTGTGTGATAGTATCATGTTTAATCGTCGCATGTACACACATCACTAATCTTAAATGGGTTCTAACTAATCGCTAACCACAACGAAACAATGAAAAAAATGTGTTTTCTTTTATTCTTTTTGATTATGCTGGTTCGTTAAATAGAAGTAATAAAATTGTATTTGTCCAATTTAGTTAAAAAACATTTTTATAGTTATGATCCCGAATTGGTATGTTACCGTGCACGTTGTGGTGTTAATTATTTTTTAAGATGATACCTACGTCAAAATATAATATACTGTTATTTTTTATATAAAAATAGGTTATTAAGATACCATTCGGTTATACATATGAAACTTAACTTAAAAATGAGCACCATGATAAAAATTTATAAAAGATATTTTAATATTTGAAAAAAAAAGATTAACTTGAATGTTTGCTTTATAAAATAAATCATTGGCTATACCCCATATAACTCTTAAATGAATTTTTAAGAAAAAACACATACAAATATAAGTATATTTAGACCTTTTTATATTTTAGTTTTCTTTGGTCCAATATAACTTTCAGATGTTTTTAAGAAACTCATAGGCTTTTGCACAATTCAAAGAAATATTATTGAGTATATATTAAAGTCATCTTAAATGTTTATATTTGATAACATCGGAAGATAATAATTGTTATGATTTAGTTTTAAAACAGTCTATTATATACCATCATCCACTTGTACAACTTTTTAAAAGGATAAAACAACATTTTCTTTTTTTAACAAAATTGTTATTCTTTTTATATTTACCCCTATCCTTATTTTTCTGGGTAAGAAAAAGGAAGCCAAAGTTCAAAAATATTATCGAAACAACTGTTGATAAAAATGGACATGTTTGTGGCTTATATCGTTCCCATGTGCCCATACTCTCAATACTGTAAGAAGACATTTAAGACATAAAATGTGTAAAAATGAACATCTGAAAACGTCTTAGACAACGTCCATAACATATGAAGAATAACTTTTTATTTAATTAAAGTCAAAATACATTTTGGATCAAACTTAAAGAATAACATAAGAATGTCTAATATCTTCAAGATCTGGATATCAAAATATATTTTATTTCAAATTGAAATTGAATAATATATAGGTTCATATTACGCATCTACTCTCTCTCTCTCTCTCTCTCTCTCTCTCTCTCACCAAAATTTGGGGCGTGTATATATTTATGTTAATTTTTTTCTCGCATTATTGCTTTTTGTAATATATTTTATATCGAAGCTGCTAACAAATGCAGAAAGAGGAAGTATAAGCATAGCTACTATGCAGACAGAGGAAGTATAAGTATAGCTACTGTGCAGATAGAGGAAGTATAAGTATAGCTACTATGCAGATAGAGGAAGTATAAGTATAGCTACTATGCAGATAGAGGAGGTATAAGTATAGCTACTCAACAGCAATATTATACTGATAAACTTTGAGAAAAACAAACACCTTCTTCAATACCAACTCTATAAAATCTTCTAAATATATATATAATGCATTTCTTAAATCTGATACCATAATATGGCTTTCTGTTGAAATGCAGCTTTCATGTATATCGTAGGACTTTGATATATGGTTAAAGCACAGTCGTTATTGATAGATAACTTAACTAAATAAAACAAACAAAACTCTTTTACTTTTACGATATTCGCACAACCACAATTTTAAACTTCAATTTGCTAAAGACATTAACATTTGATAAAGTTTACAAACGGTGAGCCATTTCTATTAGTTAAAGAGATTAATTATATATAAAGCTAAATGCCACGAGATACTGCGATTTATTAAAGGTCAACAACAACATCAACTAAAGTCAATATACAACTAAGAATGGTGTATGAAAATAATAAAGTATATGACATTAAATAAAATACAAAATAAAATAGTATAATTTATAGTATGCAAACAAATTTTTGGAAATAAAATAGTTTATAAAATGATAACAAAAAATGAAAATAAATGCGTCCAGTGTTCATCAAACAAAGAATTCCGATTTAGCCGATTCTAGTGGCATAAAGGTGTGTAACATATTTCATGAACCTCATAAATGTCATAATCGTTCTATGTACTGTATGTACTGTATGTCATAAAAGTTCGCCCCGTTCTCAAAATTATTGTCATTATTGCTGACGACTCATCGAGTCGGTGTTAATCTAAAGTAGAATACACTAAATCCGTTGTTAGGAGGAGTGAGAGGTTTTGCACATTCATTACTACTCATGGTCATTTTATCATATCGTATTTATTATCATATCAATTGTCTAAGATGATGTGTGGTGGTCAAAAATATCGTCTCATTCCATTACTCAGTATTGTTATTAACATATCGTCGTGCAATATTTCACTTAGTTTTATCATTATGTCTTACTTCTTGGTATCTCGAAGTGCATTGAGTGCTGCTCGAACATAGAATACTATATCCTATGACGGTACTAGGTGTTGTGAGGTGTATTGAATATACCATAATTTAAAATCCCTCATGAACAGTCTCAAGAAAAGTGCGTCTGATATTTTTATTAAATATTATTTCTAGTATAACACAAGCAGTCTACCTTCTGCGTTGGAGTCAGAGACGCCGTTCTCTGGCACAGCGCTGTTATTAGTTTTAGCTCTATGGAATCATAGTGTATTTATATTTGCATCACTTCATCAGGCCTCAAGCGAATGGACACCCTGAAAAAGAAAATTGTAGCCGGTAAGTATTGGTGCAACTGTATTATATAGCTGATAAGAATTTATGTTTGTGATAAAATTACCTGTGTTTCCAACGATTATCGATTTCTTTGTCTGGGCCTCAATTTGTAATCGGCATCTCCGGGGAAAATAGCAGTTATAATGTGTGTATTTCTGTAAATCCAGTTGCTAGAACTGTTATAGACAGTTTTAACAGTATCCGAAATGTAAGTGACACAATGTCTTTAACGAGAAGAATGTATGCTATTTGTATAGACTTTGGTTAATTAACCTAACTGCCATGTAGTGTTTAGCAATTGAAGGAAAAAAAATACAAACCGATTACCAAATTGAATCAGCATGGACCTTTCGATTTACAGGTTGAAAATAATCGAAGGTATTATTATATTATTAAAAACAACGAGCGTCCTCCGGTCCGTGGCAGAGTGATCTTAAATGATATTATCAGCCGACAATGGATAATTTTAGGTGATATTAAATAAACATTACAGTTGACAGAAAACAAGTAAGATAAATAATGATGTAATAATAAAAAATAGATAGAAATCTGTATTTGATGTATAGTCTATATGTAAAAACATTTCGGATATGTATGGTAATTTAATGGAATAGTATTAAAGATTAACAATTAACATATTAATAAAATGGTTTTACAAATCCACTTACACATTTTGTCTGTTCTGTTTTTATACTTGTTATACAATAGTTGTTTGCGTTTCCTTTTATTAAAAAAAACACGACACTAATCAGGATTTTTCCCAATATAGAAGAAAATAACAATTTCAGTCTGTGAAGTGATTCTGATATGCTGACGTAATTGGATACACGAGTTTTAGTGCTGTGTGTAAACGAGTTTCTCAATAAAAACGTGTATTTTTTATGTTTCAAGTTATTGCTTCTAATTGGATTTTTTCTACAATTCTATATTATTATATATATTATATATACAACTAAATCATTATTAAGTGTAATAGATTATATGACTTCTTTACCAAGCTTCTAATTCATTTCACTATAAAGGTCAGATAAATGTTAAGACAACCATGTTACGGAAATGTTATTAAGTCGATGTTACAAACTGTAGATTGCAAATGAGATGAGAATTATGCAATGGAATTACAGAATGTCTTTCACTAATTGTGATATTTACGGAAACTCTATTTAAAGAGTTCTTAGCAATAAAACATTTACTTTAATTAAATCCACAACATTAAAAAAAGCCATGTCACAGAAATGTTTATAAATCAGTGTTGTAAACTGAAGTATGCAAATAAGATGAGAATGATGCAGTAGATTTCCAGAATATCTTACACTAATTTTGATATTTACGGAAGCCCTGTTTAAAGAGTTCCTAGCAATAAAACAGTAACTATAATTAACCCATAATACTGCTACATCATTTAGCAAAAAGGACAAGGTGAGACAATGTAAACACCATAAAAATAATTGTAACAGAACTAGGGCGAAACGTAAAGGAGTCTAGGTAAGTTATATATAAATTGTATAAACCATGAAACTTACTTAAATGCGAATAAGGAAGTCAGGCCGGTTGATAAATTATCACATCTCAGCGGCTGACGTATGAAGTAATTTGTAATTAGCAATTAAATGATCAGGTGAACGAGGCTAATAGCAAGCCATCTTGGTAAAATCATGGATGAATCACGAAAATATTCGAAGGCGTAGATAGAAACCCTATTTAAACTGAGACATTTTGGGCAGTCAGGAGATACTTTCAGAGACCATAAGGGTCAGGTCGCGTTATTGTCACACTAAATAAAACTTAGATAGATTATATTACTTGTGTTTAAATTAGAATAAACGGACTTTTAATAAACTTAAATAAACTCAACTAACTTGTGTTCGTCTTGTATCATTATACTGCAAGGCTTTAGCTCTGTTATGTTCAAACTGAACACTGGATTTAAAAATTCCATAAAGCATGAAATACGAAGTGTTATCTTATTCGGGTAATTAAAATCGAACAAAACACATGTCCTATTTCACCATAAATTGTCACAACATTTCTTTGGACCAGATTCATGTAGTGCGACATATTGCACGTCTCTAGGGAGCCTTTTAAAGATTTTTATTTTGCGTCTCCCGAGACGTGCAACCGCGGAAGCCGATTTTACCAACTGGAAGTTCCCAACGGAATCTGTTGGGAAGGTTTCACGACTTTAAAATCCAAACAATTGACATATTATGAATGATAAATTAAAAAAATAATATTAAATACATCGATCCGTGATAAAATTGTATGCAGTGCACGCTTCCGTTTTAAAAGCATTACGGGTTGAAAACAAAATAAAATTGGCTTTTTACGATTGTTTATATTTTAACAAAACGGTATTGTGTAGTTGTTTTAACAAAAACATTTTAACAACACATCAGAGATTTTTTGCAGAAATATGAAGAAGAACATTTTCGATGGACGGCAAAAAAAAATAAAGATATTTATTTTGCTATTTCCTACTTTAAAAATGGACTAAAAATGGTCACACAAAAATAACTGTAAGCATAACTTGAAATGCTTCTGTTTTTTTTATTTCAAAAAAAAGAGAAAAGTTTACCACCCAAAGTCCTTCCTTCCGGTACCAAAAGGACACGCATATTTTGTTAGGGTCAGTGGGGAGTCAAGCGCCAAATTTGTCATCAGAAATTTAGACAAGCAAATGCAATCATTTATCACTGTATATGGGTCTTTGATATAGGATATATATATTACTTTTCGAAGAATTTGATTATTGATATATTACACTGAATTGCATACATTTTAGCCAAAAGTTACTCTATGTTGGACAAGTCGGTTGGGCGTTGTTGGGATTATAAAAAAAATGCTTACCTACCAAACCGATTTTTTAAAGTGGGGGTTTTGATAAAAAATGTGTTATTATTTATTATTCTGGTCAAGTCGTGTTGTAAAGTAATCAAGTTCGAAGTTATTTGTAATAGCAAGGGTGACTTTTGAGAGAAGAAATGGTTTAAAATTGGTACATAATATCGACGAGTTTGTTGTAAACTTTGGGATGAATTCAGACTTCACAACCCTCTTCAGTAAAACGTATGGTTCACTATAAAATGTATATTTTACATTAAAACCATATATACCTACCATAAGTTCCCAAAGATAGTTGTTTACAAGATTTTAATCTTCTCTTTCTCTTTATATTGTTTTCTTTTATTGAAAATGAATACATGTTCATGTCAATAGACAATATTTAAGTCTTTTTATTGACAGAAGTCGTCTTAAAATGGCAAATATAGACTTATTTATTTTACTTTGGTTGAGAAACAATTGCTTATAACAGATCATGCTCGAAGAATTCTTGCATAGATCCAGTCCTAAGCTTATACGGATAAAGTGTCTTGCTTAAGGACACAACAGACCCAACTCTGTATTGTACGGAAGTACCCATAATGGTCAGATTGGTAACTCCCATAACAACAAACACGACAGTACAAGAACTAACAACATGTACATGTGTACATGCGTTTCAAATACAATTTCGATCCGTCATTAAAATTGTGTTTTCAACAAGCTTAAAACTAGGTTGCACGCTTGTGTGTAGTTTTCGTGCTCGGTCATTCGCTTTTGTTTTTAAGAAGCTTATATTAATTGCCTGTTTAACACCTTCATAACAAGTGGAATTCAGTTAGAGTACAAGTGATTTCAACTATACACACAGTGTGTGTTCTTGTCGACCTATTTACTCGCTCATATAACGTGACCTTTACGGTGCTGCGAAACATAGTATACAAAAACGTTCTTGACTTCCGAACCGTTTTTTTTTTTTGCTATTAGAAATTATTTGTTCGCTTTTTTCAGACCAAGTATTTTCGCATTATGTATGTAGGTAGCTTTTTGTAAGTTGTTTTTGTTGTCAATGGACACAATTCTTGAAAAAAAAAAAACAAAAAAAAACAATTCTTTCAAGTTTAGATAGCTAATATCTGAGTGAGTAGATAGGAGCACAGCAGACAGTGACTTGACTTTACACACGTACGTCTCTGCGGCACATGGGTATTTATATGTACAATCGTATGTAGTAATTGTTTGATATCGCACCCAAGATACTCGAAATGCTACTATTTGAATAGTTTTTTGGGTTCTTATTTAATATTGATTCTATAGAAATAATATCATAATGTTAAAACATTACCCAACACAAAAAGAGTAATACATGTATCATAGACGGGCATTGCGTGTATCCGTATTTAAGCAATTACCCTTTTCTAAATTTACAGTCAATAAAACTGGGAATAAGTAAAATTCTTTGAGGTACATGTAATCAAAATTATGTTTTATATAGAAATTATAATTATAAAATAATATTAACACTGTAAAAGCACCTACTCCTCAAATTAATATTTTAAAAGATGTAATACATTTTCAGCACGCGTTTATTCGTATTTCAGCTACATTTCATGCCTATAAAAATAAGAGAAAGTTGTATGGGTTAAGTATATATTAGGTCCGTATTATTTTTTTTTCTATTTAAAAAGGTCAAATGTTAAAACATTTTTTTAGACTGATCATCTTAACCCTAACCCATTATCATGTATGTCAAATACCAAATTCCCAAGGACTTATATCAGTGGCCTATCCATTAAGTATTATTAAGTCACTGCTTAGGCTATATAGATTGCAAATTCCTTATAAAAATACATTTTTATTATGAATCTGACCAAAACTTATTTTATATTATTTATTTCATAAGATTTAAATCGTAAAAACAAAGAATGATTGATTACTATGCACCAACTTTCAAGAAAATATAAACTTCTGTGTGTATTTCGCTCCAGCCGTGTGTACATCAAAATTTCTCCGTTATATGTTGTTCACGGTGGACAATTATTCATTTCCGTAACAGGTGCGCGTGACGTCAAAATTTCGTTCGCGATTATGATTTCGATGGTTCACCCAGTAAATTGTTAATAATTTCATTGTAACTCAACAAAATGATGTATTTTATCAACACCGTTTGATAAATTAATGTTTCTTTGATTAATTCAACAGTTTGTTTATGTTGTAAAGCCGTATAACAGCGTTAAATGACATACACAGCGAAGCGGTGTCGGTGGATTTTTTTCCAGTACATAAATTGGTCAAGCGCAATAAGGCGTTATGGACAGCAGATCAGATATCAAAATAATAAAGTAGCTCTACATTCACGCCTTTTTTAATCAGGCTACAGAATTATGAAACCCCAATATCGGCTCTGTAAATTTTTTTCTTTTAAGTACTTATTTCACAGCAAAGTTTTGAGTGTTTCTTTCAAATAAATTTCATTCTTTTCAAATATGTATATTTTATCTTTAATTTTATGTTTATTAATCATAGAATGACTCCAAAGAGGGTAATATAAAGGGAAATGCTCAATTTTTCAAATTGTTTTCAAATATTTGGCATCTAAATAATCTTTTAATGATGAAGGCATTCTTGCCACATAAAGATCTTTATTCTGATCATAGCCTGGTAAATTCTGAGTAAAATGCGTTAATATTATATTGAGGAAAGAGTGCCATCATTATTAAAAACATGGTTTATTTACCTAAAATGGCTAAAAATGTAGGGGAAAAATGCATTTTAGCTGTACATATACTGTGATGATCTTGTATTAAGCGAAAAGCGTAAAATAGAAAAAACAAAACGTTCATCTTTCAAACGAATAAAATATTATTAAAATAAACAACATATTATTTTGCATACTTTTTAATAGAGTTTAATTTTATTTAATTTTCAGGGCCATTTTAGGGGTAAACCTTGTTATTTATCCATCCGGATAATGTCATTGTCCTTAAACAAATGAACGATACCTAAGTAAAAATACGGTATATGTTTATGTTGCTATATCGGCTTGGTAAGCAGTTAGAATAATCAAAACAAAAAAGATATGAAAGGATACAGATTCTTTGAGATGCCGAACTTGCTGTCACGCATTCATTAGGATTATTGTTGATTGGAATATAATGAAATTATTAGAAAGTTACTTGTTATCCAGATATTGTTTCATTAGTAGATCGAATATTTTGTATTCCTTCAAATATTTTGTTAACCACAATTATTGGATAGAATCAGTAATGCCTTGTATCTTGTAGTTAAAACTAGTGCCTGCCAAGTATAAACGGGCAATAGTGTTGTCCAAGTCAAACAAAGAAAATGCTACAAAATTGTATCACATGCTGATTTTGTTGTGGCTTAATTCCTGTAATTTGTGATTTAATCTAAAGTCCCTGAAGCACTTGAAATCTCTTATATAGGCTATACGTGTATTTTAAGACAATGACGATTCTATCAATCTACTCATTCATATCTAAAAACAGTGTTTTGAAATATTTCGGAATGGGTCATACTGTATTTATAAATTTGCTTCTGGCATTTATCTGTCCCTCTGTTTACCAGAAAAAGAGTCAAAAGTATTATTATTATTATTATTATTATTATTATTATTATTATTATTATTATTATTATTATTATACCACATTTATATAGTACTCTTATCATATTAGAAACACGTTCAAAAGTGCTGTACATACAGTAAAATTTGCTTACATAGTATTGCATAACAAGACTCAGCTTAAAAGGTAAGATAAAACATACACCAGCACAGAAATCCCAGTTACATAAAACTGAATAAAAAAAGACATGACGTCTACATATAGACTGAAAGATAATATACAGTAAACATGGAGATTAAAATCAATCTACAATAGAACAAGTATATGGCATCACAAAGAAATCTTAAACATAAAAAGCATCGTAAGAGCTGATAAAAAATCATGAAGTTAAGAGCTGGCTAGATTTAAATATCATCAAATGTCAGTGTTTCTAGAACAGTGTCAAATACCACTGTTACTATTCAGTTCACATAGTGTTATATAAAGAAGTTTGATTTTAACAGTTTCTTATAATAAATACATTCAAAGATTTTGCGCCCTGGATATTGCTAGGCAATGTGTTCCATAAGCTCGGAGCAGAATGCTCGAAACTCCTGTTTCCAAATAGAACAGTTCTATTTCTTGGTACCACTAATGTCAGCGAGTTACTAGAGCGTAGGTCCCTAACTGGTCTATAAACCTTCAACATGTCTTGTATATATAGTGGTGACTGACCATAGAACGTCTTGTACGTATGTATAAGGACTTTATACTGAAAAATGTAAGGCACAGGTAACTCACTGGAGTTATATGACTGCGGCGTAAAGTTCTTGTGATAAAACGAGCAGCAGCATTTTGTACACGCTGTACAAAACTGGAATTCTGGCAAATGAAGCGATTGGCTTAGACAAAAATCATATTGCTAATTTGATTTCCCCAAACGTGCGATGTCAAAACAAAAGATACACATTCTCAGAACGAGAGGTTTTAGAAAAATGGTATTTTGTTATGAATCTGACCAACAAGGAATTGCCATTACCTTTCAAAATTACTCCGCCAACAAATTAAGTTGTTCCGATGCTATAGGTTTATAATTTAAACTCTGCAGTGTATGTCCATTGCGTGTCTTAAAACAGTTTATTGAATGCCTGGCCAGGTGCAATTACCACTGTATAAAAGTTAGAAATGATAATGGATACCATTTTGGTAAGGTTTGGTAAGTATGAGTAAATAAGAACATGTACGTTTGGCATAACAAAATATCAAATACTACCACTAAACTTTAAACGAATATGAGTGAACATGAACACAAACAATTGTATATAATGCATTGTGTGATAAGAATATTTTTTGTTTGGTAAGCAATGTTATAGAAATTGGATCTAGTGCGTCAAGAAAAGATTACACCAACAATCCGAATCATTGTAAACATAATAACTCATATAGACTAGGGATATGTCTAATGCTGCTTTTCTAAACTCTTCAGACAAATTGTTAGTGTCCTAAACACGCTTGGAGAAAATCTTGTTTTAGATAACTTGAGTCAGATCTGCCTTCTGGCATTTTTTTAGACATTTTCTTCCACGTTTAATAAATTCCATAACCAAATCCGTTTTAGCAATCATAGATTATAGCCCTAAGCCCATTTCACAACTTAATTTATTCTGTCAATAAACAAGGAGACAGACAGGAAAACTCATTAACTTTAACAAAATGTCTAAAATGACCATAGAGAATTTTACACCAATGCTCTAATGCCGATCTTGTGTCAAAAAGAATAATCGTATGACGTTGCCTAAAGCCTCAACTGCGACAATATAGACATAAAATGGCTTGAAGGAAGTTTTTTCTATAGAGAGCTTTGGGTTGAATGCACAGTCACAGCTGCGTTGGTTTTGTTGTAATTTGGCACGCTACAATGAAATCGAAATGTACTTGTTAAATGCACCTTCAAATGCAAAGAGCATCGCATATACTGCAATAAGTTATCACTGGTATTTGAATAGTTAATGTTATAGAATTTAACGGATGGAAGTAGTTTGGGTCATTTGGGGACTTCTTTTTTTTAAAATGGCTTAGGGTTGTCACTTCACTGTCTCAAAAACATCAAGCTGGTCAACTACCAGATATAGTTTTGATATAATTTGGACAAAGAGCAGATTTTAACTGTGTAGTAAGACTTTTTTAACTGGAGCAATTAAAAAACATACACACGCTATACATATAGATAGAACTACTGTCTGTATAGTAAATGTAATCAATGTAACCAAATCTGGTATTCACTAACCATTGTTAAGAATATGCTTAGACTTGAACTAAAAAATGAATTTTGAAAAGCGCAATTGGAGATTATTTTATGAGACCAGAACTTGAAAGCGTATAGGGATTCCTAATGTATAGTCAAATAAACTCTCACAACTATTATATATATCCTAGTAAACTAGATATTGCATTTTCAAGCTCAAGTCTAAGAATATTACCAAGAATGTTTGGAAATTCGACCCAGAATCATAACGCTTTACCGCAATCAGTATCATTTAAATGCAGTACTGCATACATTACACATTTTTTACATTTCATAACTAAATAATGCTTAGTTTATTCATTCTACTTATTTATTGTAGCCCGATTGCTAAGACAGCTCAGAGGATATATAAACCACTCTCGAGTCCGCTTTCTTAATAAAGCCAGTACTGCAGTGTGTGTTGTTTTTGAGGAGCCATTGAATCAAGTGTGACTCGAACCGACAACTCCTGCGTCAACGGTAAGTGACTTATAGATCATGTCAGATCTTTTATTATTTAATGCAATATAGCTATCATTGTGCTCTCACAAGTTAGTCTATCCACAGGATTTTGTTTTAATATACAATAATATATGCTTTGTTAAAAAATCAATATATACAATTTGGACGCTTATTACACATGTAAATATTTATATTTAAAATTAAAATAGTTAATTATACCTATATCAAGACATTGATGCACAGACCAGACTATCTACATCGCAAACCATTGACACAATATCAAGGCATCTACCAAGCCAATAGATTTGATGTCAACAATGAATTATATACTATTGCTTTACATTTAACGCATCTGGACTGGAAGGATAATTTATATACATAAATTGATAACTTTATATGAGTAGGATCCAGTTAAAGACTCATGAATACGCACATGCTATATAAAGGACATATTTAGAAACCCGTTGGACCATGAAGATACAGTGAAAGTATATGTATTTAATTTATAAAGGGAGATAACTGAAAACACAACAATGGAATTTCCGGAGTTTTTTTGGTATCCTTACATATTTACATTGTATGATATATATAGATATAGAGATAATTATTTGTGAACAACCAGACATAACTGTACAGACCAGATGATATATCATACATTGTGAATATGCATCTGAAAAGTTAAAAAAAATCAGAAATGCCGTTGTTGTGATTATCTCCTTGTATGAATATTATTAATGAAAAATAAAATCTGCTTATTCCGTTTGAATTTGATCTTTTGAATGAGTTGCACTGTTATCCCTTTTTTAAAATAATATTGTTTTCCGTTTCATTTGTATGCCTTGGAGGACTGTTTCTGTTTTGAAAGCTTAGTAAAAGAAGGTATTTGTATAAAACTATCTACATGAGGCATATGAAAACTATATCGACTATTAGATGAATGTTTCTTGGAGACTAATGAAATTAAAATAAAATTATCATGTAGGTAAGATGGACACGTATTATTATTTTTATGAATATGGTTTAGTTTCAGTTGTTTTACTCTGTTTTCAACATACAGCCAACCAATATTACTGAAATCTGAAACTTTTAACGAAAGTCTACAACAATAACCATGAATGAATATGGCAACGTTTGTTTTGAGTTAATTGTAATCTGTTTCTCCATTGTTTTTTTATGTCACTGTATCAGGATGAGGATGCATATGACAAATCACATTGTATTAAAGAGTAACATAACATTTTTCTGAAGTTCATATTTAAACAATGGTGTTGTCTATACAGAAACCTTAATCTAGAGTTAACAGTAGTATTGACAATAGATGTGGCAGAAAGATCATTATCAAAAACCCTTCCAAGATACTTAACAGATCCTTGATAATGTATAGTGTGTCCATTACAATGTTCATTGAACATTTGCAAACTTACACTTAAAACTAAATGGAATGCACTAACGAGAATGTGTTAACTTACAATTTACTACAATTTTCAAGTTTATATTTATGTACATTTCTAATTACATCAGGATCTTTTGGCGAGAATAGGATAGCATATCATTTACAGATATGATTTATTTAAATTTGTTACTTATGCTGACATATCACTGACATAACATTGCAGGAAATGTTCATGTGTTTATTGTATTTATTACGGTATGTTATGTGTTATTATGACGGTGTGTGTCTTGTTTTTATGCATTCACTTCAGTCTTCTATTAGATATTAAATATGTATGTTTTGCATGGGGTTTACAGCCACTTTATAAATTGCTAAACGTGACCGTATCCAGTTTTGTTGGAGGACAATCTCATGATGCAACTGAGTAGAACCACCAATCCTTCTTCAAGTAATTGGCAAACGTTCTCACATAACGGTATTTAACCTAACAGGGAATTATATATATATATATATATATATATATATATATATATATATATATATATAAAGTAAGAGTTCTTCGAATAAAGTTGTGTTGGTACCATTAGAATCACACAGTAGATTTAGACATACAATGTTACTTAGAATATCTTTAGTCGATTATAATTCTACAACAGTAACCTAGTTTTCAAATAATAATATAATGATTGACAAATTACACGTGTAATGTGTTCGTTCATCAGTTAATATCCGTTGTGCCAAGCATCCTCACAAACGACACAAATGAATCTTGCTCTCATGAACAAATAAGACATTGAAAACTAATGACTCATTTTGTGTTTACATCATCAGTTGTGTGTACCAAAAACCACCTATAATTTCTTTACAGAGAAAACACAATTTGCACGTTTAACCTTGTATTGGGGGTTAGCGGACCATGACATACAATTAGCGACATTACAAAATAATTGATTATCGTATGTCACATAAAAGAAATTAGCTTAAACAATAAATGTATATTACAAAATAAATTAACCGTAACGTTTTACCTTCAAAATATGACTGCTTGTATATCAAATTTAGTGTATATCAATTGTGACTTTTACTTCTGTTCCAAACATAGTTTATCAATCATCTCCATATGCTATGATAGTTTCATATATTTTATCAGACACGCCGTTAAGCTGCCATATTAAACTATACACATACTGAGTGTACTATATATAATACTACTATTTTATTATAAACCTAGTGTTTATGATATTTAAACTTCAGTCGTTTCTGACTATGTTATGTCCTTCTTTTTTATTTAACTTAAGAGCATGTTTATAAGCAAAAATGAACGTAATCGATGCATTAATACGCCCGATAGACAAAGGATAATGCTAGTCACAATAAACAACATTTCTATCACCTACAATATTATACTCGTTCAAATCAAGGATGTTTGGATGGTCCACCAAATTAGAAAGCATCTAGATGTCTCGTCTGTCATGGTTACTGATAAAGGTCAGCCATTAAGATCGTTACTGAGAGAACTTACATCCATTTGTATTCTATAAATATATATAAATACACACTTAAACAATCGACTCTTGAGACTTTTGTTAGGCGTATATTTTGTATATGTTTAGTGAATGTCTTTCGTGTTTAATGTAGTCGAAATACTATACATACATTATTTGTTCTAGTCTTTTGTATAAGTTTTGAGCTGAAAGTTAATGAGATATGAAAATCATTATACTAATTATATCAATGCACTCAATTACCACCATGTCCGGTTTCTAGCTCCGATACAGTGATAAAGTACAGTCAAACCTGTCTTAATCAGCCAGTCAAGGGAAGGAACAAAAATGGCAGGAGAATTATAATTCAGGCAAATCACACACCACACCATGTCAGAATAGAAGATTTTATATTGCTAATGCAAGGTGAAATACTGTTAAAGATTTTAATAAATAACTGACGTTATTTGTGATAACTTAAGTGCAATAACATTCATTTTCCGTCACAAACGTGACAAACTCCTTCATGAACATATATATTGTCCCATGAATACGTACCAATGGCTGTTTATGTTTAGCCTCGGAGGGATAAAATCAACCTTATCCGAGAATAGCGAATAATTACGGCATAAAACATGTTATAACATAAACCTTTTGTTTTTTTACGTCATGAAACAACGCGATTTTCGCGTGCATCTTCATGTAAACTCACTTGATTTTAATTTACTCTGAGCAAGTTTGTGTTTGACAGCATATGCATGTGCTTGCATCATTTGTAAGAAGAGGTCTGACAGAGCTATCTTACACCATCTGGTTTGTGATGTGACGACAGAGGAGAAGCAAAGTTGGGTACATACGTAAACAATTAAAACGTCCTACTGACAGTTTTGTCCCTTGCCTTTCCAAGGCGATAGTCCCGCTTGTCTTCTTTATGTCTATAATTTTATGTATTGCTGTCTCATTTGGATATATATTGCCATTTCTTATTTGTAATTTTAATATTAACGTAATATTGCCATTAGATAAGAAATATATTTGCTGCACACTGTTGTACATTTCAATAACGATATTTCGTCTTAATTTCTAAACTACAATCAAAATATATAAAAACGAAACACAGGACGAAGAAGAGATATGAAAATCGAACATATTTAGCACGACAGTAAATATTCATATCCAACAGTAATTTGTTGGTGTTTTTAGTTGTTTACTTGAGATCTTTCTGTATAATTTGTTACTCCTTTTATTACCAAGAAAATCCCCCCCCCCCCCCCACTAAACCTTGTGTTGCGTTTTCGTATCGCTTGAGTGTAAATATATTAATAGCTTCGTGGCGCAATTCATCCGGAATACATAGCACACACATTATTCCCTACCGTTCATTATGCAATGCCAGTCTTCTGACAGCTGTATCAAACTGACAACTTTCTGCAGAGATGTGTGAAAATTTAACCGCGGAAAAGTAATTTTACAACGGAAGCCATTTTTAGCAAATAAACCCCAAGGCATTTTGCATTTAAATATATTCTCCGACGTGCGAATGACGTATTTGTCTGATGTCGTGTGTGTATAAATTCAGATTAAACATTTGCTGATATTAATCGGCTCATCAGTTTATCTTGTAACGGACATGGTTTTGTTTGCTGACACGGGCAGTCGTTTTAGATATCAGCAAAATGGTACCCAAGAGTATTTCAGACGATATAATGTGCATTACCGCGGATTAGTTTGAAGCGCTGCACTTTATTGCATTTCTGTTGTTTGTTGTATAACAAAACGTAAATGCTTTGGAACGATTTGACATAACCACATAACAAAAGTTATAAATATAGGAGGTTCTGGTAATTTTATCATCGTAGCACAAATACGTTCCAGTTTGTTCATTGGATTTCAGTATACCAACCCTTATCAACCTTCAAGTTGGTACTCCGTATTCGGGTCCGTGTGTTTTCGTCGTTGCGTTCCAAATGATCCCTTGGTCACATATCATTGGATTTCACAACACCAATCTTACATGTATCGCTCGTATGAACTTTGATTATTGATTGAGTATTGTTGAGTATTTTTGGTCGTTTATTTGGGATTATGGAGTTCATATAATAGCACTCGGAAATATTACACTGCTTAATCTGATTCTGACAGCGTGACGAAAATTATATATCTATTATAGGTGAATGAATAATACTCTCTGTAACCTAGCATACCATTTTCTTTTGTTTTAAATATAAAACGACCATTGTCGTTCCGGCTAAGAATAGAATCACTGTCGATCTCTGCAGAGGGGTAGGAATCCTTCAAAGGGTGTTAGTTTGTTGTTTTCTTTATATGCAATGTTCATTATTGTGGTCAAATTACTTTCCTCTGTGTGGTTCCATGGAGTCATATGAGTGATGTTAAGAATAGGATAGCTGTAGCTCACGTAAGATTTTGCTGAATTTGCTGAACCACAGCAGATGCGCAAGTTTCAAGGTCCTAGGTTCATTCTGCATATTATTTATTGATTATTTTTTATATGTATGTTATCTTGATGTTTTTTACATGTAAAGTGAACCAGGAATCTTTCTTCCAGTTGGCCTCGCATAACCTATAATATGTTGGTACGCCGTTAAATCCAATCCATTCATTCTATAAAAAACGGAATTGAATATATAGAATAGAAGATTCGGAAGAAATTCAAAAATGTATTAAGGGACACACGATCATGTTAAAATTAGTTTAACTCAATGACATGGTCAATTTTTACACCTACAAACAGATATACGCATATTGAAACAATAATCGCCAAGTATTATTATCTAAAACGTTCATATTTAGAAAAATATAAACAATTTTGTAAAACAAGTTGTTAACATATGATAGAATTACAAATAAAATTATATAGAAGTTTTTCTATAGTATTGTTACGCATTGTTAAATTTGTCATGGTAGAAGATCACAAATATTCAAATATTGATGCCTTTGCGTCAATTGTGGCCTTCTCCGAAACAGAAATAAAATCAAGGACCCACATACTTGATTGAAGTAGGAGTAAGACAATAGTAAGCATGCCTATACATATGGCTTTTCAGAAATAGCGTTTAGTACAAGATACATCAAATACACGGAGGGGTCAATTGTTTGATTAGAGAAACTTTAACTTTAACTTTCACCTACGTATATATATTTGTAATTTAACTCCACTGGTGTTCTTCGAAAATCTTTAGTTATATACAATAGATGGACAATGTAAGTGCTACAAATTTTTGCAATGAGGGCAGTACAAACATACAGATGAAGTGACATCAGAGGTTGCCGGCTTGGAAACATCAATAACAAGACCGCATTCACGATAAGTTTCATATATTCAGATGATCGGTCTGTTTAGCAAAGTAGGGATGTGATTTCCATTAAAACTATTGCTTTGCTAAACTCTTCTGTAAATGTGTCTGTGCTTCTTAATGCATGGAACTAGTTGAAATGTGAACAGATTATTATGAGTTTATCACATTAACTGTTTAGCTCTATGATTTAAACAATAAATTGCAATTTTCTATTTTTAAAACTTTTCCTTGTTTCAACCCTTTGTATTAAAATAAAACATGAATTTAACGATATATTTCATAAGTTATGACACGTGAAACAACTCTATGCCACAAACAACCTGCGTCTTCTTTCAAGAAGCTTTCCCAACATGGAATTTATTCCTTCCCTTCGGCAGTAAACATTCATCTTTAAAACATATATCATCTAGATCTAAATACGAAACCAAGTATCGTTTGTTTTTGGATCATTGTCACTTTCATTCCTCATTTTTCTTAATATATCAAAAAGTTAATCAAAAGAGGCTATGCTCTTCGCATTCTACACCGTACTGACTGGTTGATGATTGGCTCTTTTACAGTGGTCTATCTTCTTTGGACTGTCTTCTTTGACTTTTAGCGTTGGAACTCAATGACTTCTCCTAAAGACTTTATTTTGGATAGAGCCATTTTACTTAATATTTAGTGTGGATCACGTGATTCAGTGGCAGAGCATAGGTTCTATGATCGAGGAGTTGTGGGTTCGATCCTCCACCACGGCTGCGTGTGGTGTCCTTGAGAAAGACACTTTTTCCGCATAATTATTATGTTTAGTACATCTGCACTGGTTCTACCCAGGGAGACTACGAGCGTGATGTATATATCAGTTGTAATAACTTGTTTTACAATCAAAGTAAAATAAATAAATTTAAAATAAGTTTCACAGTTGCAGCTTTCCTACTGGCAGTTCCAAAGAGATGAGGGACTCGTGTCACTTCTCCCGTATACATGTACTCTGTGGTCATTGCATTTACGCTGTTGAGGTGGTTGTATCCGTTGAATGCTATTTCTCCTGTTGGACATATACTTTCTTATTTTTAATTGTAAACATATGTTACCGGGCACCTTGTCAGTTAATATACGTTTGGAACTAATCTAGTTAATCGGAACATATCTCAGAACAACGTTAACCGCGATAAGCATGCGATATTTTACTATACTGTAAATAATGGATCAGGCTAATTAAACATTGCAAAATTGTAAAAGGGCACGAAAATAACTTGGTACGATTGCTTTTACTGTAATCAATGTATATGTATACAAATGAAGAAAACCATAAAACCAAGATATGGACAGAAGCGCGGGTGTGCAAATTTGCAAAAAGTTGTAGGAAACTTTCCAGCTTTATTAAACACTAAGAATAACTTAATTTAGTACCTTATCCAGACGTCAGTGCCTATTGTAGATTACAGCGGGAAACTATGTGTTCCCGGAGAGTAAACGCTTATTTATTCCGGTAATTCACCTACTGCCGTTTAAAGCACATTTACAATATATAGATGAGTGCGAGGGAGATATTAACAGATTGTATTGAACATATTTTTATTTATAATAAGAAATAGTTCGTTTTCCATTTGTCATGGTAGTCTTACACTAAACGACTTCGAATACTATAATTTGAAGTGTTTATCCTTCAATGTAACACTTATTTCGGATTTTAATATTAATGTTATACATCACTATAGCAACCTAAGCGGCCAATAAAATTGTTTCACAGTTTAAAGCCAGCTACGAAAACAATGGAAATTATGGCCAAAATGTGTATTTACTAGTATATATGTGTGTATATCGAACTATTATTGAAATAACAAAAGTTGTTTTTGTCTAAAGGGAAATAAAACATTTTGGATTACTTCCAGTTCACACGATTGCAACTATTGCATTGAAATTGAAGAAATATTTAATTACTAAGAAGATTGGACATACATCCGGGCTCTCTGTTAGATGTGTAATAATTTGAGATAATGATCTACTGGGTACCGTTGAAATGATTCAAACTTATTCAACATCAATGATAAAATAAAAGCAAGACTTGCATTGCTTTATTGCTGTGCTGTTAATAAGTTACTTTGGGGTTTATAACCGCGAGCTCTCAACTTCTCTTCTCATTACTTTTTTTATATGTCACAGTGTACAACTTTTCTTATACCACATTTAAAACGACTGTTCTCTAAATTAATAGTATTTTATTCAAACCGTTAGCAGAAAATCATGGTTGTCATAGAAAATTAGAAGTTCTTTCAATAACATAACAGCTGCACATGGTTCGTCTTCAATCATGATTATATCTGCGTTGTAATGATATTACAACCAAGCCGTATTCTTCTTCAATCACAATTATATCTGCGTTGTACCGATATTACATCCAAGCCTTATTCAGCTTCAATTATGATTATATGTGCGTTTTAATGATATTACAGTCACGCCTAATTTATCTTTAATCATAATTTTGTCTGAGTTGTAATGATATTAGAGTCACGCCTAATTCATCTTCAATCATAATTATATCTGCGTTGTTATGATATTACAGTCACACCTAATTCATCTTCAATCATAATTATATCTGCGTTGTAATGATATTACAGCCACGCCTAATTCATCTTCAACCATTATTATATCTGCGATGTAATGATATTACAGTCACGCCTTATTCATCTTCAATCATAATTATATCTGCGATGTAATGATATAACAGCCACGCTTAATTCATCTTTAATCATGATTATATCTGCGATGTAATGATATTACGGTCACGCCTAATTCATCTTAAACCATAATTATATATGCACCGTTATGCTATTACGGTCACGCCTAATTCATCTCCAATCATAATTATATCTGCGATGTAATGATATAACAGTCACGCATAATTCATCTTACAGCAAAAATATATCTGCGTTGTATCTACGTTAGCCAAACCTTATTCATTTCCAATCCAATTACAGTCAAGCCTAATTCATCTTACAATCTAATAATATCTACGTTGTACAGCCCAGCCAAGTACATCTTCAATCATAATTTATATTTGCGTTGTTATGATATTACAGTCACGCCTAATTCATCTTTGATAATAATTATATCTGCGTTGTAATGATATTACAGTAAGGCCTAATTCATATTCAATCATTATTATATTTGCGTTTGAATGGTATTACAGTCACGCTTTATTCAGCTTAAATCATACTTTTATCTGGGTTGTAAAAATATTACAGTCACGTCTAATTCATCTTCAATCATGAACATGTCTGCGTCAGTCGCGCCTTATTCATCTTCAATCATGAATATGTCTGCGTCAGTCGCACTTAATTCATCTTCAATCATGAACATGTCTGCGTCAGTCGCACCTAATTCATCTTAAATCATAACTATGATTGCGTTGTAATGATATTTCAATCGCGCATAGTTCATCTTCAATCATAAATATGTCTGCATTGTAATGATATTACAGTCACACCTAAAACATCTTCAATCATAATTCTTGGTTCTGTAATTACACTGAAGGTCTATCTGATAGTCCCGACAATCAAATAACAAGCTCATATCAAAGATGCTATTAAACACAAATATAACTTAACTAACTCCGCTTGAGTATAAATCAAAATGACAATTCCAAATGTCAATTGTACAATTATGTAATTACCCACCCAACGTAATCGTTTCACAAATTACTAAATGTTTTTCTAAATGTCACCAGGAAAATGTAGTATTACGCTTACGGCACTATTTTTTGGTTAGCGTAGTACAAACATTAATTGTGCGGAGGTATTATATGTTTAGACCATAATGAAGTATATATTAAATAAGAAATAGTATATAGAAAAATAAATATTTCATTTCGTCTTTTATCCTCACCTTTTCAAAATGAAAAAGTTTTTCAAACCATGTAAAGTGTAGAATTATTAAATCAAAGGTCAGAAGTAATAAAATTGTATGTAGTTGATAAAAATGTACAAAGTATTCACTAGGGTGTAGTTGTATAAATAATCAAATAATAAAATCGTGTATGGTTGTATAGATAATAAAAAATGTGTTTCATAGTATAAATAATAAATTGTATAATAGTATAAGTTATAAAAGTGTGTGTAGTTGTATTAATAATAAATTTGTGTATGGTTGTAAGTTTTCGTTTTATACTTCAATTCTATAATTCTTGTTCATATGCATATTTTCCTAATATCCCAAAGATAGAATTTAACACATTGTGGCCACTTGATAGAAAGTATTATCTCTCCTTGACTTGTGGCGGCAAGGCGAGGCCTTGTGCTTAACTGGAATTTATGCAAATCGACTTTAATAGATTAATACACTGTTTCATTGTGCTGTTTGAGAGTAATGTACAAATGTGGATGCTGCAGCAACTTTTAAACTGTAAGAAACTTTAGACTGATGCGATATAACATAAAGTGTCGCAGAAAAGGCATTCTAAAATGCCGTCCCTAAATGTCATAATAGACAGGCCAACTGAAGTATCCTTACCAAATATTGGCCCATAATACATCATATTGTATATAATTAACGTAGTTCCGTTAAAACATTAACGGACAGTGTACGAATGGTATCGGGTGTTCCAAGATAAATAGGAGAACTTCGTTGATATCGCCCGGATAGGTAATCGGTAACGTAGAAGCGTGTAAAGGTGCTCAGAGACGTTCTTGAATTGACTGCAAGCAGGTTGTGAGACCATTTGCATCATTGTTCACAATGAGATAAAGATGAGACGACTTTTTCTCGGCAGTCACCGAAAATGATAACAAACGACAGAATGAAAGGTCAAATTTATTAATAAGTAAAATATAATTTGAAACACATAGAAACATCCAAAACGGTAAAAAACAATAAGTTGAAATTCGTTCACCATGGTTCGCCGATTGAGTAATGTCAGATAAAGCATTGCATTACATATAAGTTGGCACTCGAATAAGGACTCCAGATCAATATACCAGCAGTGAACTGAACTTGTTTGCAGCAAACAGATCAAACGATAAAAATGATCTTAACAAATGTAACATGGAAGGAATTACCCTAACGTTTTTAGATTATAAACGTCCTTCGCCTTTTCAGCTTGGAATTAACGAAATTGCTATCTATTTAATTTCTGGTTAATAATTGAAATGGATAAAATGTATTTTATCAATTTAATGAGTACATAGAAACTTATATGTCCCTGTCAAAATCATATAACTTAAAACACTATTATATTCGACCTTTTATAAGATTCACGTTACTACATATAATACTCGCAAGTGCCATGTTGATTCAATACTTCAGATTTACACCTGGGAGATAATAGTCTATGTCTGACATGTAATACTATAATATTCACGTACATATAATACTGGCAAATGCCATGTTGATTCAATACTTCAAATATATACCTGGGCAATAATAGTCCATGTCTGACATGTAAACTATCCGCAGGGCTAACATTGTTTCAATGCGGTCTTTGCGTGCTGCAGTCGTAAGGACAAGAGCGGCAACACTCAGCATTGATGCATTCATCATTAGACTTGATTTTAAGGTTACTTTATTGTAATTGTTATGGCTCAATGCACTTGCCTCCACTTGTTATCGTTGTCATGTTTTATTGAAGTAAAATAATCAAACGTCAATAAATGACAGAGATAACAACAAAAATAATTGCGGAGTTACATGTAGATAAATTGTTAACTAGATTTGTAACAACGATGTGACAAAGTGTACAATTATCTTGGTATTATATTTATTTAGATACTAAATACTGTAAAGACAATATTACGATTTCAAATAATTGTATAAATCCTCTAGTAAACATGAATAAAAATTCCAAAGTATACCTGATTTAAACTAAGTACGTTAATATCAAATCTTGTAATAAGATTTTTTTTTATATTTTGGTTCGCCAATATTTTCATTACATTTTAATCTGATTTTAATCTAATCGTATTAGTGGGAGTTTCCGGTTAGTTGGATAATATTAAGCTGGAAACAACGGCGTTATATGTACTACATGACGGTGGAGAACATTATTTCTAAACAAGGATGAAGCTGTCCTTATGTCAAAACCATTTATTGCATTATTGGCTACATGAACCAGAAAGGAATATGAACCGATGATTTAAATAGTATAAGCAAACATGTAATTGTATGACACTGGGTTAACACATATTGCTTTTGTAGTAAAATTTCAGGATACTGATACCATGGCTTCAGCAAATCATATACATGTAACTATTACATCTACAATAAACGTCTCAAGTAGACAACGAAATAAACATGTTAACTCTTTACTCAATATGCATTTTAACTTGACTCTTCCAAACTCAATAGCCACACATATTCAATTTCGAAGAATAGATACATTTTACCTATTTATTCTGATAGAGCAGAAAACAGTACAGAACCTACACTGTTTTAAAAGCCTTCTATATTAGACGTGTTCAAAGATGTCCATATGAAGTAAAAGGTTAAGCAGTCTATAATCTAAAACTCTTCTGGCAAATTGTGGGTGTGCTTACGAAGGCGATCATATTTTGGATAGCTATTATAGAAAAATTTGCATTTAGGCAGTTTAATCAGACTTCCTACTTTAAATACATTTTGTTTTAGCTCTTCGATCATCTCACAATAATTCAAAGCACTGCCCAATAAAAGATGGACACTGACAAAAACATACTTACTCAATAAAATAATGAACATGCATATAAAATGTGTCGAGTATGTTTCAAATACATTCGGTTAAAATTTTATTACCTAATTTAATTACTAATAGCACATTGTTGTTTCAGAGATTAAACGTATGACTTTTAATATCATCAACAGAGACAAGAACCATAACTCTAGGTTGCATTATGGCAGAACAATGGCCCTTTTAAACTTAAAAATTTGATTAACGATTTTAGCAGGTTAAGGTTTTTGAGCAGGATATTAATGAAACATCACATGTGTGTTCAGCATCATCATCAGAATGCACAGAGACGAGAACCACAATTCTAGGTTGCATTTTTACCAAAGTATGGCCTTTTGGTACATGTACTTAGAGAATGTGGTTACAGATTTTAACATGTGAAAGTTTTTAAGTTGGTACATATTTCATTAACCTATCATTGGACACGAATAAAACGTTTTATGTGTGTTCACCATCATCTGGGAAACTCACAGAGACACGAACCATAACTCTTGGTTGCATATTGGCAGAATTGTTGCCTATTCAAACTTAGAAATTGTGTTAGACCTTTTCAGCAATTTAAAGTCTGTAGTGCAAGGCCTTGTTGGCCGGTGCGTAAGCACTGGTTATAGCCGTTATTTTTGAAGTCACCCGTTGCTTTTATTAAAAACTAACAACTCAGCTGAGAGGAATTCAATCTACTCAGCCGATAAAAAAGTAGTTCTATCGAATATGTTTGAAAATTGAATTGATTTTAAGCGTATTTAGCTATAAATCAATTGAATCATAGATTAAATGATAAACCTCGTCAATTAATCTATATATGCTCACAGCAATAATTTTTAAAAAACATTTTTTTCGCAAATATGTGGGTTATTTGGTAGTCTATTCCGATCCTGATATCTCCCGATTCAGGTCTATGAACCCCCAATGAAAAGGCAGGGAATTCAATGCCTGTCCTACAATTCATAGCTATTCAACGCTTACCAAACTGTGACGTCATTCAAACAATCAAAGTGCTCAAATCCCATTCGTAGTTTACGGACCCAATCAGGAGAGCGGGGTCCGCTCTACAGACTAGTTATTTGGCATGTAATGTAGCAATACGTTTGTATAACTGCGACATGACTGATGCTGCAGACGCCATTTTTCCTGATACTGATAGGTGGTCATCAACTCATCACATTGAGGACAATCGGCAAAAGTGATTTTTTTTTCAGTCTTGTTATTACGGCATATCTTACAGTTCTTCTTATTATAGGAAGCATTCAGAAACAAGTTGTGAGCATAATTATGAACGCCTATTGGTCCTTTATAAAAATTGTGAATTTCATGCCCCTGGGTTTTACGGTTTGGCCCTGGAGTTGAGGCTTACTTTACTAAATCTATATAAGAGAAAATGACAAAAAACGTTGTTTCTTATGACTAAATTATGTGAATGTTTTTGGTGTGATTTGTTGTTGCTGACATGACAGTTAATACCTATGTGAATTTCATGGTCCCCACCCCAATGAGGTCTTAGGGGCGGGGCCAAAACAGTCAATTCCAAGGTAAACTTTAAAAATTCTTTTATTATAGGAAGCACTGGGAAACGAATTGGTGAGCATGATTATGGACGCCTATTGGGTCCTTTATAAACATTGAATGTTTTTTGGTGTGATTTATTGTTGCTTGCATGACGGTTAATACCTATGTGAATTTCATGGTCCCGGCCCCCATTAGGTCTTAGGGGCGGGATAAAAACAGTCAAATTCAAGGTAAACTTCAAAAATCTTCTTATTATTATTGGAAGCACTCAGAAACAAATTGTGAGCATGATAACAGACGCCTATGGGTCCTTCATTAAAATTGTAAATTTCATGCCCCTGAGTCTCACGGTTTGGCCCAGGGGTGGGGCCTCCTTTACTAAATCTATATAAGAAAAAATGATGTGATTTGTTGATGCAGATATGACATTCAAAATTCATGTTTGAATTTTTGCCGCTTCCCGAAGGACAGAATATAGCTTTATGTCATCAAGGATAATCAGGTGACAGTTAAGGCCCATGGGCCTTTTGTTAGCTCCACTGGCCAAAGGCCAGAAGGCTTTATGCGCGATGGCGCGTTGTCCGTCGTCTGTCGTCCGTTAGCAGCACTTTCACTGAAACCACTAGGCAAGTTACACTCAAACTTAACATTGATGTTTCTCATGAATAGGAGATTATAAAGAAGCTTTTTTTATTATTATTATTATTTAAAATTCAAGATGGCCAACGTTACTAAAATAGTATAAAACTTAAAGAATCTTATCGTGAACCGCCTAACAGATTGTGAAAATATTTATGTAGTAATGGTCAACAACTATAGTTCCATTAGATTTGTTCAAATGGTGTCCCTAGGGTTAAAAATGACCCCGCCCCGAGGGCTCAATTAGGGGACACGTGATCATAACACACATTAATAATAAAAAATTAAAATGGAACTGATATTGCCTTTATTTTTCACAGAAGCATTGTTTGGTCAAGGAGGTTCAGATTTGTTAGAATGACTGGATTCCACGGTCTGAAGGGGTCAGGAGGGGCCCCAAAAGGGTAAAAACTGGAAATTTCAAAAATCTTTCTCTTAAGAATCAGTCAGTCAAATTTGTTCATATTTGGCATAAATTATCAGTATGTTTAGGGGTCTGAATCAAGATAAGAATCAGTGAGCTAGTATCTATAGGTCTCTGTGAGGGGACTTGGAGATTTATATAGGGATACAATGGGGAAACAGAAAATTCACATTTTTTTCATCCATTTGTGCAGAATTATTATTCAGTTTGAGTTCTGAAGCTTCTTTTAGTTATAGCAAATAATATGTGGTTCAATAAGCAGGATTAAATTTCCATTAGAGGCCAGGTGGGGGCTCAAAAGGATTAAAATTGAATATTTTCAAAAATCTTCTTCTCAACAACTGGTCAGTCAAATCAGTTTATATTTATATAAATTATCCCTATGGGTAGTGGGGTTGAAATTTGTACAGATCAAGGGGCTTGAATGGATAGGGGTTTTGTATGGGGACTTTGAGTTTTACATAGGAGTAACTAATTTTTTGTTTCATAAAGAGGATTGAAATTCCATATGGAGCTGGAGCGACCCAAAAACAGTTGATTTTGTGAAATTTCAAAAACTGATTAGTCGAACTTGTTACATAAAACAACAACCATTATTTACCAGTAGAGGTCCACAGACCCTCTTGGGCCTCTTGTTATTTTTTAAATTTCAAAAATCTCCGACGACAGTAGATGGTCAAGATAGTTGGGGTGTAGCATCATCTCATGATATGTCCTCTGCGGTCAGTTTTTGAGTCGCCAGAGAAACTGATATTTAAATGCTTTGTGACAAAACTTTCACTGTAGTAGAGATATCACAATCTGAAATGATGTCATTACTGTAGACTGAAGTTGTTAGACAAAAAGAGTGTTTGTGCCTAGAAAACAAATTGTTCAACCATTTGTTGTTGCTGTATTGTGAGAAATAAATTCAATAAATAAGTAAAAAAGGGAAAAATTAAAAACACTCTTCCTTATTATACTTTCTTCGTGAACCTTCAATAAATATTTCCCTATAAAACATGCATCGGCCACCAGTACTTGTTATATAGGGAAATACTTTTTCACCAAAGTTGAATGTCTTGAGCTCAGATATAATCATTCACTTATTTAAAGAAAACAAATTTATTTTTTTTTATTTATTTGTTTAATTTCTTGAAAGTTTTTTTTTTTCATTTTCATAAAAGGGTATCCAACTGTGATAAACATTGCATTGTGATACAAGATTATTTCAACTATTTACATCCATTTTAGGAACTAGTGCCGCTGTATTGCACAATGATGTCACGTGAAATAAGTGTATATGTTGCATAATATTGAAACAATGTATAATGTGAAAGGATACCCAGGTTTGATAAACGTAGCATGCTGGTACATATTTATTTCAACTATAGATTCATTTCCACGAACTGGTATCGGTATATTGCCTCAAGGTGTTAAGTAAGCGCATATATTGTATATGTAAAACATTGAAATAACGTAGCATGTGAAAGGGTATTCATTTGTGATAAACTGTGCATGCCGTTACAAGATGATTTCAACTATATATCGATTTTCATTATCTGCTACTGTTATATTGCATAATGATGAGAAGTTAGCGCATATATTGTATAAGTAAAACATTGAAATAACGTCGAATGTGAAAGTTATCCAGCTGTGATAAACCGGTGCGTGCTGTTACAAGATGATTTCAACTATAGATCCATTTACATGAACTGATACCAATATATTGCCCTATGTTGAGAAGTGCATATATTGTATATGTAAAAAAACTGCACAACTTAGAATGTTGAAGGATATCCAGCATTGATAAACTGTATATGGTGGTACAAAACTGTAGATTTTTTTATAAGAACTTAAAGTAAAATTATTACCATATGATTTTAAGATTGTGCATATATCGTATGTGTAAATCATTGATAAACTACTCTTGAATAAGAAGATCATCTCAACTATGGCTTACACTATATTTTAAATACTTGCTCGAATAATTTCAGATAATGTTAAGTTAGTATTTCTTGATATACCTGACCTACTAATGTTGTTCTAGCCGTGTTATTGTAGTATTAACGGTAATTATACATGATGTACCTTTGTTAGGTACTGGCACACCTATAGGGATTTTTTCATCAATGGTTCATGAATTTATGAAGTACTTTTAATGTTTGAAAAACAGATGTATCTAAATGCTTAATTAAATAATATTAAGGCAATGAGCCATCCCCAGAAATCACCATAATTGTTGTATAGATGGAGATGACTTTCATGATATTCAATCGTCTCCTCAACATACCGAAAAATTTTGGTGCATTCAAGTAAATTACTTCCCCGCGTCTAATAATTACTTTTATAATTGGAAATGAGTATGAACACCTTCCTTCAAGTAGATTCAAGTAAATTACTTCCCCGCGCCTAATAATGAATTTTACAATTGGAAATTAGCATAAACACCTTAAATTATACGTTGTATATAGAATGGTGAAGCTGTCCTTGAAGTAGATTCAATAAATGAGCGTCAAGAGACACTTAACAAGGTCTGGACCGCTTATCTAATATGCGTTGCTTATGTGTACAACTTTAATAGCCTTACTTGTAAAATAGCAGAACATTTTTCTATTTCACATACACAAATAATTGTCTAGACAGTTTCAATTTTATTAAGTGTAATTTCAAACAATAAGGATTACGTGCCGATACAGTACTATAATCACATGCACTGTCTAGGAACCACCAAAGGTACTTGTATATACATCTTAGTGGAGCACTCCACTTCAAAATGCAGCTGTCACACTTTCTAACTTAGTTATGTTTCATTAACCTATGACCTCTTCAGCGTTGCGAAATATCAGGCAAGAAATGACCGTAGTAATGATCAAGTAAAGAATTAAACAAGAAAATATCTGTCTCTCAGGAGACGCGCATTCAAATGATGTAATCACCACAACAGCATTTACATGAGCAGCAATGATAAGAATAACAACTATAAGTACAATACGGACTAAAGCTGGTTTAAAGGTGTACCTTACCTTGCTCTATATCAGTATGCACATCACTAAACGAGACAGCACAAAGTAATTCTGGTGACTACCTTACAAATGCGGCATCTATCTCATGTGTTTGGTGTAAAACATAATATAGAGCAGAGGCCTTGATATTGTATCTATGGTTTGCATTGTAGCTAGGCGCACTCGCCGTAGTCTGGTCTGTACATTTATGTCTTGGTTATTCACAAATAATTATCTCCATATATATATATATATATATATATATATATATATATATATATATAAGAAAGAACTTGTGCTATTACTTGATATACTCGATGACGTTGTAGAAGCTGCGAAATTACTATTAAGAGGTAACAAGACGTAGATAATGACATGTATCCAGCACCTACATCGCTTTAGATGTGGTTGCACATTTCAATCCGTATCTTTTATAATTAGAAGAAGAAAGATTTTGAATAATTGATAATTAATCGGAAATAATCGACAGTTTTATCAGCTTTGGTGTACTCGATGACGTTATAGAAGCTAGGAAATGACTATGAAGAGTGCGATAATACGTCGATAATAACATGTATTCGGCACCTACGCCGCTTTAGATCTGGTTGCATAGTTCAGCCCATTGACGTATGCAATATATTATAATTATAATCACGGATTTTCATTATAATTACATACTTTATTTAATAAGAAAAATGTAGCATTTTGTGTGTATTAAAAACATAAAGGATGACACCTTGTTGATAGCTTCATTTATCCAGAAGTATAGAAATCACTCAGATATTCAAGATTTTAATAGATGTCTGCGGATATCTCTGTTCATGACGTAATTGTCTTGGGTATAAAACATACACAGATTAAACGTCTGGAGCAATTTATCGGTGAGCAAGTTTATCTTGTAGCAGGGATAATTTAGATGTTGACACGGGGAACCAATCAGATATAACTTAGAAATTATACACCAGAGGGTATCACACCATATAATGTGCATTTTCTTAAATTTGCTTTGAAGGTTTACACTAGATTATATTCGTTTTATCAGTACACTGGCATGGACTCTCTTGGAACCTTTTACTAATATTAATATAAGTAGTATTCGTTTGTAATTGAGTTTGATTAATTTTGAAAATTGTTTTGAGAAAAAAGGAAAAAGTATAATTTTGGTTGATTTTAGTTTTATATATATGTAAATGGTCACTTTACACTCAATATTCACCGACCTTGGAATGATAACTACATGAAACATCAGCTGGGCCCGAGAAGTTCAGTCGGTAGCGCCAATGACTATCAATTAAGGGTCGTGAGTTCGAATCCCCATCCGGTTACAGTCTCCGTTATGATAGATATACGACATTGCGCCTCATTATTATTTGTCACCGCTAATTCAAGAGGGAGAGGTATCAATTACTAGCAGAGATGGGTTGTGTTAGTTACTAGCAGAGATTGGTTGTGTTAGTTACTAGCAGAGATAGGTTGTGTTAGTTACTAACAGAGATTGGTTGTGTTAGTTACTAGCAGAGATGGGTTGTGTTTGAGAGCTGGTTAACCTTCCAGGATTCTAGGAAGTAATGGTTTAGGTTAACTGATGGTCTGTAAGCCGTCGGTGGCATAATAATAATTGATAATCGGAAATATTCAACATTTTATCAGCTTTACATTGGTACCAAAATTATTAAATTCAGTAAATGGTTTATAATGTTGCTAAAGAAATACTAAAGGTTCTATCCGAAATTTTAGCCGTGTACGTTGAATTGATATCAGCCTTCGAATGTCTGTAATTAAGTTACTGGGTCTAGATAGTTATACTTGGAAATTGATACCTCGATATGGGCGTACAGTAATAGGTGTAAATATTTAACATGAAGCTATACGTATGCATGGAGTAATAGCGAACTATGGTAAATGAACTTAAAGTAGAAATCAACAGGTCAGAAAAAGTTTAGTACGTGAAGTGGTTTGAGGGATAGCTAGTTTGATACAGCACTTTTAGTTTAATATTTTTATTGCATCCATTATATACAATTACATGAATAAAAACATTACAACTATATGTATATACAGTGCAAATGGGTCGGACTACAAGTTTTAACAACATTAGCATCAGCCCTCTCCAAAGAGAAAATCACATCTAAATGTACACATTTTTCTATACTTTACAAGTAATCACATTAGTTATTTTATCGAACACATTCTGTAAAAAAATATAATAATCCTAACTTGACCAGATGACCAGATGACCATTCTCCAAATCGCCTTCTGATGTTCAAATAACGAGTACAAGAAAACGAAAAACCTATCCAAGAAAAAAAAGTCAAAGTAAATGTATGCAATAAAAATATTAAACTAAAAGTGCTGTATCAAACTAGCTATCCATCAAACCACTTCACGTACTAAACTTTTTCTGACCTGTTGATTTCTACTTTAAGTTCATTTACAATAGTTCGCTTTGTTCGCATCCGACCTTCGGATGACATTGGTTGCACTTGTCTGGTGCATTATACTGTAGTCAAATCGACAAGGAAATAACACGTGTTGCATCTGATAAGAGAATATAAATACAAATTTCTTTCTACAGAAATGCGATTCTATTTTACCACTTCCTTATTTGTCAAGGGACAGTTGTTTAATTTCAGATTAGATGTCTGGTATAGTTAATCGTAAAGTCAGTTTCCCTTACTGTAAAGGTTACGTTTGATGTACAAATAGCATAATATTTATTTTCCACAACAGACATTCCAGGGCGCAACATATTGCATGTTTATGAAACATGTTTTTCTTGATGAAAGTTATTATATTAAATATGTTGTTACAGTAGCCGTATTTATTTGTATAGCGGTATCCAAGACTTGGCTTTTCATAATGTTCAATATGGCATAAAGGAAACAAATATTTAAATTTATCTTATTGCTTTATTAGTAATATTCGTCTTCAGAAAGGTAAGACAAAATTATGATTAATGAATATAACCTGAGACGTTTGTATATAAATAATCTTCAACATATACACATACTATTTGATGTTTCGTTAATATTTGAAAAGTGTGATATTATGCACAAAACCGAATATATACGTAAGATACATAAGAAAGCATGCTGTATCAATGAACACATTAAGCTTTATTTATAAAACTGATATCTGATGTCAGTTGCAAGTTGTGCCTCAGAAATAATACTTATTATCATGTGTTTGGAGGATATAGTTGACGTACATGTATTAAAGTAGATTTTCGTCACACAATGGCAAACACATAGAAAAAGGAATGTTTCTATGAGTAGATCTGTTTTCAATAGTATTTCAGTTCTATAAATACGGCAAGCGCAAGAAGATATTTTATTGGAAGTTATAATTAATTATTACATAGCTGCCAAACGTGCCGTTCCAATCCCTGTCCATGCACTTTGATTTCCGGTCATGAGTCCTACGTCTTCACGTAAGAAAATGGTAATCTGATGAATTCGGGTCGGTTTGGCCCTAAGGAATGTGCGGAATGTGCATGACATCATCATTGCGCAATATTCTATCTCATGCGCGACGATTTATATTGATGGTGCAATCTCTCTAAACCAGATTAGAAAGACATGATGACATATGGTGTAATGACTCTATTTTAAGAAATGACCTACAACCGGTCCAAATATCTTTCTTTCTTTCTCTATCTCTGTCTGAAGTCTCACTAAATGAGACTTGAAAACTGATACTAGAATCTTGGACCTCGCTTGGTGCTCAGCATTTAGAAGATAGTTCTAGGTTTGGTCGGCCCATTGTCAGTAATGTGACTGGGCGGGGTATCATACAATGTGCCCCTGGCATTATACTTCAGTGTGGTAGCGCTCGGAATACTGTCACATTTATTGATGTCAGTTACTTGTATATTTAACTCTTAGAGTCAAATAAATGACCCGTGTGTCCATCCTTTAATTAATACTAAAATTTAAACTTAAAATGTCTTTAGCGAGTATACAGAGATCTTAAAATCAAGTACTAAATTAAATAAATTTTATATAAACGCCGATTGAACATGTGAAAAATTTCTGTCAGTGAACCGCAAGTAAGTGTAAATTTTGTCTGCTCAATATGACTCCATGTTAGGTCAATGAGTCAAATAAATTATTGTCTGCTCCTTTTTTAATCCATGTAATACCATATCAAAATAAAATATTGGTGTATACGCTAAAAGAAACAGTCAACAACAACAACAACAGCAAAAGTACATAAAATAGAAGTACAAATCTTACATACGGATGGACAAAGAAAGAAAAAAGTAACCCCAATTAATCTAGTAAGTAAAATATGAATTAAATCCTATGTGTCAACACAAATGTTAAAATGAAAAACAAAAGCAACACTTTTACACAATTTGGTATCATTTTATTAAATTAACGCCAGTTTCAGCTACACATAAATTGTATTCAACTCTGTCTTTTAGTTTCACAAAAGGTTTATAAGCTTCAAAGATTGCCATGAGGGAACACGTAATTTGTTTCCAGTAAATATTATGTCCTGTTTTATACGACAGAATATGGCTGACTTCATGTATGATGGTCCCTATTAAATGTTTTTCACAAACATGATTAGTTGTATATATATTGATATAAGTTTTGATGTATGATGTGACCTCACCGCATACCCATAAATACTTGGTCTTTCTTCGTCACTAAGATTTATTACTAAATCTGTATATGGAATCCGTCTGGTACCAATTAGTTTTAAAAATATCGATAAAACATGTTCTGTAATGTAAGCAGCCCTTCGAAGAGAAACAATCTCCTTATGTGCTGGTAAAAATGCATTGATTTTTTTATAAAAAAAAAACAGATGTTATTTCTTCACTATCGATTCTAAATTGGAGATTAATTTTAGAGACAACGCCACTGTTACAATACAATTTGTCGCACATATAAATAACGACATTTATGTCTTTTAAAAAAGCAATTGCCAAGTCCTGATTGACATAAATGTAAATAAATTTAATCACTGTATCTTTTATATAATCCATTACTTTTCGTACAAATAGAGTTGGGTTTTTTTTGTGTCTGCTGACGTTATTTTTAATCACGGTTCGTAATCTGAAATCAAAATTGACCTAAGTTACAATACCGGAAATGTTACATCGCCCATACATCATATCAACAAAATCGAAAATTTATAAGGGGGAACAAGTTACAATCTTTATGTTCAACGGAGCTACTGAGAAAGGCAAATGGATGTAGAAAAGTGGACTAGTCATTTCCGTCTAATGGCTGAAGCCAAACTACGAAAGAATCCAAGAGGATTTACGTTGTTGATCAATCAGGTGGTAAAGAAAACCCATTACTGACACCAAATGAAATAATGGACACAATGCCATTACGCTATAAATCAAATGTTGGATCGATACTATCACATCTGCTAAAAAAAAAACGGAGAAATTATTAACGTTGACTGATGCTGGTGAACTAATTTATGAAGGAACGTCAATACCAGGATCTAAAATTACAGACTTGTTGAAAGATAGTCAAAACCAGTATAAGGACTATGACATCATTGGAGCTTCCAAGTTTTACAGCAGATTGAAGGAGTTAGGCGTGTCAGTTAAGCTGTACAAAACACCGAAAACAGCACAAAAGAGACCATTTCCGCCAGGCATCCCAAAACGGAGAAAATTTAAAAATTGGTTTCATACATTTAAATGGAGAACTCCGGAGTCTACAGACGTTAACATTATCTACTTGAATTAGAAACAACGAATGTGAGAGACAGAAAACTGATGATTGAACATATAATTCCTGACCAACTGAATTCAATCAGTAGTGTTGCACACCATATTGTGGGATCCAGGATACATATCATGGAAAGAGATTCAGATTATTTTCATCGGAAGAGGCGAATACTGAGAGTCATTACTGGACAAGTCGTGCCATTCAGAAGGAAACGCAGCCTTTTGTTAAGTCAACACAAGATTATCCCGAGACTACTACGGGCATTCTATTTGAGACATACCATGCGAGTAGAAATAAGGACACGAAAGGAATACATTTTGTCAAAGTTTATAAGGGGAATATTTGCACTAACAACATTTAAAAAAGAGGCAAGATGAGTACAGTTTCTTGCACAGTGTGTGATTAGACATTTTGTAGTAGAAACAATATCATGAGACATAGAAAAATAACAATTTGAAGAGCAACCACAGCATGAATATTATAAAAGCCGGAGATTACCATCAGGAATCCCAGAGTATCAGAGAACGCCGGGAGCGCATTTAGGAGCGCCAAGAGCGTATTTGGGAGCGCATTTAGGAGCTCCGTGAGCGCATTTAAGAGCGCCGGGACCTCCAGCGTTCAAGTTCAAACAGCCTTGTTCCATAGTTTTAACTGGACCAAGCGGAAGTGGTAAATCGGTGTTGACCAAGAAGATATTGCGCGAAAAATACTTTCTACCTCCACCGCAACTTTCACACTGTTTATTTATTATGGTAGAACATAAGATTTTTAAAACAAAATAATATATATCTACAAATAAACTTAAAGAAAAGATCACTCACCTAAAAAGATAAAAAGGGGTCCTTTTCTAGTCCAATAAAACTTTATTTTACAATTTAATACAACGAGTAACAGATGTTAAGTGACTGGACCTGGAGTAGGGTACCTTTTATAATGATAAGTGTCCTGTCAGTTTAAGCCAATGAAATGCTGTATATTAATTAGGGGTGATTTCTTGACCAATCATTTCATAGCGTGTTAGCTGCGAAAAAAGGGGCATTTACATAAAAAATAATGCGATTAAACTTATATCTATCGCAGGAAACCCCAATTTTGTACATCTATAACATGTTGTTACATCAATTTACGTGTATCGACTACCTTTAAATTGAATTGAACACTTTAAGTGATTAAGTGATCCGATTAGTATGTTCGACAAGCTGCTAAAACATCAAAAAATGCAAATATCTAACTATTTTAAAATCACGAGTTGACTAAAATATTTAAATTTTGGACAATTTGTAATTTTTCAAATACTCAAATCAAAGTTTACCGTCTGACATAATTTTCAGTTATTCAAAACTATTATAAACAAATTTTAATGAAATTTGTCGTCTTTTTCTGTGATTCAAAACAAATATTATAAACAAATTTTACAGAAGTTTGCCGCATAACAATACTCTCATCAGAGCTAGAATATAACGATGGCTTATTTGATAACCCATGCTTCGAGGTTCTATCTCAAATATTTTTTAAAAACAACCTTAAATCCCTAAAACTATAACTGACATTAAAAACACACATACATTTTATTTTTTTTTATAAAGGCTCGAAAATGCGAAACAATCGTCCGAATCGGTTGCCAAAATATACCATTTTTTTTTATTTATTTCTTGAAAATAACTAGAAAAAAGACGAATATTATAATGTGTACGAAACTGATTTTATTGTATTGTTTTCTTAGTGTTAACAGTTTGATGTGACATGATCTAAAGAACTTTTATATTGATGGCTTCCACACGCGTAATGCCAGCTGGTTAAAATGTTAAACACTTCAGAAAATATGGTATGTCTATTAATTTGAAAGGTCAACTTTCAAGTGTTCCTATTGTTAAAAGGAAACATGGTAGTGACACTTCAGAAAATATGTTGAAACGGTGACGTGTTGTTTATTGTCATATATTGGCATGTATTAAGTGAAATATTTCACGTGACATAAAAAAAAGAGGTTTGCAAATAATATTGAAACTGTAATTTTTTTTTTTTTTTTAAAAAAATGTATAGTCATATCACGAATCACCTTTTTTCTGACTGAGTGTTTTTTTTTTATTTAACTTCAATGTTATAATATATATATAACAATTATAGTTTTGATATTTCGAAAAAAGTTGCGTTGAGTTAAAAACACTGATAATTATTTCAAAGTGCATTATGGATTATATAAAAGATACAGTGATTAAATTTATTTTATACATATGTCAATCAGGACATGGCAATTGCTTTTTAAAAAACATGAATGTCGTTATTTATATATGCGACAAATTGTGGCGTAATTGACTATTAAATTTATCGCCAATTTAGAATCGATAGTGAAGAGATAACATCTGTTTTTTTAAAAAAAATAACGTTTGGACCAGGGGGAGGGTAGGTCATTTTTGAAAATAATGTCATAACACCATATGTCATCATGTCTTTCTAATATAATTTAAAGAGATTGAACAATCAATATTAACCGTCGCGCATGAGATAGAGTAATTCATTCACCCGTATTCATCAGTGATCTGCTTATAGAGATGTGCCTTGGTCGTTACTCCAACCATTCTTGAGAATATTCTTAGACTTCAGCTTGAAAATATAAATTTCAACCTTAGATTTCCAGTTTAGCATGACATATAGGATACTTGTGAAAGTTTATTTGACTGAATAGTAGGTGTCCCTACATGCTTGCTTATTTTGGTCTCAAAACCGTTCTCTCAGTGTGTCTTTCAACATTCATTTTTGAGTTCAAAGCCAAGAATATTCTTAGGAATGGTTGGTTAATACCACCCCTGGTGCTGGTAAAACGCATACATATAGGTTCATCAGCCAACGTTATATAACTGAAATACTAAAATTGATACAAGCAAACATAACTTACCGCAATATCAATAGCTTGTTTATAATAAATGACATGTTTGCATATATCTGTAGTTTTTATTTTTTTTATAAATATTAATTGTGTTTACGTACATGTGTATAGTGTGTACAAAAAGAGATAATATAAAGTTACATGTATTAACATTTAAAATAGCTTACAGTAAGTGGTTCCAAGTAACATCCTTAAATTCACCCGAACATCATAAATACCATTAGATATTCACCCGCACACCAACAATACCATTAGATATACACCCGAACATCATTTATACCATTAAATATTCCCCTGAACATCATTAATACCATTAGATATTCACCCACAAAACAATAATGCCATAAGATATTCACCCGCACGCCAATAATGCCATAAGATACTCACCGGTACACCAATAATGTCGTTAGCCATTTACTCGTATACCAATAATGTAATACATATCAATACATATTCATCGACACAACAATGATGTCATTTAAACTGTGTCAAAACAACTACACCTTAAACTGTCCTTGTTTTTCCAGAGCCGCTGATGTTGTTGATCATCTATCGATCATTGTTTAGAACAAAAATAGGAACCTGAGATATAAATAAGGAGTACTTCCTTACTATCAATATTGAAGATGCGCTTAATGCATATAATGCTAAATAAAGTACGACTGTTTTAGTCGACATATTATGTGCCCATTAAACCGCTCTTATTACATAACGAGACCCTGACAAGGATGTCAGTTGACACTGCTAGTATTATTAAATCGCAATATCCCTTTGGTGTGGATTGTCGCAGACTAATAATGATAATAGGTTTATTTCACCTGTCATTTAATGACGTCAATCCCCACATTGTCTTGTTGTCCAAGGATATGGATCTATATAAGACAGACGGCTATTTTGCTATAAAATGATACAATGGAACAGAGAAAGCTAGGCTGATATTGTTGATGATATAGTGATATATGGTATATAATTATATAAAGTCATATTGTCTAAAGTAAGAAAAATTTAGTTTTAGTTTTGTTAAGCCAAACATGGTTCAAGTATATTAATTTTAATTACAACATAATATAAATCATGGATGAATGGCAAGTGATGTTTTTCTTGCAATTTGTACATATAGAATATTAATAAGTTTGCATGATAATGTTTAAATCTATACTATAGGCTTACTAGTTTAACATCATTGTTAATGCTTTGTACATAAATAAAAAAAGATTTTTAACTACCTTTAACAGTTATTACGCCTGTTTTTCCGGATTGGTGAGTGAAATGGTTTTAAAAACCAAAATCGCAGCAGTGAGCGATAGAGCGTCCACCTCATACGTGGAAGGTCTTGGTTTCGATCCCTGGTCGGTCATACCCAATACCTAAAGAATAGTACAAGACACTCAGGATTTATAGAATAATTCTTTGTCTGGTCGGTCTGGTGACAGCATAATGCGACTTTTTTAAAAGTGGCGCTAACCACCATACAACAACATTAATTATTTAAATATAATGCATATCCTTTAATTCGATTGTGCGGCCGATGTATTATTCTTTTGTTAACATCTATTTTCGAAAAAGTAAATTTAATATTAGAACGAGTCTAAAAAGCTCAGGTCAAATTGTTAATATAATACCGCTCATCTAACGATTTATGACATTGAATCAGTCGTGAATGCTATCAGTGATTTGAAAAGGATGAATACTTGATGACTGAACGTGCTGTTAGATCACTCTTTGATGGCAACTTAAAACAATATCTTATAATAAGATTTGCACACCTGTCAATTAATGACGTCAGTGTCATGTTTTCAAAGGATACACTTGTGATGAAAAGCGCATGCTGGTTTTATTAAACAATTAATCATTCGACACAGCTGGGATTTTATGTTGATTTTTTTGTGTTTTTGAGGCTTTTATTAATACCTGTCTTCATGAAATATGTGTATAGCTGATATTGAATTGTCATGACAATATCGGTATAAAGAGAAAGAGAAAGAGGAAGCTTACAATGATCTTTTTTTACAAAAACAACGTTCAGATGCATGAAACTCACATAACTTATACTCTAAAAATTATATCCAAAGACAAATATTTACGACAACTATAGAATTTAAATGGTATAATTGCTGATTACTTTGTGATGCAGTTGTTTAAAATGTCAATATGCAGCATCGAAGGCGAAACGATTTGATAATCATCATGATATAAATGCAAACGTACACTGGAGAAAATAAATAACCAACATGCACATATAAATGACGTAGCCACCAAAGCAATATGGGCACTATAAATATAAAGATCTCACTACATAGTTGAATTTTGTTCTTTGTTCTGTATAAAATAAGGTCTAGGATTTCTATGGTAAAAAAAGAATAGAATTTTTGTAAGTTTTTTTTTTCATAGCATGAATGTAAACCCACATAAAAATGCACAATACATGTAACTGGGTGGTTGACCACGTTAATACATGCATATGTTGAAATCCTATTAAAGTCACCTTTTTAACACCAGTGATGTCTTATTGCAGTATATGTTATACCAACTTTTGCTCTTCGCATCTGCAGCAAGAAATCACAACCACTATGAACCATCTTGAAAATATTTCAAAACCAAATTACATACGCCTTGTTTTTAAGCGTAAGAATCATGTTACCGTTGGAAAAGGGGGCGTAACTGTGTAGTGAGACGTATATGGCATACGCATAAACCCACAGTACATATATATAGATAATAAATGAAAAGCTTTGAGACGGTCTGTAGCACAATATGTCAGAGTACGGGGCTGATATTTTGAGCGTAGGTCAGATACAATGCAGGTAATGGAAAACTTTGATTTTATTATTGCAGCCGTTTTGATCCAGCATATTGTATGTTATATTAGAACATTGTCTGTATACCGACACGCAAAATATTGGGATTTGCTCAAAGTCAAGTTAAATGCTACAAATCTGTTTCAAACCTTACAAAAGCTTCGTTTTGGAAAATGGACTTCGTTTCAATGCTCTGAGAATAATACAAAACTACAACCGAATAAATTACTACCACCCATTTCTTGGTCATGTTTTACAACATAAAGTATAGCGCTTATGTTTGTCTATGGGTCGAATGTTTAAGTCAACAGTCTTGACATTCTAAGAGTGTGGGACTTATCTTGGCACAGAAGATTCCGTTAGCTATCAACTCAGTTTAAGTATGGAGTATTTTTACGATATTTTAAACGTCAAGTAATCGTCCACTTGAGTTCACAACCACAAAAATAAGTGTAACGTTCTTTTGCATGCTTTAATGACTTACAAACCAATTCATATTGGCTTCCTGGGCATACCACACACATGTATATCTGCTAAGACTGACTATGTCTTTGTAATGTAAGCTGAACATATCCATTTAATGGAGAGTTTTCTCTATTCTGCCGTTTACATCAATTTAAATTGCATAATGTTGACATTATACCTAAGTAAGATATTTGTGAAGTTCTCATATTTTATAATCAATTGGTTATTATATAAGATTGGTTATTATATAAGATTGGTTATTATATAAGATTGAATTTATTGGTCTGGTTCAAATCACTAGATGCTCAGTTGGAAATATATGTAATCATAAAATACAGTTCTCCAAAAATAGTATCTTAAAACTTGGCAAAACTCTCTTTGGAAAGCAGTAGAACGTGGGAAATTGCCCAAAAAAGGATAACAGTCTACTTTTTAGTCTATGTACGGGCCAGTTTATATTGTTTTTATACTATTTCATTGTATTTGATTGCTTTTTTGTATCCTTTTCTCTTGGCCTTTACACATACAAACTAAATATGGCCTATCGAAGGATAAGTTCTCTTGGAATCTAGGTGTAAATTTACAAAATATTTCGTTACATTTTTTCACAAATAAGACCAATATTGGTATGATGTTACTTTAATGGTCATGTAATGAGCTGATTACAACACATCAGGTTTCAAGCATGATACACTTACACCGAAAATACATTGCTCGAGTGTTCATCCTTTACTACTGTAAAACACTCTTTGTTAGCGAGAACTGTATTTTCGCTGTTATTCGTGAGCGCATCCCTCGTGGATTTAATGATTTCGCTTAAATTCAGTCCAAATATTAATTATATCAGAAATTATGTCAGTCCAACGAAAATGCATTTCAAATAATTATAAATTCTGATGTATTTATTAAACCAGTTTGTGAAAATAAAAATTCATCATTAACCTTTGCCAAAGAGTTTGATGAGCGTGCGGGAAGTATGCTCGTTTCGTTAACTATTCAAATCACTATGTCATTTCTGCTCGTAGCGAATTGATAACAATAAATACGGCATTATACTGTTAGCATGATTATGTGCTGACAAACGTTCATGGAACGAGTGGCGAAACTTTATAGCCAGAACTGACTTGACGGGTACTGTCAATCAAACACGCGGAGTCGCCCTCGACCGCGGTTAATTGAGAAAGTCATACAATATAACATAGAAGAGATTTACGAGGTAGAAATTTCCATACCATAGAGGTTTCCATACCTAGGCGCGTAGCCTGGCATACTCGGATACTCTGCTTAGTTATATGAAAATCAAAACCTAAATATCGAATAGGGTAAAAAGTCGAGAGAACCAACAGAAGTGTAACAGGAGGGGATACAGATAGGTACATAAATGTTTTGGCATGAACTGTACCGTGCATATAGCAAAGTGTTAACTTTGTCTTTAATGTAAAATAACGACCTTATTGAGAATGAAGTCCGAGCCGACATTTCTTGATGTAGGTGAATATCTATAATATATTAAGTTTTGTATTCTAAACCATTAAAGCGTAAAATTAAAAAAAGAAATCAGAAGCCATCATTTCTACTCCTATTTCAAAATGCTTCCGCGAGTGAATTTCCCGCGGACTCCCACCAGCGAAAGTGGAATCACCTTCACATACCCTGCCCTGAGTAGCTTGCGAGGTTGCCACGCTACGCCCTTTATACTGATGTAAAATTCGAAATTGAAGTTTATTCTTTTGTTCGCTTTTCAATCATTTCGTTAAATGGTTGCTTCGTATAAATGATTACGCTGGTAGGTATTATTTTACCAATGTTCATGTTTTATAGATAGTATAGAGACTAAGGGAGACACACAGTTTTACGCATTTAGACTACCTGACAGAAAATATTCCTCACAAACTGCATATAAAAGTGGCATGAACCAAGCACATGTCACTTTTCTATATACTATAATGTTCTTGTTTATGATACGTTTAATGAGCGATTCATTTCTTTCGACGCTCAGTGCAATATAAATCAAACCTAATCCGGTTGCTGAAATCGATACCATTATTGGATTGAGGTTTCCGTTTGATGCAGAGTGTCGCAGATAAAGGGCAATAGACCAAGTCCAGCGAATTAACGACGACAACGTTAATATGGTGTGAAAATATCGTCTTTATGGCAAATTCAATTATTTTAAGATTCTTGGTTCGATTTATTCGTGCGTTTATACTGGTATAGCTATGGTTAGTATCTTTTAATGAAAATTACTTCTCGTTTGAACAGTGATGTGTCGATACACAGCACTATTTTCTATATAAATTAAGGTCCAGTATTTCCACTGTAAACAAAAACCCCCCATAGACAGGTTGTTTAATTATATATTTCCAAAGCTGGAGTAAAGCTGCTCACACAAATGCACATTAACTTGTGTATTCACAAGTATGTTTTAAAATACAGTACACAGACAATAATATTAAACTTCCGCCAAAGGTCTAGAATACATCCGTCTGTTGAAATCAATAAACGTTATGTTCAACACTAGTGATACGTTATTACAGTATATGCTAGGTCAGTCTTTGCTCTAATCTTCTGATGCAAGAAAGCTTAGTCACTATCATGCATTTTGAAAATATTCTAAAACCAATTACATGGAGTCATTTTAGCGAAATAAATGTGTTACCGTCAATGAAATTGTCGTAATGCTGTTTTGATATATTAAACGTTACGATACAAGCATCACTAGACTAATTCATTATACTTCCTGTTCGAAACAGTGATCACTCTTGCAATCTACAGTCATTATTTGTAGCTGCGAAACTTTAGTTTCAATCACACAACTGGATCTGTTTACCACCAGTCAAGTAGTGATACAGACTACATGGAAGAACTGTGCCAGAACATGAAGGACCTGTATCTTAACACCTCTTGCTCCACAGTATGGATAGCTGCCAGACATCAACTGGGAGTCAAGCACCATCCAAAGTATTAACAACCCTGTCCAGACCAACCAGCTTCTTCTGGATCTGATCTACGATACAGGCTCCGAGCAATTTGTGACATTCCCAACCAGAAGCAATAACATACTTGACGTCTTTATCACAATAGACCATCACTCATTCAAAAATGCAAACAAGTACCTGGGCCCGGTTTCTCGAAAATACTTTAGTCTGCTATTTTACTTAAACCCAAATAGTGTGCTCAATTTAAGTATAAAATTGAGCACAATATCGAGTTTAAGTAAAATAAGATACTTAAGTATTTTTGTGAAACCGGTGCCTGGGGCCAACGACTGCTACATAGTGTTCGTCCAAGTCTCAACAAGGGAACCCAGACAGCGACCTCATAGACGGACAATCCTACTGTGGAAGCTGCTAAACACTGTATGCTTGAAACAAGCAGTAGCAAACTTCACAGTATAAACAACAAACATTAAACACCATTAACACTCTCTGGCCAACTATAAAGGATGTCTGCACTACGGCCATAGACAAGTACATACCATTCAAGAAGACCTCATCAAGGTTCAGCCAGTAATGGTTAAATCAGAATGTGAAGCGCTTCTCAAGGAAAAAGAAGACAGTTCATAGACCAGTCACACGAACAAGAAATGAGGATAATGTCCAACGCTATAAGAAACTACAACAGGACAACCAATATGAATGTAAAAAAAGCCTATAACAGCTATGTACGTGACATTGTCACTGAAGGCTGAGATAAAAAAAGCTGTACACAGAAACTCCTTCAGACCCTCGATCCCAACAAAGCAGCAAGACCAGACGCGCTACCTACACGCTTCCTAAAGGAGGCTACCAGCAAGATCGCACCAGTGTTCACAATCATGTTTCAGACATCATTACAACAAGACAAGATCCAAGAAGATTGGAGACAGGCAAATGTGACTCCAATATTCAAAAAAGGAGACCGAAAGTTTACTGCCAACTACAGGCCAATATCGCTTACCTTCGTATGCAGCAAGATCTAGAACATGTCATCCATAACCTAGTCATGACCCACATAGACTCTAACCAGATATTATCAGATCAACAACAAGGTTTCCGCAAGAAAAGATCCTTCGAATCAAAGCTCATCCTTACCCTCCAAGATCTCAAGGCCGGTCTAGATTCAGGTGAACAGATAGACGCCGTACTCCTTGGTTTCATCAAAGCCTTTGATAAAGTCCCAAACGAAAGACTGCTGATCAAGCTTAGACACTATGGCATCAGGGACCCAGTATAGAGCTGGATTCAGAGCTTCCTGGCATGTGGAAGCCAGTCTATCCTGGTTGAAGGTCACATGACAACCTGTGCTCCTGTGACTTTTGGTGTTCCACTGGGCACAGTTTTCGGACCACTACTCTTGCAGCTCTATATCAACGATCTCTGGACAGGGTTAACTACACAACTCGACTCTTTGCTGACTACATCCTCCTATCCGGAACATCAAATCCATAGACGACTCTGCAAAGCTACAAGAATACCTGGATAAACTACATCAATGGAAGCGTGACTGGATGATTTCTTTCAACACTTCGAAGTGCGAGATCCTGCGCATAACCAGAAAGAGGAACTCTAAACTCAGGACGATACCTGGGGACAATGCACTCGGACGTTCTCCTGGAAGCCACATGTCGCTGTTACTACTAAGAGAGTTAACAACAGCCTGACATTCATTAGAAGAAACCTGTCTAGCTGTCCGCAGGAAACCATGGCCTAAGCATACAAGACCCTCGTTGACCAACGCTTGAGTACGCATGGATGATCCACAGTATGGGATTCATACACACAAGTTTACGTACAGCAACTAGAGACAGTTCAAACAGCACGCTTCATCAAGGGATACCTCACAACTAGCAGCAATTTTCAGTTGATGACAGACCATGGTTGGCTATCTCTATCACATAGACGGCAGCAGGTCAAGCTGACCAAGATGAATAGGATTATCTATGACCATATCGACATCCCCGCAACACCGTAAATCCACACCGCCACTGTAGCGACCAGAGGTCCTGAATTCAGATACTTTGTACTCTTCTTCCTTCGCCACTCCTTCTTCCCCTCGGCTACACGGCTGTGAAACAAGCTGCAAGAGCTACCGGACACGGTGTCCAACCTGGAGGCATTCAAGGTGGGACTGGTTCAGTATACTGTACAAAGTTTTATTTCTCTTTAAACATGCACAACTAGTTTGCGACTCACATAAAATGTACGACAATGCCCCAGGTAGGACCCTGTACATAATTATTAGAAGAAGAAGAAGAAGAAGAAGAAGAACTGACGCGGGGCATAAATGATAACCCCAATTTAAAATCAAGCACTTAGTTTAATCTGAAAAAGTACATGAACATATGGTAACAGTAACAATTGCACGGAATTAAAATACAATCATTAGCATTTGAAAATAATTTTTAATTTCATTTTATTCCGACTCCGTTAGTATTGTCAACAATGTTTAAATAGGCCCAGTACAATTTAAATACTATACTGAGCAATATCCAATTGGATGTGTTTTATTGAATATTTATAGAATGTTATATTAATGCGACATCATTATTAAACCAATGCATATTCATTATAAATGTCTCCATCGAAGAGTTATCGTTCGTTATACTCATTCACTGTTATGAGTCGAATGTGTTTGAGAATGTATAAGCGTTACTGTTTTTCGCCATATTGGATTTCGGGAATATGATGCATATTTCAGAAATAATCAGTATAGAATGGGTTATTTTCCCTCTGTATATAAAGTCAATAAAACACGGTTAGCATCAAAATAGTAATCAATATTTAATGACAAAAGAATGAAATAAAATTCATTACATATACAAAATAGATTTGTCGACAATCCCGATAAAGTATATAATGCAAATACTTATTAAAGCAAGTACAGAGGTTTGTCTAAAATCAAATAATAATATAAATAAAACCGAGTCTGCTCTTTTCTTCTCCTCTTTATTTGGAACGCATTCTCCGCTTCCAAGGGACCACTGTATCAAAGTTTACATGTATTTATAGATGTTGTTAAAGTTATCACTTTCGTATATTGCCACAAGTTATTAAGCAACATCTTGCTTTATATATTCTAGTCAACGTTTGTATTTTTGACCTTTCAGCAAACTAGAAAGTATGCTCCCTGCGAGTATAGCATTGTCTTCAACTCAAATCCAAAACGCAGTGACGGCATTTTCGCCACTGCATTTATACATATATTCAGGTTCGCTACTAAATGACCGCGGCGTGGTCTAGTGGTAGAGGGTCCGCCTCGCATGCGGAAGGTCGTGGGTTCAATCCCCGGCCGGGTCATACCAAATACTTTAAAAATGGTACAATAAGCTTCCTGGCTTGACGCTCAGCATTTAGAGGAGAGTTCTAGGTCTGGTCGGCCCGGTGTCAGTATAATGTGACTGGGTGGGGTATCATACCATGTGTCTGCGGCATGATACTCCAGTGTGACAGCGTTTAGAATACTGTCTCAAGCAGACACCGTCGCGATATGACTGAAAAATTGTTAAAAGTGACGCTAACATCATACAACAACAACAACAACAACAACAACAATCGCTACTAAATGGATACTAATTTTATTAACGTATATATCAGCGTATATATCTGCTAAATACCTCATATAACATATTCTATCTACGGTATGTGTAACCTCAGTAAACACATCTCATACAATTCATTTGATATGCGCTTCATATTAGAATATCGGCTTAGACACAACGTATAATCTGATCCTAACATGTATTCCAGCATCCATTTTCTGAGACCTATTTCACATATAATAAATGTTAATATATAATTTTATGAAAATAAGACATGTCCCGCTGTTAATCTAGCGGGTAGTTTCCCCGCTTCCTCCTAATTATATCACACGCTGGCTTACTCACTTGATATTTACTGAACGGAACAGCTAACCCGCCACTTTTATATTTTCGATATCTTCGTCAAAATTGTGAGTAGCGCTATTAAAAGTGGTATGACATTAACAGACAATAACATAGCCTAGGTCCTTTCTTATTCAGGTCCAAGTTTCATTGAAATTGCTTTGATACGTTTTGAGAATACATTAAATGTCAGGTACATAAAATGTCAGGTGGCGGATTAGCTGTATAAAGCGTGTGACTGGGTACATCTGTAATAATTTAAATGAATCACATCATTAACTGATGAACAAAAACAATGATTTGAAATCTCTGCAGTTGCAATAGATAAACTTAACGATTGCTAACGGAGAGAAAGGCACATACCACATATAACTTGACATTTCCTTGCGTGTTCAGATATATCTATTATGTTTTACAGCGAATGTAATTGCCTTGCTGTCGCGTTAGTGACTTAATTAAGTAGAATATTATGTAATTAATTAGATTTATACCTGACTTTTCTCGGAATAGCATTAATAACCACTTTCTTCTTGTTACAGTCTTGATTCATCGTTTTGTCGATGGATTATACAGACCCCAAATACTCATAAATTATCCCGTCTTCTGTTAACATGACGTAGTCGAATGGTACATACTCATCATCGTGAAGATGAATTGGAAGTTTGATATATGCACAATTAAGGTAATTATTTGTTATAAAGAAACTGTCATAAATATCAGAACCACGGTTAATTAGCACCACGGGTGTCGTTTACTGACTTCATGATGGGGTAGTCAAAAGTAGGGATTGATTTACTGAATGATTTATATGTAATACTTGAAACCTTTAACGGATAGACGAAAATGTTAAACGGGAGAACGGACTCAATTAGGTCCGTTATCTAGCAATGATATTTAAGCACGTTGATTGGTCATTTGCTTCAGGGAAAAGTTGACTGACGTCACACTTTGATAAGCGTTAAAAAGCTATGAATTGTGGGACAGGCAAGGAATTCCCTGCTTTTTCATTAGGGTTGAACAGACCTGATTCAGGAATTATCAGGGAATGGGATAGACTACGTCAATATTAAACTTGATTTTGCTATTTTCAACTCTTGAAAGTGACCTAGCTCCTGAGACAGAATTAACTCCCGAGACCAAAGCCACGGGGATATACGGTCAGGTTCTTACTGCTCTGTCAGTGCTCCAGTTTTATTTTGGTTCTTATCACCATCATTACAAAAGCATCATTTTAAAGGGATTATATTGGCATATTACCGTCAATTCCCTGTCCTAAATACACACGTCCAGCATGAAGATACACTTATAACTTAAAGATATACGCGTCTTAAGTGTCTAATTGCATTACCTCTTTATTACAAATATCGGGTTTCTGAAGCCACGTTTTTGTTTTTGTTTACATTCGCCATTTTCAACGAACCGCTTTCGGGTTTCCGATCATTCATCGAATAACATCGTGAAGACTCGTTCTCGATCTCGTTTTCGGGGTTTTGTTCGGGAAGTTTACGGAGTTCAATGTTAACATTGCGCAATACTTTATTGCGGGACGTATTAAAGTTTTGGTCAATATTCAATTACTGTTTATTTGATAACTTTCGAGTAAATAAAGGTTATATGTCAATACATAAGCATTATTTTGTGCACACTGCATACAGGAAAAATTGGATTAACAGCGTGTTTGTGTTACTTGCCAATATAATCACTTTAAAGGCATGCTGACGTCGCGATATATCATTAAATTTACTGTGCCTTTACTGTGCCTTTATCTTGGACATTATGTAATTATGGAACATTACTAATAAAATTATTAATTAGTGTTTAAATGACAATGTTGGAAGTAATTGGACTCTTATCATCTCAAAAAAGTGTTAAAAACTGTAAATAAAAAGCAGTTTCATATAATATTATGGGTCTCCTTTAGATTTTTTTTTTTAGCTAAAAACTATTTACCATTACCAGAGGGTTAAGAAAAACGTTCAACATCTTAGATTTCGTTACACCAAGAGTTATAGCCGCATACTTTAGTGTAACAAAGTACATTTGTGTAATACTAAGGGGTATTCATAACCGAAACCCTTAGTGCAACAAAATACGTGTGATTTAGTGAAGAAAATTGTATTCAGACGGTAAATGTAGTTTCGGCAATTTCAGAATGCGTTCAATTGATAAAAATGTATATTTCTGGACACTGAGCGGTCAATTTGTGAAATAAATATTCAAAGCAAAGGTAAAAAATGGGGGGGGGGGGGGGGGGAGGACTTAAGATTTAAATGTATTTCCGCTTTTTCGTGTGCGGTATCTTGGTTCTGAACACTTGCAGGAAGAATTGGATGGAGAACAAAGGCCGGTATGGCGACGTTCTATTTTAAGTAACGATGACATTGACCTTGACCTGAAAGAACGGAGTGATGGTACGACGGACAGTTGGGAGGACATGGCTAGCACTATTTCTCCCCGCCCTACCGACCCACATTTCAAGGCGGTGGCATAAACAACACGTAACAGTATTAAACAAATGAATTTTATCAATTCTGTAATTTGCCATAACTTGTAGAGATATTATAGAGAATATGATTTCTGAATTTTTGTTACATAGTGCAACAATATGTAACTCTATGTTTGTTACACGAAGGGTTGCCTTCGCATGTTTCATCTATTGGTAACAGTATTTAATATCGTGATAAAGTCTAAAACAAGATTCTTGTAAAAAGACGTCTCATGGACGGCGCTTTTACCTTAACGTCTTTACTTATATATATGGCATATTGAACAGCATCTATCCAATTCCGATCAAAATATGATGTGACGCTATTTGATGCGGTTTTTTTTTTATTTTAATAACATTTAAGGAAGTGTTGTTGTTGTTTTTTGAATTTGAGCCGAAACTCATGTACAATATGCATTATTTTTTTCTAATTCCGACTATTTTTTAAACTTCACAAAAAGTTACAACAGTAATTGTATAAATACGCCAGTTTACTAAATTCGCCAGTTCTTCTCGGAATTTCAGCTTAATGCTTAAATGGATACTTGTTATGGGTTTCTGTTCAGACGCGAGCACGATTTAGAAAATGTCACAACGTTGAAAACAAACGGATGTAATAGAAACAGAAAGTTCTTTTGATTTTGGGAATTTTTTTGGAACATTCAGATTTAAGAAACATACACGTTCTTTTGCGTCTCTTTAAGAAATACAAATTATTTCTAAACATGAATACTCCACGCGTTTTAAGACAGAAATTGTGTCTCTTTTATAGAGTGCCAAAACTATTTAACCATAATAAGTGATATCACCAGTTTGAATAGGTGATATGTATTAATTCGAAACGAATGAGCGATATCACAATCAAATTGAATGAGTGATGTCATTTATCTGAATAGGAGATATCACTTATTCGAATAGGAGATATCACATATTATGTTTAAATAGTAAAACGGCGCCCAATACTCTTTCAAAATTATAAAGTAAAGCACCAATAAGAACAACTGGCAATGTCCACGATTTGATAAACGGAAAAATTTACATAGTAATAGTCCCGATAGCCTGAGGCTTTAACGGAAATTGATAGAGTAATAGCATATGTACATACCATACATATACGTGCATGTGACATAAATACTTATGCTATAGACGGTGAACTTAATACAAAACAAACATAACTCTCCGCAGAGAAGAAAATGACTGTACGTTTAAAAGCATGTTGGTTGTAAGAAAGCTACGGACGGAAAGTGCCCCATATTCTCTACATGTGTAGCTTTGGACTAACAACTTGCTGTTTGCCAAACCAATATAAAATATTCGAATACGCCCTTGTCTCTCAGCGTATAGAGGATAGTTCCAGGTATTGTGTGCTCCGGTGCCAGTATAATGTGACTGGGCAGGGCATCATACCATGTGGCTGCTGTATGGCAGCACTCAGACTACTGTCTCAAGTGGACATGGTCGCAATATGTCTGAAAATGTGTTGAAAGCGGCGCTTATTTAACTACAAAAACATTAATTCTAAAGGTTTCCATTAAGCGCTGTCGATGGCATAAAACGACGCTAAATATTTAATCAATCAATCCTTGTATATATCATGATGACAAATACAACTAACACACGAGTCGTGTTCACGTTGTGATAACAGACTGACCGTTCTGACCGACATTAGACTCTTGTTTGTAATAGGCTTACTGCCGTTCCGTGATGTAGTTGATGAGATTGGATGCGGGTCTTTATCGGATTACTCGACTCTTTTGCTTATTCACGTCACCTAAACATTGAAATGCATTGCGGTATATGACTTGTTTGTTTGACCGTTATGAGATCGTTTTTCCAGCTGTAATCTGTATTGATCCGAGCTGAATCATGTGTTAAGATAAATCGTAAGTACGTTAGCCGGGGTGGTTAGCTCAGTAGGTAGCGCGTCTTACTATCAATCAAGGGGTCACGAGTTCGAATCTGCGCCCGACCTCCATGGTGATTTATATATGACATTGTTGGCATTATCATTAGTCATTCAAATAGAAATGTTATCAGTTTCTTGCCGAGATGGGGGTGTGCTCGAGTACAAATTAACACTCCAGGATCCTAGGAAAAGTGGTTAGGTTAACTGATCGTCTGTCATAATTATCATAATATAACATGACATTTATTCCACTTTTCTTAACTCAAAAATAATGTCAAAAGTATTATGCAATATCACTTACACATATCTGTACTAATTTAATAATTCCTTTCGACCCATTATCAAATATCATAATAACATGTGCACACAAGCAAATATCAATTAATCATTTGTTATACATGTATCTATCAATTATCAATTAAAGAAGAATATTCGATTATCTATTATATAATGTTTCGTTTCTTTTCTCAAAACGTTAGTAGCATAAATTTCAGCATATTCGTTATTTTTCAGTCTGAGAAGTATTTTCTAATATTATAGCTTAGTCTGAAATCTTTGTACAAGTACCAAACATATATACAGGAGAAGTGACTACAGGGGTTATGACCTTGGAACAACCAGGAACAAAACCACCGCAGAGGAGATTCAGGACTCACACCGCTATTATCTCCCTTGAATATTTCGGACTTACATTTTTCTTCTTTTTTCAGGGCTTCATATCGTAGTGATATACCATTTTCTAGCATGCGTTAAATGGTCAGTATTTTAGAAATCACCACTGAAATTTTGATGCTGATGCCAGATTTCTCGGCATTCTGTGTCACTTTAGAATTGTTGGTTCGAACCGCATCGTGGGCGGGTAGCTGGCATATTGTTACTCTTGAATTTGATAGGTATCACAAAACCGTTGAATTTTAAAAAAATACTCAAAGTATGGTTTGTTTCTCTATAACTGTAGATCTTGAAGAAGTGAAGAATTTGAGCCCAGACACATGTTGCAGATTTCGTTTTTTCACTGTGTTTTCGACATACATGTTACAATGGAGCCTTATGGGAAATGTAATAGTTGCGTGAGACGTAAAAGTTAATTAACAAGATTCACCTTAAATTGAATGACATAACACTCCATATTGGAGTCAAATATAGAGCAGAAAAAATATATAATATTGTACCAAAATGTCATTTTTGACCAAAATTGGACTTACGACGTTCTAGCCCTAACCCCTCGTTATATACAATTGTCATTTAAAGAATAACACTTGTGTAAATGCTATATGCTCTGTTAATTGAAATTGTATTATTGTAATATATTTTAATGTATTGGAGAACAAAATAAAAAATACAAAAAAAATTAACGGATGCACCTGGTCGTCATATCATAAAATGAGGGCACATTGCCAACATGCCCAGACATTATGAATTAAAAGTGCATTTTAACTAACATGAGACGTATGAATAATCCTATGAAAATTGTGGGTGCCATTACAAGGTATATACACAACAAAAAAATTAACCTAATTATGTGTGTGTGTGTGTGTGTGTGTGTGTGTGTGTGTGTGTGTGTGTGTGTGTGTGTGTGTGTTATCATTATCATTATTATTATTATTATTATTATTATTATTATTATTATTATTTTTTTTTTTTTTTTTTTTTTTTTTTTTTTTATTATTATTATTATTACAAATGTATTAATAGTTTTATTTTTATATACATGTTCTATTATTGTTATTATATTTTTTTTTTTATTATAATTATCATTATTATTTCTGTTATTATTGTTATTATTATTATTAATATCTTAATCATTACTGTTGTCACGGATGGTATATACGTTGTGTCTGTATAAGTGTCCGTGGATTCTCTAATGGGGTTATTGGGACGGTAAATGAAACAACAGTTGGAACGCCAAGGGTTTGTGGAGTGATATTTGTCAAAATCACGTGACAAATTCACACATTTTGACAGAAAATTGGTGAGAAACGCATGTCTTAATATGTATATAAATAGATATGTTCGTATGATTAAATACTGTACTAAAATTGTAAAATTTTATAACATTATTGTTAAATATTTATAAACTCACTAGTTATTGATTGTAATAAAGATGGTAAGAATTGGTTAAAAGACATCAAATGTCTACTGGAAGATTATGGATTTTCATAAATATGGTCAAGTACTGATGATGTTAATTTGTTAAACTTTCATATGTTTTTTAAAGAGAGAGTTCAGAGAGAAGGTCAAACATCAGCTCAAAACCTTCACAAAACTTATCTGAATCAATAAGCAAAATTTAAGGAATGTCAGGGAAAAAACGTGTTTTATTAAAAATCACTATATTTCTACTGAAATAAAACGTGTGCCAATTCAGATGTTGTGTTGCATTCACTAAGTACGCCCCATCGAAATAACATTCTTGGTCCGCTCCTGAACTAGGTGATAAAACGAAATACTGAATACGGAACAGTGAGCTATAAATAGAACTAATGACTTATGCTAATTTAGACTTCCTTTGAAAGTAATCTCATTAAAATCAGACCAACTTAAAGCTTTCATGCTCTACGTACATATTGCGTAGAGTATGATGAAAAGTTGATAGATGCTTTGGATGTTCGTCGTAAATAAGGGAAATAAATCAGACGGGCAAATTAATTTGAAAGAAAATTGAATTATTTCCCTTGCATTTAGTTAAAATATCACCTTTTACGCGAATGAATCTCCGGTTTCTTGTATGTTTACGATTTTATTTTTATATAAATTATTGTTGCTGTAGATGACGCGAACGATACTCTGTATTTCATCATTCAAAGGTCATAACCCAGATACTTATTACCTGATTTGGCCATGTCAATAACATCATGCTGATAATTGTATTTACCGATGCCACCGGTGTCCCATATAGGCGAAGATAGTGCAGAGATAAAGTAGATAACAAGTAGAAAATGTTACGGTTATATAGCGCCGAGAAAATTTGGTCAAAATCCAATAACACATACAGGTGCTCGAGTGTAAATAATATAAAATTATTTGTTGAATAAGCGCACAATTAAAACAGTTCACCTTGTGCCTTTAATAGCTTATCAGGGGCTTTGGAAGCAAAACGACATTGGGACGGCGTGGGCAGGGGAATGGGGCACGGGGGGAGGAAGGGGTTAGAATAGCGGTGTATTTGGTTCTCTGTGGTGCAATATTTACACATTTCAGGAACAATTTGCACGTTCATTCCAATTAGTATGTGTTGTTGGTATATACATTTGTATTGGAAAATTATTTTTGAATCTACAAACAGACACGCGGGCGAATAGATGAACGGGCGGACAATTCAAAAACTTGGAATATACATTTTGTATTGGAAAATCATTTTTGAATCTACAAACAGACGGGCGGGCGGATAGACGGACGGACAATTCAAAGACTATATAAAACCCATAGGCATAATAATACCCATATGACAGAAATACACAAACATGTCATTTAGTTTTATCATTATTCATGACAACAAAAAATATGTAACATAATTAAACATATACAAAGTATTGGTTTCACCAGAAGAAATTATTTATTTAATCAATTAAATACGAAACAATAATATTTTACACACCTTGTTTTAGCTGTTCACAACGCCGTTCTACTCTAATGAGTTTACTATACGCTCTATTGATTTTCACAGCGACAGTCAATCATTACCTAGGTAACAGACGGTCTACCGCTGTGACCGCAGACACTGGTCACAAACTATTTTTAGTATATCATATAGTGTCTATATTGTAGTATTATAAGAAGAATAATATGTTGTGTAAGCGTGTACATATGTTTGATGAGATATGTGTTTGATTTGACCATTTTATCACTCACCTACATCGGGTGGGTGGGGTATATTGTATAGTATACCCTTATACAATATAGATACTATATGACCATATATACTAAAAATGTTTGTGACCATTGCCGCCTGTGGCTGTGACAGGGACGATCAGCTGGGAAAGTACAAATAGAAAAGAGACTGATTGATTGGATATTTAGCGTCATTTTATACCATCGAGGGCTAACAGACGATCTGTTAACTTAACCGTTGTTTCCTAGGATCCTGAAAGATAAACCAGTACTCAAGCACATCGCATCTCCTAAAAAAAACCCTGATAATTTCCCCACTTGAATCAGTGGTGAGAGACGAATGATAATGAGACACAATGTCGTTTATCAATCATCGCGGAGACTTGCCTGGCGGGAATTCGAACTCACGACCTCTGGATTGATAGTCAGAAGCGTAAATAGAAAAGAGAACATGTTTAAGAAAATTATATATAAACTAGATGCCCAAGGTCTACAGAACAGAGCCTGTCAGCATAGACATGCGAACGAACATTGTGGTGAACATCTGAAGTTAGTTGTGAGCTTTCAAAATCTGTCAAGTTAACAAAATATGGAGTGGACAACAAATAGTGTAAATACTTTTGATCATGAACCTCTTAATATGGTTTTGCCGTTTGACATACAATTCTGGGGTTTGCGTGCGAAACATTGTCTCATTATAGCGCATGTTTGCGCCAAGCGATTTCAAATTACGGTTGTTTTACAAGATATGGGACCAACAAGATGTACTGTACCTATTTCTGACATTGAACCTCTAAGTGACATTGACCTTCGAGCTATTACCCTGGGTAATGTGCATGACAACTTATCATATTATGGTGAATGCTTATGCAATGTTATTTCAAATTGTGTCAAGTGGTTTACAGGATATAAGACAGACCCGAAACATTGCACTTATTTCTGACATTGAACATCGCATGCCCTTGACCTTTATTCGACAGACATGGGTTTCATACACCACACTTTGTCTCATTATGGTCATGATATTACTCAAAATATGTCAACTGGTGTACAGGATATGGAGTGGACAAGAAATAGTCTACCTTTTTCTGACCTCGATTATAAACACCGTGTCCAGTCGTTTCTGGAGGAGGCGGTGGAGGTAACGTTGGGAGACGGTGGAATAACGCTGAATGGTGGTGAGATTCGCTAACAGCCGAAGGAAAACTTGTTTAACTTTAACATCTTGCTACTCAGATGATGTCGTTACATTTCTGATCACTCGGTAGCAACCAAACATTTACAGACTGTAGCGGTTCTCTTTACCATTCGGGAAATACATGGACATTTCTGTAGAAACATTGCAACAAGTGTTTTGAAAGTGCGAAAGCTGTCTTGTTACCGAATATAAGTTGATATAGCATTTTATTTTATAAATAACTTTCTCCTCAACATTATATTTTCACCCTGTTTGGTTTTCTACTGGTGTAAAAAAGGTGACAATTTTATGATGGATAATAAGCGTAACGCTGGAGGTGGTGGTGGAGCTTTTGGAATGATGCGTAACGGTCGAGGGTGGTGGAATTTCTAAAAGCTTTTTACCTAAGGTGCATATCATACAAGCGGTCATTTTATTTGGTTGTTACTCTGTTGTTAATACATTTCAAAAGTGTAACTATAATGTAACCTTTACTGCAAAGGAAGTCAAACTTATAATTGCCATTGAGCTGTATAAGAGACGTATGGGTTTTAATTTGTAAGATAATGCACAAAGAAACATCTAAGCACCCTTTACACTTTTGTTTTCTGTATATTGGACTCACCATATGAACCTTCCCACAAAATGTTATTCAAAGGGAATATATCTGGACTTTTCAAAATTTTAAAACTGGCTAAAACATTTTTTTCCAATACAGCAGAAAAAAGTGCTGCTAACGACAACTATAGCAAGATTTGTCGGGCGGTTTCAGAGAAAGAAGTTTTTGTTGTTTTAATTGGGTTTAACTTTATTTTCAACACATGAGCGGTTATATGTGGCATATCAAGTTTTCATGGTGAAGGCAAACCTCAGAATGAATCTACGTAAAACCACTGTCTTGGACTCGGAAACAAAAATGAAAGGGGGCAGAGCATTTGATTTAATACAAAACATTTTTAAAAAAAAAAAATAGGCGGCGGTCGGGGGTCTCGGGCAGTTAGTCAAGTAGGTAAGGGACAATGGGACTGGCATATTCAAACAATGATACAAATTATTCCATCTGTGATCTACTCATCAAATTAAGATACATTTACATGTATACATGTACAACAATTCATATAACTACCCAATAACAGTTTTGGGCTCCAGAGTGAATAAGATACTATACCCGAAAGTTATAATGCTCTCTATGATTATAGATACACATTAATAAAAATAACATGAAATATCACTGGTAAGTGTCACATGCCTATAAATAATCTGTGAAAATAACGATATATTTTATAATAGGTAAGTATTTAAATGTATACATGCATATCAAGAGTAATGGATTGACGTTTCAGACTAGACACGCAATTTCATGTTTTTTACATTAAAGTGTGATCTTGACCTTTGTGTAACCTTGACCTTGACAACTGATGTAAAGGTCTAAGTATTTCAACTGGTAAATGCAGGTGAAACATCATTGTGACATGTTGATCACTTGTGTCAAGATATTTAAAAATCCGGCAATGTAAGAGTTACAGACCGGACATGGAATATCAAACTGGAAGAGTGACCTTGACCTTTGTGGTAAGGTTCTGGGTCTTACACGTAACACGTCGTCGTGTCATCTTCATCAATTGACATGCTGTCGTGTCATACTGAATACTTGAGCCTAGTGTTTTTGAAATTTATCCATAGGTTACAATGTTACAGGCAGGATTCGAAATCTCAAACAGACTGAAAGTGTTGTCAAAGTTAAAGTGTGACCTTGACCTTTGAAGTTGGAGTCTGGGTGTTAGGCGCGACATGTCGTCATGTTATATTGATTATCTGTAGCAAGTATTTATAAAACCCATCTATGCACAACATAGATACAGGTCGGACATGAAACAACTTGCACCTTAATTTTAACATAGGAGTTACGAGCCCAATTTCACCAATATTTCGCCTTAAGCTTGAAAATAACAGCCAATATAATGGTATATCTTTTTATGGAATAAAATGCCTCAAAGTATAAGCATACACCCTTGTACCATGTTACATTCACATAACTGTGAGCAAGCACGATAAATCGCAACTTGGACCAAAACTTTATCACAGAGTTTAATACATGTATGACCTATTCACACTGCAATATGACCTTGATTTTCAAGTTAAGAGCCCTATATGTAACATACTGCCTCAGAGTATAAGCATACACATTTATGCCAAGTTGCATCCATATAACTGCAAGCAATGCACACTTGTTAACATCTTGCACCAAAGCTTCAGCGCAGAGCTTGAAGGCATATGTGACCCTTTTGACACTGCAATATGACTTACTTTGAAGTTAGGAGCCCTATATGTAACATAGTGTCTCTGTGTATAAGCATGCACACTTACGCAAAGGTCCATGCATATAACTGCAAGCAATGCACACTTATGAACAACTTGCACCAAAAATTTAAAGAAGTCACGTGGATGCTGGGGCGATTACATACAGAGTTTGACATAGACATTGGCCAAATGACTGACATTATAAGAGGACAAACAGAATACATCCCTTGTGAGCAAAACATAAATGATTAGCAATATGGACATATGCTACACCTCTGCAGAATAACAGGCAACATATTGGAAATCTAATAAATGCAAAAAAAACACTTTTGTAATGATTTCATTTTTATTATAATGACAATGTACTGTAATGAAGTTTGATATTGAGCATTCTATGAATCATAATGCCTTTGACTGAGACTGTTTTATATTGTATATAATATGGTATCACTATCATGCCGGTATCATATACTGAACGGAACAGCTAACCCGCCACTTTTGTATTTCTAATATCTTCGTTAAAATATTAATGTGTTATTTCTTATGATTTTAACATACAATTATGTATTGATTTTCATCTAAAATGTTATTTCTTATCAAAATCAAAAAAAAAATGTCATTTACATATTAAAATGTCAGGTGGCGGGTTAGCTGTTCATTCAGTATATAAATGTCTGGATGATTCCCTGTCCATACTGACAAGATCTTGCATGTCGTAAGTTTAGACCTTGTCTGGTACATGCCCCGGGTCCAGTTGTTGAAAGTTTGGTAAGCTTAACCCTGGGTTAAGAGAAATTTTAAAATCACGATATTTTTTAGATTTACAGCATTTTACATTATTATTTTATTGAAAAAATATGAAAATATGCCATTTTGTTTCTAAAAATGTATTCAAATTGCCGTAAAATCATTAAGTATAGAAAATATGGAAGTTACAAAAATTCACTAAACATATGGTTAAGTTAACAGCTGGGGTCCTGGATGTATGCATTAAATTACCTGCAATGTGTCAGTATTGTTCCATACAAGCAAACTTACTAAATTATGAAAGTATTTCAATTCCCTACCATAAAAAAGACGAATTGCAATATTTCAGTGAAACAATGAAATTAAAGACGAGTCAAAAGGCAGACATGGTGGTACAAATACAACAATACAGTAATATTCACTCCATTTTCAGAATGAAACAAAGTGAACATTGCTACATACTTATATAGTTTCTTTTACATCAGTTGAGAAAGATGTTTTTACAATTTATATAAATTACACTTGAGTCTTTTTGGGTAAAAGCAGTATTAAAGCATATTCGGAAAACCCATGTCCATAGTGTAAGATCAAACCCATAACCCCTAGATCCTGAGTCAAAACACATGTCCATAGCTTAAAATCAAACCCACAACCCCTAAATCCTGAGTCAAAAGCTCTACAAACTATCAATTAATCAATGAAAACTGAGAGCAGCATTAACTAATTAACACTCTACAAAAACAATAATCGGTATATTGATTTTCAAATCATTCGAATAAAACTAATATCAATACTTCTAGATTGTTAAAGCAACAAAACAAAAGTATAACAAGGCTGCAATGGCCCTAATCGCTCACCTTATTTTCATTTAGATGTGGCTGTAAGTTACCGATATATGAGTAATTTGTTAAAAAACTTTAAAAAAATCCAAGTACAGTAGAACTTCGATGGCTTGAACCCGACGTGACTGGACACAATAGTTCAAGCTAAGGGTTATTTGAGCCAAACATTGTTTAACATCATACCAAATATGTACATGAATAAATATCGAAATAGGATTTCGAGCTGGACTAGATAAGTGGTTCGAGCTATATATGGTGTTCTAGCCATCCGTGTTCAAAGCCAAGGAAGTTCTATTGTATTAAAAGAGGTCATAATTCTGCTTCAATCATAATGACGCAGTCACTCTGATTAAATATTTGCCTCATTACCATGGTGGGGACATTTGTGATGTTTCATTTATGTATTGCCAGTGGTCATCATAGAGATATGAGCTTGTTATAAAACTTCAATATATTATATAATATAAAAGGGGCTATAATTCTGCCTAAAATTAGCTGCCTAATCAAAACAGCTATTCCACATGTCCCCTTTATGGCCATGAGGATTCATTGTTTCATGTCCAGCCATTACCAAGCTAAAACCTTGATATAAACTTTTAACCCTTTACTTCATGTAGACGCCTTTGTACACCTCTAATATAGACGCATTTGGACACCTCTTATATAGACGCCTTTGGACACCTCCAATATAAAAGGCTTTTGAATTATTGGGTGAATTATGTTGACAAACGGAAAACAGTGCAGGAAGTGTTCAGATTGCTCCTTATGAGCAATCTGAACTCTTCCTGCACTGTTTTCAAAGGCCTTTGATATTGGTGTGGGAAAACGCATATCTGTGGAGTAAAGGGTTAATCAATAACCGAAGCAGAGTTGTGGCAAGTACAATACCTCCCTGTGGAGCTAATTAAGAGCACTGCAAGAGGATACAGGTGCTCATTTTCTATTGCGATTAATATACTGTAAAGTGTAAAAGTATGGCAATGGAAATTTCATCTTTGGTAAAATATTAATATATGCGAAATAGCAACTTTCTTTGTTAAATCAAAGAATAGACAACTACCGGTATGTAACCACCCATCACGACCAAAATAGTTAAATTATGATATCCAGTATGTAAATTGTGTTTAATATGATGTATTTTTAATTTTTTACAACTAAATTTGCTACTGTAAATTGTCATAAAAAAATCGAAATTTTGTCTACGATTCTAAGGCAATACAAATTAAGTAGGCCAAGGTCAGCAATGTTAACTTTATTAACATGATGTTGATTAGTTTACAGAATCTATAATATTACTGTAAACAAAATATATTTTAAACGATTTAAACAAGGTTTTAGTTTTTAAACCATTGAAACTTAGGTAATTCTGCTCTATAAGTATAGTTGTACAACATAATAAGATTGTGATTATGAACTTTAGTTACAATTATAACACAAGTAGTTTGTTCAGAAACAGAATAAAGTTGAGCTATACATAAAACTTTAACCAAACGATGAAGACAAACACCAATGACAAAGCCATGGTCATGAAAATAACTCAAATGTTTTCCAAAAAGACAACCTTTAAATAACTTTGGTATTTTCTAACAATTCATTGACAAGGAGATGAATCCTCATGATGGTCGGAATTACTGAGGAGCTGATTTAAGTACCTGACCCAGATTTTATTTTATAAGGAAAGACTAATGACCGTCCTGTTTTGAAGACAATTACAGGTAATGGAATTTTTGCCAATTCAAGGGAGACACAAATCAAATTCCTTATATGGTTGGATATTAACAACTGTGTGTGGTTGGTTATTAAGAGCGATTGAAAATGATAGTTCTATCATGTGGGCAACAAAAACTTCAATCCATATGTACGAAAGACACAGTATGATCACATAAACTTACTTTGTGCCTTAGAATGGCTGAGGACCAATGAGCTAAATATCATATCAACAAAAACAAGATTATGTAAAACAATTTTAATTCAGCAATATGAAATACTTCATTGTTACAAACAAAACATAAACAAATTTTTGTTTTTATAAATAAGACAAAAAACTATTGAATAATACAAGAATAACAAATCAAGATAAAATAAATAAACATAATCTACATACATCAAGGAATTATATAGAAAGGAAAGGCAACTAATTAAGATTTGTGAACGCTCGTGTATTCACGCAAAATCTAGCAATATCTCGTTTTTCACCTATCTTTACTTCCATACATCTCAGTAACACAAATCAAAATTCTTACATTGCAGAATGAAATTCTCATCAAAATAATACCGTTGCAAGAAATTTGTGTTTAAAATTGTATAAGTACTTTTGATTACAAAATTTGTGTACTGCAGCTAAAATAACGATAAATTTGCCTTCAAACCTCAGCATCTTTAATTCAAGATGATTTTGCCTGATTGAAACATGTTTAAACATCTAAGACTACATACAACTAACAGTTTCTGTACAAAAAATCAGTTGCCTGTGAATGATAAATTTGCAAATTATGAATGCTTCGTATGCCGTTTCATCAACATTTAGTCAGAAGGTGCAAGTTTCCTATCCTTCTATACAAATCCTTGCATACATGAGCAGCATGATGATGTATACATGATTATTGATATACGAATCATATTTAACTTAGTTAATAAACAATCTCTTTATCTTTCAATCAGTTCTAATCCAGTTTCGACTGCCATTGTCTTGTCATACTGTGAATTTGCTATTTTATTTAACACAGGTCCCTTGAAGTTTTCCATGCTCGACTCAAAGAGTTCCTGGGATTGGACTCATAGTAACAAAATAGATGCAAATACTTTTAACTATTCCACAACAAATCTGCATTAATATTTTCACATCCAAGGCTGAGTCAAGTGTAAGCACTCCTCTTTGTGTTTTCATCATATTTGAATCCTGGAAATTGTGTTGAAATACGAATCTGAATTGAGCATAAAAATGTTTTATAAACTCGGGGCCAGTTTGAGGTTAATGCATCCTTCATTCCTACAACCCTAACATGAGGGCCAGATTGGCCTTAAAGTGCTCACCTGTGGCAGAAAAAAACAATGCCAAATAATTTTATGAAGATATGAAAGGTTTTTGGATTTTCTTTAATGAAGTTTAATGAAGAGGAAACAGAAAGAATTTATTAATTTTGTCATCTGTACACCCACCGTCCATGACATTTATTCTAAATTAAACAGCAAAGGGAAATAACAGTAAACAGTATAAATCAATGCACATACTCTAGATTCAGTCCCCTTCACCAGCTTTTCACACATGATCACATTCATACAATATTTATACATATCAAGTACCAGTAACATCCATACACTGTCATGTAAAATTGTGGTTGTCATCTTAAAAAATAGTCTTGTCAAATTAATCAATATTGTAAGTTTAACACTGACAATGAGTTGACCAACATTGAAACAAAATTTTAGATGAAGATAAATCTTGATATTTATATATTAAGTGTTTGTCGGTTTGACATATCTTGACATTCAAACGTTACAGGATTAAACAAATCTTGACATAAAAACTGTTTGTAAGTTAGACATATCTTGACATAAGAACTGTTTGCAGGTAAGACAAATCTTGACGTTTAAATGTTACAGGATTAAACCAATCGTGACATTAAAACAACTTTTTGCAAGTTAGGCAGATCTTGACATAAGAACTGTTTGCAGGTTAGACAAATCTTGACATAAGAACTGTTGGCAGGTTAGGCAGATCTTGATATAAAAACTGTTGGCAGGTTAGGCAGATCTTGACATAAGAACTGTTGGCAGGTTATACAGATCTTGACATAAGAACTGTTGGCAGGTTAGGCAGATCTTGACATAAGAACTGTTGCTGGTTAGGCAAATCTTGACATGACAACTGTTGGCAGGTTATGCAGATCATGACATGAGAACTGTTTGCAGGTTAGGCAGATCTTGACATAAGAACTATTGGCAGGTTAGGCAGATCTTGACATAAGAACTGTTGGCGGGTTAGGTAGATCTTGACATAAGAACTGAACTGTTGGCAGGTTAGACAAATCTTGACATAAGAACTGTTGGCAGGTTAGGCAGATCATGACATGAGAACTGTTTGCAGGTTAGACAGATCTTGACATCAGAATCGTTTGCAGGTTAGACAGATCTTGACATAAGGCCTGTTGGCAGGTTAGGCAGATCTTGACATAAGCACTGTTTGCAGGTTAGACAAATCTTGACATAAGAACTGTTTGCAGGTTAGGCAGATCATGACATAAGAACTGTTTGCAGGTTAGACAAATCTTGACATAAGAACTGTTTGCAAGTTAGACAGATCTTGACATAAGCACTGTTTGCAGGTTAGATAAATCTTGACATAAGAACTGTTTGCAGGTTAGACAGATCTTGACATAAGAATTGTTTGCAGGTTAGACAAATCTTGACAATATAAGAACTAATTGCAGGTTAGACAAATCTTAACTGTTTGCGGTTTAGAAAAATCTTGACTTAATAAGAACTGAGGGTTCAATGGACTATCTGGGTACAGTTCCTTTGTGTAAGGTTTAGTCAAGTGATAACTTTACCATTATGTGTTAGCAGTTACTCCACTGGGTGATCCTGTATCTAGATGAAGGGGAGACAACAGATTTGTGTTTTTATCTGTTGTAAGAAAAGAAAAATAATCCTCTCTCTACAGCAGTATAGACAGGTTCTCACATCCAAGATTGTAGCCAAACCAGATTGATTCTCCGATGGATTAACTGTGACTATCACTTTGTCTAAATGTCAGACATTACATATCACTGCCATACACACACATCCACTCTAACTCTATACATTCTATACAAATTGTAAGTTTTTTAGGGGGGAAATCCCAGGCAGACATTCCACATCTAGAATATCAATACATAAAAAAACATCTATATTGTACAATGAACAATGGAAAAGAAACAGTTGATGAACTGACATTCAGAATTAAAACACAAATGAGTTAAGTAAAACTAATGATAACTGTTAATGAGGCCTTATTCATCTTGGCGTATTTAAGCACTATATCCTAATACGAAGTTTTAAATACAGTCAAACCTGTCTTTAGCAGCCAGTCAAAGAAAGGGATTGTTGCTTAATACAGATTTATTTTCTCTGAAAGCATAGAAATGGGAAATAGCAAATGTGGCTGCTGAAGACAAATGGCTGCGTTATAGAGGTGACCGCTTACACAGGTTTGACTGTAAAAGTAAATAATGAGAACTTACGATAAACAAAGTTCATCACAACTTTAGGAGACTAAGACTTGTTTCAAAAACCTGAGAAGAGTCTAAAATGTAGTGAAAATACATTTAAATAAAATGTATTTAGGCATTTACAAGCTACAGACAAATAAGAAAATTCTCTTAAATGTAAAATCTCTTGAAAAGTATGATATTATTTGTAGCCTTCTTAACAAGAATAAATACATAAAACATGAAATCAATAACAGATAAATTTATGGGGAAAAAAACACAACAACAAATCATAACATGATAAAATGGAAAAGAGGTGAAATAAATTAAAACGTATTTACATGTAATAATGTATTGATAAAAGTGTTAAGACTTTTATTCAAAAAACAAGATTAAATAACAAGGTTTCTTAATTTGAAACACAATTTGAAATAAAAGAAAACATTTTAAAACATCATAGAGATATGTGTACTAGTGTCTTTGCAAAGTTTACTTAATAATGATCATGTATCATACATTGGTTTGATGATCATCTGACCAGTACATATATTATGATCATATGGCCAATGGGTCTAACGAGGTCTAATGATCATATAATCAATGGTTTTAATTATCACATGACCAATGGGTTAATGATCACATGACCAATGAGTCTATTATGATTAGATGACCAGACTGTAGATAGTAATTCCTGGAGATTATTATCTTCATATGGGTATATGTTCATATGTGTGAAGATTGCTCTCAAACAGGACTGAGAGTAAAATGCAATTTCAAAAACTGTCATTAGATGACAACAATTTTAACTATTAACAAGGTGAACACATTTTATCTGTTGAGACCGTGTGTACTAAATTTGTGACTTTATTCTAACATTGTCTTCATGGTATTATATTTTACTAGTTTACCATTAAGTCAGATAACACTATCTAGTGTTTGGGATGCATGCCAATGTTTTGTTTTAATAAACTCAACTTTAGTGGCATACATTCCAGACTGTAACATTTTAATCTAAGACCATTTTGCATGTTTAAAATTTTAAAACATCTTAGGTTACATACAGATTATATTTTTTAATATAAACTAGTGTTAAATAAAAATATTTTACCATTGAAAATCTGTCAAGTAAAAACAAATTTTACAGCAAAAACTGTTTTTAAATGTGGAAAAATCAATGCAACTTACCGATGCTCGTGTATAAGTGTGCTATACCTAGCATTGTTTTAACAATATTTTACTAGTCACAACACCATAGTTAGCATAATGGTGTTACCACACTGATTTATCATGCCTCACATGATCTAGTCACATAATCAATTAGTCACATGATCAAATCACATGATCAATTAGTCACATGATCAAGTCACATGATGCTGACTCACCACAGGACTTTCATCTAATTGACAATCATCAAATGTGGAACTTTGATCATACATCGAGACCCATCTAGAGATCTAAATCACAACATAACTAATTTGTCACATTACTTGAGTAGGTTGTGTTATATATGATTTACAATTATTACGTCGATGTCAGCAATTGATGGTGACAGTTAAGCTGAAAAAAAAAAAATATTCAGAAGGCTGTTTCTTACACAATTAAATGTGCGTACACGTACATATATCTCTAGTTAATCTTTCTGCACATTCTTTGTGAATTTGAAAAAAAAAAAAAGATAACTTCAGAAAACACAGAAACAATTTCAATAAAACATATCAACATCTATAAAGCAAAAATCAATTAAATGTCAATTAAACTTGACCTCAAAAGTGCTTGTAGCAACACACAACCTTGTAAACAATGTACCAGAACAACTCAGTCTGTAGGTGCCTATGTAAACTCCACAATTTTAACACTCACAGGTATTCATGTTTTAAAAATATATGGCAAATTTCAATTGACCTCACATCAAGATCTGATGTAGGCTACACTCAGACAAGAAATGACAACTATGATGCAAAAAGCCTCATGTTGAAAACTAATGAAAGATGTGCAAAACAGATATTTAAACAATTGAAATAATTGTGCATTGTTCTCGTTATGACACATTCCAACATTTGTTACACTGCACCAACAGAACAGACCGTTCCAGTCTCAATCTTTATGTGAAGACATATAAAATTAAATGTAGGCAAGAATTCACCTTCCAAAAAATGGATGGAGTACAAGGTAGATTCAACAATTAAAGAATTGCTATTCACTTTCGCTATTAAAGGGTACATCACAGATTAAGGAGAAAGGTTTAAGTCACAAAACACATGTGCTCAGCACAACTAATATAGACATTTATAAAACTAAGTGTAAATAAATATCAATGTAAGGAAGGATGTTTCATCTAATTACAACAAAATATATGTCTATCAGAAATCTATTACCAAATAAAGAGTGTACATTAAAGACATGTACTAGTTTGCCAAAACAAAACAAGAGACTCCAAAGGGTATATGGTCACTTTACTTGTCCATATAATTACTTTGTCACTAGAGTCACCTTTTGTACAAACCAGATTTATCTACATGAAAAAATACTTTAAGGCAAAATGGAATGTTTGTGACCGTAAAATGATAATGCATGGTGGGGACCAATCCAAGGACGGCATTTATTCAATTGTAATAGCTCTAAATCTATTGATCTTTGCTATATATAAAATTCGGAAGTTCTGTTCATAGATACTGATAAGAAGATCCGTTTATATTTTTAAGTGATGGTCAGCATCTTAAAAAAATCCTGTGAATGGGTAGATTTATATCAACTAACATTTGTGAAGTTTAAGATCAAGATTATATTATCATAGTACATGTAATTATTTATCAGCAAATGCTTTTGAGGTGTAAGACCAAGAATTTATATTTATAGTACATGTAAGTATATCAGCGAATGCTTGTGAAGTTTAAGACCAAGAATTTATATTGATAGTACATGTAAGTATATCAGCGAATGCTTTTGAAGTGCAAGACCAAAAATTTATAATTATAGTACATGTAAGTATATCAGTGAATGCTTTTGAAGTGCAAGACCAAAAAATTTATATTTTATATTTATATCGGCAAATGTCTGTGATTTTAAGACCTAGCAGTAATAATCATATTTACATGTATATCAGCAATTAAGACAAAGAATTTATAATCAAAGTTGTACAAGCAAAATGTTTGCGAAGTACAAGACCAAGAATTTACAATCATAATTATATAAGCAAATGTTTGTGAAGTTCAAGACTTGGCAGTCTTAGAAAACAAAGGATTACAGGTGATGGACCAAGCATTATCACATTAGCAAACTGTCCGAGTTTTGGCCAGTAGAGTTTGTATCTCTTGTTAGCCATCTTCTTATTACAGACAATTTGGCGCATTGTCATTATGCGGCCATTAAACATTTATACAAAATTACACAGCAAAAAAATACAATCAATGTACATGAGTAGAACATTTCAACGTCCTTTAGACTAGAAAATATTAATATAAAATCAAGAGTCCCAAGAGGGCCCCCAAGACGCTCTGCTGGCTTTTAATATTTATGAGTGAGGTCGTCTTAAACCCTTATGGAAATAATCCCCCTGCCACATCCTTATATAGTCCCTATAAGACCCCTACACATCACAGTCCCTTGATTTGCCCAAGCTTCAATCCCCTACTCTAGGTATTTGCTTTGAGCAATCAATGCTCATTTGTACAAATCTAATACAACTAGCTATATTTGGTGATCATTTTTACATAGAAATTTCAAAATATGTTTTTGCAGTTCATCAAAAGAAAATCTTTTAAGGTTTTTTTTTTACTATTTTTAGTTACAGTGGCAATCTTGAATTGTAGATAAAAAATCTTGTGTACAGTCTCATAAACGTGAGACACATCCATGTGAAGTTTTGAGTTTAACTGGCCTAGTGGTTTCAAAAAAATTGATGCTAAAAGACAACAGATGGTGCACCATCGCATCAAGCCCTTTTGACCTTTGGCCAAGAGAGCTAAAAAGTTAAATAAATCGTACCAGCCTATACTCTAAAAGACTGATCTCGGATAAGAACCATAATTTATCACCTCATTATTCCAAGAGTATGGTACATTCTAGATCATTAAAAAAATAGCACTATATTATGTTTACTAATAACCAAGTCAATATAGACCTTACTTATTCTGAGAATTCAGTTCAAAATCAAATTAAGTTCAAGGCTTATCAAATTCAAGCATTCATGAAATGTTTTGATCTCATTACATTTTTTTATAAAAATAAAATGTTGTTGTCAACAAACAATATTGTTTGATTAGAAAGAGCCAAAGTAAACAGGGTGTTTTTAAGAAATTATTTTCAAAGCAGATATGATTTTTCACTTCTATACTCCATAACCAAATATTTTAGAAGTGAAAAGTCAACTTTAAACTGAATTCCTTTTACATTTATCAAACAAGTCTGGAGAAGCATTTCAGGCTGTTTGAACTGCTGGCATCTGTGTAACCTGGGGCGGCATGCTAAAGGCTTGTGCAGGATGGTTAACTCCTTGAAAATTACCTTGTGCTGGGACTGCGGTCGGGATTGGCATGAAGCCTGGAGCCCCAGTGTAAGGCCCTGGTCCGGTGTAATATACCGGGTATTGCATAGGTGTGGGGTAGGTGGTGCATGCTTGACCTGTGGAGAAAGAAGGAGGCATGCTAAACTTAGAACCATCACCGATATTAGTGTTACCTTGGTTACATGAACTAACTGTGTTACTGTAATTCCCATTTCCAGAGTTAGAGTGAGAAAAAGAGCCACTAACATAAACAGGCACTGCTGTGCTGGGGCCCATTTCTACAGGAACTGTTTGAACGGGGAGGCCAGTTTTGCAGTCTGTGCTATAAGCCACTATACTAGGGTCATGCATTATATTTTGGGAAGACTGACCAGGTACAAAGCACTTTGCTTCAGGATTGAAACCATTTCCAACTTTTGTATTGCCAGCTTGTGGAGCCAAATTCTGGCGGTTATAATATTTCTGGTAAGGTTTTGGAGGCAAAAATGGTATGATAATGGGTTCCCCCTCACACCTAGCACGTTCAGCACTGCTTTCTGCCAAAAGTGTCAGAAAACGGGGCGGAATATCCTTAATAGGTTTAATTAACTTCAAATTGCCATACATGTAATATTTCCTTTTTGTTTTATTCTTTGGAGGGCTTGGTACCTGGAAGTCTGATGAAGATGTGGCACTATTTATTTCATCATTATTTTTAGCAATAAAGTTGTCCAGCTTCATTTCTAGGTCAACGGCCGAGGTTTCCAAAGGGACCTTATCATCGACATCCTTGTTAAAGCTATCATCATGAGCACTACCACTTACACTATCTGAATCACAACCAGAGTCTACATTATAATCTGCAGGCTCCTCATTAGCTGCACAGACCTTTGTACCAGCTTTATCTTTATTTGCCCTAGCTGCTGTGTTTGTTGTAGCTGGGTTGGATTTATCCAGAGTTGTTCCAGGACTTGTCACTGCATGATACGGATTATTTTGATTTGAAGGTGCCACAGTTTGCTGGTTAGGGTAGTGACCATTTGGAGAGAAAGTTTGAGCAAAAGGGGGTGGAGGCAGAGAGAACTGACCACAATAGTTTCCATTTAGTTGATCAGCTGTGACTGCGCTGTTTGCTGGTGGCATTATAGGTGTCATCTCCATTGATGGCCAAATCTGACCTCCCTGGCAAATCAGACGATAGTTCTGTAATGATATGCAAGTTATATTAATGAAAACCACGATTGCATCTAATAATGTTACCATAAACATAAAATATTCACACATCTTTCTATAAATTTCATCAATCACATGTATGGACTGATCTTAGACCCAAAATGATGATTTTTTTCTAATTGTTTTGTGTTATATCTAGCTTCTAAAGTACACTACTGAATAAAACATTTAAAAAAAAAGTCCTTAGTACATATTAATATGTCAACATCAAATACTGTTGCATTTCTTTTGTGTTTCAAGATTTAACCAATTCAGGTATAACCAATCAGCAATTCATCTGAAGCTTTAAATGTAACTTCAACATTCATCAAATAACTATTGTACTTAAATGTTATTATTGTCATTGGCCTAATTTGAATAAAGTATTATGGCCTCCTAAAGCACAAAAAAAAATATATCAAATATTTATATTTTGCATTCCAACTTTGAGCAAATACTTATCTTCCAGACATCATGATAAGACTTATAATTGTAGTTATTTCATAAATTTATAACACAACTATGGGTGTTAATTGTATTAAACCATAATTTATTAAACCTTTACTTCATATATAAGCGTTTTCCCACACCAATCACAGAAGGGCTTTGAAAACAGTGCAGGAAGAGTTCAGATTTCTCGTAACGAGCAATCTGAACACTTCCTGCACTGTTTTCCACTCTGTCAGTTAATATAAACATAATTCACCCAATAATTCAAAAGCCTTCTATATTAGGTGTCCAAATGTCTATATGAAGTAAAGGGTTAACTTTATTTAAAAATTTTTCTCTGATAACATTATTTTCATGTTTTTTACTATACTGTTATAATATTTGTGCTGGCTATAAAAGCGCAATTGCTGTTTATTTGTTTGTTTGTATACAGTTATTAATATAGTTGGGTAAGCCTCGACTGGTAGAATGGTCCCAGCTCTCCTTACTGGGGAGCATTACATAGCATTGGTAGGTCAGTACTTATCATAGTAGGAGTACGCTAATTGGGCAATATTTAATATTGGGAAGGCTCCAACACATTTGAGCTTCAAGTTCAAAATCTGATTACCCAAACCATCCCTCCTCACCCCAATCCAATTTTTTATAAAAATGAATGATTTTGCCAATTAAAACATTTGCCAAAGATATTATGAGTATATATCCCCCAATATAACTCTATTTCATTTTCTTGGAGACAAGCACAACCTAGCATTAACAAGCATTAAATTAAGGGTGTCCCTGGCAGTTTAATGGTATTAAACAGAACCCAGCCCAATTGATACTAATCAAGTCTTTTCTTCCCCTTTAGATTGGTTCCCTGTGGTCAAGTGGTTAAAGGTGCTGTGTCAAAATAAGTTACATCTAATCCCTGAGTTCAGGCCAAGCTCAGTCCAAAAATTGTAATTGAGAAAGGTACATGAAAAAGGACAGTGGTTCTATTCATACTCATTTCTAGGTCATCCTCCAATGAAACTTGATGTCATATAGTATATGCAGAGTGTTGAAAATGGCATATAATCCCATCTTACTTATATTAAGCATTAGATAGAATTTTAACAAAACTCACCTCAACTCCAAGATTGAAGAAAAACCTCAAGGTGTTAACTTCTGAAAAATATAACGTAATAACTGAATAATTAAGTGTCTACCGGCATTGAGTGGATCAATTAAAGGTCAACCTTAGAAGCAGAATGCTTTAATCACTGGTCAACTTAAGTAGCAAAACACTTTCATCACTGGTCAAATAGTACCACATACTTTCATCACTGGTCAACTTAAGTAGCAAAACACTTTCATCACTGGTCAAATAGTAGCAACCTGCTTTCATCACTGGTCAACTTAAGTAGCACATACTTTCATCACTGGTCTAATAGTAGCAACATACTTTCATCACTGGTCAAATAGTAGCAACCTACTTTCATCACTTGTCAAATAGTAGCAACCTACTTTCATCACTAGTCAAATAGTAGCAACCTACTTTCATCACTGGTCTAATAGTAGCAACCTACTTTCATCACTGGTCAAATAGTAGCAACCTACTTTCATCACTGGTCTAATAGTAGCAACCTACTTTCATCACTGGTCAAATAGTAGCAACCTACTTTCATCACTGGTCAAATATAGCAACAGTTGTCTACTGAATTCATTATACTAGTAATATAACAGCAACTTGATTAATAGCACTAGATAAGCCAGTTCTCACAGGACATAACTGAATAACACCAGTTCTCACAGGACATAACTGGATAACACCAGTTCTCATAGGACATAACTGGAGGACACCAGTTCTCACAGGACATAACTGGATAACACCAGTTCTCACAGGACATAACTGGAGAACATAACTGGATAATACCAGTTCTCACAGGACATATAACTGGATAACATCAGTTCTCACAGGACATAACTGGAATGCCAATTCTCACAGACCAGGACTGGGACTGGAGGACACCAGTTCTCACAGGACATAACTGGATAACACCAGTTCTCACAGGACATAACTGGAATGCCAGTTCTCAAAGACCATAACTGGAGGACACCAGTTCTCACAGGACATAACTGGAGGATACCATTTCTCATAGGACATAACTGGATAATACCAGCTTCACAGGACATATACCTGGATAACACCAGTTCTCACATAAACATAACTGGACAATACCAGTTCTCACAGGACATAACTGGATAACACCAGTTCTCACAGGACATAACTGGAGGACACCATTTTTCACAGAACATAACAGAATAACACAAGTTCTCACAGGACGTAACTGAAGGACACAATTTCTCACAGAATAGAACTGGATAATACCAGTTCTCAAAGTATATAACTGGAGAACACCAGTTCTCACAATCTTTACCTGGCCCAATATTAGTTTCATCACATTCATATACAATCAACACATAGCTCCTATTATTTATAATAGTTTTCTTACACCTCATAAACTCAACTTTGATTCTGTTACAAATCTATACCTGGCAAATCCTTGCCTGATAAATCTTGAGAAGGTAGACAATTCGTGTTGACATCACCGATAGCTATACTCTCCAGGTAAGGCACGCACATGCACGAGTAAGTGGAACTAGTCTGTGCAGGTACCATGCCAGTACTGTACATGTATGTGTTCTGTTGCATGGCATTCTGTTGTTGAATTGCTGGAGGTCCATACCTCTGAAAAAAGAAATACAGTGAAAATTACAAGAAGAGTATCTTAAAACATTATTTTAATAATTTTGTATGCCCCTCCCTCCACATATTTCCTGTCCTTAAATATCTGAGACAAAATCTGAAAAAATTGCTTGTTTTATCAAACTATTGTTTGTTTATTGGAAATTGGCAAAACATACTAGTAACAGATCATATTATAGTGTATACTCCAGCTTATTTACTTCACCTTTTTTTGTCAATGAAGACCTTTGACATTAACCTTAGTTATTTATGTTTTCCATTCATTGGTGGACAGGGACCTCAGATGCTTGTACATGAAAATATTGACATTAATCTCAGACCCCTAATCTTCCTTCTTTAATGGAAACCTCCATTTTCTCTTCAAGGGTATAAACCCTTATTCTCCTTTCAATGGTTGAAGCTCCCGTTCTCCCTTCAATGGTAAACCAACCAAACATGCCTTCAATGGCAGAACCCCAAATCCCCATTCTCCCTAAAAGGGTTGGAAACCCCATTTCTCCTTCACTTCAATGACTGAATGAAGCCCCCATTCTTTATTCACTGGCAGAAACCTTATTTCGATTTATTATATTAACTTCCATTCTCCCTTCAATGGTGTATTCTCTTTCATTGGTGGGAATCCCTTTTCTCCTTTTTATGGTGAAAACCCTTATTCCCAACTCATTGGTGTGATCCCCTTTCTCCCTTTTATGATGGAAACACTCATTCTCTCTGCAATGGTGGAAACCCAATACTCCCTTGAATGGAATTTTTTCTTGAATGAAACCACCATCAATCTCCCATCATAGTCGCAAACATGCATTCTCCCCTCTGTGGTGGATACAACTTCGGAACTATTGACATGACACTCATATAATTTATGACCATTCTTCCCAAAGCTGTTTTTTTAAAAAAAAACATGTGTTTACCATGCTCCTACCTTCCCACTCAAATTGCGGCTATCGAAACTTTTTATTGATTTTCAAAGCATTGATTTTTCTTTTCATAATTTTTCTGACCTTTTTTTATTCAAAATGACACTATAAAATCAAAATCTGGCAACATATTTTTAGCTCTCTACCTACTTGCATAAAAACATTGTAGCAGAGCACAGCAAACAAACATTTTAGTAACTCTAACCCATAATCTCAGTCATGAGGCAAACGATTTATGCCTTACACATCTGGTCCACTGAAGACTCTCTACTGGTGCAATCATCATGGAGTGCGTGATTCAGTGGTAAAGCATTGGATCCATGACTAGAGGGTCATGGTTCCGAACCTCCGCCATGGCTATGTGCGGTGTCCTTGAGCAAGTCACTTATTCCGCATATACTTAGTACTGGTTCTATCCAGGAAGACTTTGAGATTGATTTGTATAAGTCGCAAATGAAGTAAAATAATAAGTTTAAAACAAATTATTATTATTACTATCATAAAGATGAGAACCATACTAAGTATACAAAGTAAAAAGCAAGATGGTAATGCAGTAAATAGTGTTGGCCTCTCATGCCAGAGTTTGTGAGCTCAATGGTAGACCTGATGACATCTAAAAAGAACACACTCAATATTGGTTCCAACTAGGAAATGGGCTCAGGAGCTAATTTCATATAAGCTCGGAGTTTAATCTTAGCAATTGAGTACTGTAACAACATAGTAAAGTTGTTGTGGCTTAATTTAGTAGTGTCAGCTAGTATGTGTCCATTGTAATGATATAGGCTATATTTAGAATAGGTAGCATGGAATTCTTAAAACGTATCGATTGCTAGATAGGAGTAACGTTTTTAAGATCTTTTTACATTTCCATTCTTTGATTAAAGAATAAATCATTTTGAAGTTATTTCATCAAATTCCATTAAGTATTAAGAAAGTTAGAATAATTAAACGGGTTTATTTGTCATAAAACTAATTTAAGTTTGCATTTGCCTACTAGCGTAAAATGCGCATTGTACGATTCTGGTACGACACATAAAAGTTTGTTGTTTCATTATTTGCACGAAATTCACTAAGGTATGTGGACTGTTTTGTTTTATATTCTGACTGTATTATGGGGAAACTGTCCAGTATAGCAAAACATCCTTGGAGTTGGCATGACGAGAAGGATTGAGCATGTTACTGTTCCAGTACATAACGGCAGATGGGTATGTGAATTTTATTTTATGTTGTACTATTTAAATGTCTGATAGATATATTTTTGACATAATCAGATCCAAGTCAATTTGTATAAATTGTTCATATCCATTCGACGATAATGTCTGTAATTTAATACACATCCACGGTAATGAAAAGCGTTTTGTTAGAATATAGGCCGAGGAATCTGAGAACATATTTTGAGCTGTTGATATCATGTTTACGATGAAGTATTGAAATTTACCATGCTAGAATTGATTGATATGTGTAATTAAATTTTGTTGATGCTTATTCTGATATTCACAATGTGAATAGATACAGAATTGGTCGGTAATTTATATTATAAATGAAAAATTATGTAGAGATATAATTGCTACTTTGAGATTGACGGAAGGTCGTATAAGAGATGCTGTTTAAACTGCCATGAAACTGCAGACAGTAAGAATTGAATGAACTGTTATAATATTATATTGATAAAACTACCATGAAACTGTTAGCTGGTAAGAATTGAATGCATTGTTATAATATGTTGATAAATCTACCATGAAACTGTTAGATGGTAAGAATTGAATGCACTGTTATCATATATGGATAAAAATACCATGAAATTGATAAATGGTAAGTAATTGACGCCATGTCATTACATATTTGAGTAACTAGTAAATCTGAGTTTATATATATATATTGTAGCCGTTTTTAGACGTAAGAGAGACATGTGTCCACTATGTCAACAACGTATCTAGATGTGACAGGAAGTCAGCTGGTTGTAGTACAGTCAAAAGGACAGCAACCCACATACTCTTCATATGAACAACTTGACGATCCTGGCGTCAGAGTATGGCCCATAGTCGGTACGAGGCGACATAAAGCCAGAAACTCAGTATAGGGTTCTAGGGAAGATAACCCAGTTTATATTGCCATTGCCACAAGGGACGATTGATGCTAAATCTACAATAATCCGGACGCGGTAGTAGTATCTTAAATACCATATAAGTACATTTTTAAAAACAGTTTTAACATTCATATCATAGAAGCAGTTTGGATCGCGATATAGATCACGGAACGTGTAGGAGATAGAACTGTGTAAAAAAGTGTTTATTCCATCATAGGACCTTTTTAAACCAGCTGTGTTTTTTTTTTGTTGAGTAATTATCTTTGTATTGTATATATTGTATAATTGTATATTCGTAATTTTATTCATGTAAAATTAAAATTGTAAATTTTATTTGAAGTATACTTGTATTCTACCCTCTTGTGTTGTCGGCCCTTGGTCAGTTTGCTACAGCTACAGTATATCAGTATAAACAGAAGTAAAAACACTATCTTTATGGCCTGATTAAAATGTAAATATGCAGACTCTAACACAACACCATAATATGAATTGTGAGCATATTTTATGCAATTTTTACCTGATTTTGGTTTGTTCTGCTGTTTTGGAGAGCATTTGACAATCCATCCTGGGCACCTGTTGTTTCCATAGGGACATAATTGCAGCCTGTGGTAGTCATAGCAGTATCTGGATAGCTGTATGTCTGTGCTAAAGAATACCTAAAACAAACATTAAAGTAGTACTCATGTTAATTCTCTAAACAGTCTTTTACCAATTCACAGAGATTTTATTGGATTATTTTTTTCTATCATTATAAATCAGATGAAATCAAAATAAAATTTTCAGTATTTAGTGTTCAAAGATTATAACACATAAGTGGTGTAACGATTCATCGATGTATCATGAATTTTGTCATTGCGATGGAATGCATTCTCTACACCTATGATGCATGATACAACTGTCAGATATCGTACATTGCAATTCCATTCTTGATGAAACATAAAACTCAAGCTAATAAAAACTAACAAACAAAAAAGAACATTTTTTAAAAAAGCAAGAGGAACTTTCAGACTGATTGAATATTTAGCGTCATTTTTATGCCATCGAGGGCTAACAGACAATTGAAAACTTTCAGATAAAGTAAAACTGACTAAACACGTGACGAATATCACAGACAACATATAATTCTCCTTCCCGTCAGGTACTATCCCACTTTATTCATTTCATCGCCCTGACAATTATTATATGTAGTGCAGTAAGTATATAGGTTTTGGCAAATATGATTATAATATCTGTACATTATGCACGTCTACTAAATATAAACATTTTGCCATTTCACAAAAATATGACATAGAATAGAGGTGACAACAACAGAGTAAGTCAGTGATATTCGTCATGAGTTTATCTATAGTAGATTTGTTTCATATTTACTTTTTCCTGAAAAATAAATCGTCTGATTAGAAATATAATGATTAGTCTAACACTCAACCTTTCTAAAATGGACTTTCTCCAAGTAGAAATAATATGTGATGAAACTGACAGGTTGCACAAAGCTAAATAGAAATAATCAGGTAACACTACTAATTTAACCACTTGCTTTTGAGGTTGCATAAGTTACAGTTTAAAAGACAGTGTCATGATGCACATTGCATCGCGACTTGACTATCACAATATGCATAATTTATCACCTTTTGTTTTCACAGACAATATGTAACGTGATATGTACCATTTTAAAAATGAAGTATCGCGATACGCACCCCACATGAAAAAATGCCAATGCACAGCCATATTACACATGTTGCGAAGGATTTTCACCACTATTCAAAATTAGGTGCATGCATCAGGCAATTACATTCTGTTTATTTCATTTAAATGATTTAAAATATGTAGTCTTATGACAGACTAAACAGTATCGATTATCTCTGATACTTGCTTCTAAAAAAACTACCAAAACAACAACCTCTGAGTACCTGCTAGTTTGTTTGATTTCCGAAAACATTCCATTTGTGAAGAAAGATGTTATGTACCTAAGTAATGATTCAAGTGTGCATCTGTTCAAGTAAGATAGATTATGATGCTATAAACTTATGCAGATTACATAACGAGTTCACATGAAGTCGAATCTATTCATTACAGTCAGTCCGCACAACATCATAAAAGCAAAAATACTCAAAACCATTTCGATTCTTTAACTACAGTTAACATATGGATTTACATGCAAACATAAGGTATTTGTTTGTCTTGATGGAAAAATTATTGTAAATGGTTGCTCCAGCTGTGCTTACTGCAGTACATAAAAGCATTTTTATGGTTTGATTTTGTAACCAAAGAAGTCCTCAAACATGGATAAACATTGCTGACAATCTTACTTTAGCATTTCTTAACAATCATGTTCTACATATGAATGTAACCATGATCTGTGGCATAGGAGATTGTGCATAATGAAGTTATAATAAATGCTAGAGATAACGTACACCATCAAATAGAGCAATTTTTCAAAGGCAACAATTCCATCACTAATTTTCCTATTTGGCCAGTTCAATAACTTTTCTCAAGACATCATGGTTTTATATCAACTGTATATTTTAGTTTCCTGAAGATCAAATGAAAAAAATGTGGTAGCTTCAATGCACGCAGTCAATTAACACAATTTTTGATGATTCAAGGGCCATAATTCTGACATTAATTGTTCAATTTGGTTGTTTCAAGAAATTGTGTGAGATATTATGTCCATATACCTACTTTGTAAGTTTGGTGAAAATCCCATGAAAAGTGCAGGTGCTAAGATCTAAAGCACATATAAAAGTTAAAAAAAAAACAAATTGGATGGATGGAGGCACACAGGGTAATTACCAGAATAGCTAAATAAAAAGAATGGGTTTAACACCATTTTCAATATATGACTAGTTATATATGGCATATCCAGTTTTATTGGTGAAGGAAGTCATTCGGCTGTCATTCTATAAGTAACTGAAAACTTTTACACATAAAAGTTTATGGATGGACCTGGACTCGAACCATGTGAACTCAGCAGTGAGAGGCAAGTGGTCATTAGATGACAGTACTGCCTCAGATCACCCGGACACAGAGGAACCCTAATTAACAACAATCCACATAAGAAACTTTTATTTCATTTTTTTCCTCTACCAACTGTCTAGGGATTACACACCATTTTGATAGTTTGGTCTGGCCCCAACTCCACTTAACATCTCAACTTGAGATTTACTGCAACACAATTTTTGTTTACTTCATTTTCTTTTTGTATGATAGTGTGTGTGTGTGTGTGTGTGTGTGTGTGTGTGTGTGTGTGTGTGTGTGTGTGTGTGTTTGTGTGTGTGTGTGTGTGTGGCACATACTTACCTTTGACTTGAGGTACAACTTCTGTTGTTATTTGTGAAATCTACGTCACTTGGTGTTGGCGTTGAATAACTAGAATATCTTGCGTTGCTGTGGTAACTATTTGAGTGTATAGATGCTGGACTAACCGACAAATCCTGAAAAATATAGAAATTGATCAATAATGGTAAAAATAAGCAATATAGAGGATAGTTGTGGGTCAGTGGTGGGCCTTGTCTCAGTGGTATGTGACTGGGTGGGGTTATAAGCTTGTGATGTGTAGACAGCACTTATAGTACTAAATCAATCAATCACATGCCCCATGACCTCAATGAGATTGAAACCATCACCTTCCAATCCCCAGGGTCCAATGCTCTCTCAATCATACCAAGCACTAAACAAACAAACAGTAAACATTTCTGCCCAGGTATTTCAATCATACTGCAATGATTACTTATATGTATACTTGTCGCTTTTGTTTAGCAATGAAATATCAATGATCAATGTATGCATGAACCAAGTTATCAAAATATACTATAATTAGTCATTCCAGTCTCCTTCACTGAACCTAAATAGAACTTTCCTATTCATATCCTATTCATTTATCCCATTAATGCATAGCCGCAAAGGTAATTTTAGGTTTGCACATATTTTGCAAAAAAAACTGTTTGTAATCAAGATATTACGTAAGATTACATATGAATCTGTGACTGTTGCCATTACACCAGTTAGGAGCAAACAAGGGCATGACTTCTACTGGTTCAAATGTCAACCTCTTAAACATGCACAAAAAACAGTCAATTTGCATGTATAAAGTGCTTGATAATGAATAAATGGGACATGTTAGTACAGATTTGGTAAATTGAGAATATAAACATAAGGAACTGACTTTATATCTTGAACATTTGTGTGCAGGACTTCTAAAATTTCAAAATACAAATTGGTCCAAGGTTTTTATTGAGGTAAGAATCGCTGCCATAAGAATCATGCTTTTTCCTTTTAAAACCACTACATTATGCCCATGCATGTATATATATATACAATGTATATATCCCCGACGTCAAAATAAAACCGGTCCAGGTTTGATCACTTTCCTTAATTAATGTCATTAATATTATAATTAAAGCAGTTGTTAAAAAAACTCAAACAAACAAGTAATACTGCACTTTTTTATTAAATATTTTAATGGCGCAAGCAATTTTCGGTCCCAAAGTCCCAGCTTTGACCACTTGAAAAAAAAATGGCACGAGCAAACAAGTTGACACATTATGGCAAGCGGTATATCGAAGAAATTACCAAAGCAAAACCGTTTTGATGAACCAATATGGGTCACTGATCATGTTACGTCTTCCGAAAAACTCCCCTACTTTTCGTAATGGCTTAGTCAAAATTGACTTCCTTTTGCAGAGCATGTGACAAAACAATCGAATGTTATTGCCGCAAGGCGTATTTCACAGCTTAATTTTAAATTTTGAAATGAAAACCGGTTTTGAACAAGCAAAGTTTACATGAACACGGGGTTCATGCTTACTTAACACTCGATACCAAATATAGATAAAATTTTTATTGTTAGTGTCAGATAGTCTTAACTGAAAATTTGAGACGGAGACAATAATGAAGCATGATAATGATTTTATGGACCCTTCTTTTGTTAATATATTACTGATCAATATTCAGGCAACACATTTTTTTCACATGTGTTGATTATTTCAATAAACACATAATTATAAATATTCAGACAACACTCCCCCTCAATTCATTTCCGATAAATTTAATAAACATTGATAAACTATGATCATGGCAACAGGTTTTCTAAATATTTACTTTTATGGTGAATATAAAACCAATTAACTTCTGTTAACGGTTAGAAAATTCACATCTAATGTTGATATTAATAATATCTTTATTTTAAAAATGTAACATATTAAGATCATACAACAGTATAAAACTTATCTACCATATATGGCTTTCTAATCAATATTGTAATTATACAAACACAGAGGAAATGGTAAGCATATTTGAACAACTGAAAAAGAAAACTATATACAAGTTATAATAGAGCAAAAAAAATACAACAATTAATCTGAATAATCAGCCAGAGAATAATTAGTATCCTTTGTCAAATTCACAGGTAACCAATTTTTCGTAATGAATAGATATATTTCAAAGTGTTTTATAATGTTTAAACTGGTCTGGAGTGAAAAGCATATCAATTTGAAGCAAAATTCAAGTCATCTTCTTATTTTTTAAGTAGCTACAGCATGAACATTTTGTAATAAATATAATCGATTGATTGAATACTGAGCACCATTTTTATATCATCAAGAACTAACAGACGATCAATTAACCTAATAACTCTTTCCTGGGATCCGTGAAGATTAACCATTACTCAAGCACACCCATCTTCGCAAGAAACTGATAACTTTCCCAGTTGAATTATTTGGTAAGAGATGAATGATAATGAGACACAATGTTGTATATCAATCATCATGGACACTTGGTGGGTATTCGAACTCACGGAAATTTCCAAAAGTAATACATGTTTGTGACGAGCAATCTGAACACTTCCTGCACTGTTTTCCACTCTGTCAGTTAATATAAACATAATTCACCCATTGCTGATATGTGGTGAATTAATGCTTTCAATATTAGAGGTGTCCAAAGGCGTCTATATGAAGTAAAGGGTTAATCTTGCTATCACCCATTCTTAAGGATTATCACTACTCATCAAAAATAACAGTGTGGATCAGAACTTTAATCTTAATCTAGTATGACCTTGGAACTATTCTTTTTTATCTGTTACCAAATACACTTTTAGTACTGATTTCAACATTTTGTATCTATTCATCAATATCAGCTGTTAGATTAATCTGTTATCTGAAATTTAGTTTTTTCCTTAGTTAAAACATCAATATTTCCATACGAATAGCAAGCATATTGTAGGGGAACATATGGTAATGACAGCTATCACAAATAAAAAAAAAATATACTGATATGTGACACCGACAAAGAGCCCTATATAGAGGAACGATCAGACATAGTAAACATGACTAAATCATTAGAAATTGATATTGTCTCTGATGGCCAGCAAACAACATTTTTTGTTTAAACATATTTTATTGCATAATTCACATAGCAAACAGGTTGGGCCACAAGTTCTAGCAACTTTAGTTACGGCCCTCCCCTTAATCTCAAAACAATATTTTTAGAAGCATTTCATGATATTCTTCATTTAAAACGCTTGTTTATGCATTATTATAGTAATATATCTTTAAGTAATTCTATATGCTACTATATATAGAATAACAGATTTCAGTGAAAACAGGACTTTGTGTGGACTTCATCATCTTCACTACTTAATTTTCTGTATGTTGACAATTATTTATGATTATAGGGTTGAAAAGCTTGAACATTGCATGTTACATACTGCAAAGTAGATACTTTCGCTGAGTCAAATTTTGCGGATTTTAAAACTATGTTAGGTTATATTTTAGCATATGTGTTATAAAATATAAAATGAAAATTTCCACAGTAATTCTGCTTTTTTTAATTTTATAAGTTGGTATTTGTTAAAATTACACATCATGAAAATCACTACGTTATGTATAACTATTCTTTGAAATACTTAATAGTGAGATGCACCAGTAGCATGCAAAATGTAGAAAGTTTTATCCAGGTATTAACTTGTATGTTAGACTAATAAATTGTGTTTACAAGTAATCAATAGTTTGGTTTGTTTTTTATGGTTCGATACTGTAAAGCTGTGTGGCTGGTTGTAAGTTCATACCACACATGCGCCATATAGGCGAGTTTTATTCAGTATTTGCTATATCATAAAGATAGATTGATAAAATTGTTTACACTTAAGCTGCTTTTTTCCGTGTTTATTACTTTAATTACTTTAACTATTATTATATCATACAAATTCAACACATAACATCTATCATATACTTCTGCACATCCAGTTTTATTGGTGGAGGAAGACCTCAGGATGAATCGCACTAGTATCACTTTACTTCCACAAAGTAACTGACAAATTTTTCACAAAGGTTTTAAGACTGAACTAGGCTCGAACCCCGGACCTCAGTGGTGATAGGTAAGTAATTGTTAGATGACAATGCCTTAGATCTACACCACTGAGGACTCTCATTACATGAAATATAACAATGCATGTGAATCTGGAGTACTGCAAAAAAAATTATTAAAAATGCACACTAAAATGTTATATTTCACTATCAATTTTCCAATATAAATTGTACCAATTTTTCACAAAAGTTTTAAGACCTAACTAGGCTCAAACCCTGGACCTCAGCGGTGATAGGTTAAGATAAGTTTAATGGAGTACTACATAATTTATTTTTTTAAATATGCTTGTCGCTATAGAATTGTACGTCATGAAGCAATAATTACTCAAAATGAAATGTAATATGAATTTTAACACTTGAGTGTTTTAACTAAATTAAAAATGGTTTAAATTTACCTTAAGTTTTTATCAGCAGTAGTCCTATAGTATTTCCAAAAAGATCATTCTGGCCTGCTCAAAATTAATTTACCATGACAACTAAATTAACTGCTGTCCTGATCGCCTCCAATATCATTATGAAGAAATCATGGTAAACACAATTATTGGACCATTAAATGATAAAGATCAAGGAGATGTTGTTATGACAACAGCTGTCAAACTTTGAAAATGAGGAGAACTTGATACTGATTTCAAATTTAAAACAAGGCCCACAGGCTTTTTTTTGTAATATAATTGCATTTCAAATAATATTGCCTTTAAATAATTGATTTTTTCCAAAATTTAAAATAATTTAAAACTGATTTACATATTTTTTGTTTTGTTTGAAGAGACTTCCACACATCAATCTGGATTATGACTTTTATATTTTTAAGAAAACATTTTTTATAAAGTTTAATGTCATTTTCAACATGTTATAGGTTAGGCCATTATAAATTAATTGCTAGATTATCATAAAAAAAATTCTTAAAAACTGGGAAGGCGGGAGGATTTTATTTTTTTTTTTTTTAATTTTTTTTTTTTTTATGAAAATAAAAAGGGTCGGGGCAGCATGAAAATTAGGGGGCGGGTGGGGATGATAATCTCGCAATTAATTTATTAAAGCCTGGGGGCGGGCGGGGATGATAATCTACCTATTTATTTATTTTGGCCTTATTTATGTCATCAATCCAATTATATTGGAGAAATTTAATTTTTTAAGAGACCTTGGAACAAATCTAAGTAAAACTAACAGTCCTCCTGGCTCACTTTGTCAAAAACATTTTTTAAAAATATTAAAAATATTCATTAACAAAATTATGAAATAGTTGTTTAGTTTTTACGAATTTATTTCAGCACTTGTGATAAATGCTCAGAGGTTATATGAACGAACCGCTCGAGTCCGCTTCCTGAGTAGAATCAATACTGAGTATTGTTTAATGAGAGGTATAAGGTATAGTGGGGGATCAAACCCGCAACCTCTGGTGTGAGCAACAAACATTCTATCCCCTACACTACCGCCCCACTTTAACATAACAAAGCTCAATTTTGTTAAAAGGAGAGCCGGGCCCTATTAGCTCAGTCGGTTATGCGTCTCACTATGAATCCAGGGGTTGTGAGTTGGAATCCCCCGCCCGGCAACAGTCTCCGTGATGATTGATATATGACATTGTGTCTCATTATCATTCTTTCTCACCACTGATTCAAGTGGGAATGTTATCGGTTACTTGCAGAGATGGGGTGTGCTCGAGTACTGGTTAATCCCAGGAAACAGCGGTTAGGTTAACTGATCATCTGTTAGCCCTCGATGGCATAAAAATGACGCTAAATATTCAATCAATCAATCAATTGTTAAAATATAGTAGTAATGTTAAAAATTTAATCATACTTAATCATATTTAATTGGCTTTTATAAGGCTGACCTCATGCTGTTTAAATTCATGTGTCAAATATATAGGATCAAGATGTTTCAGGTAGCTGCACTTAATTATGGGAAAAACAAATGCGACAGCCGTCTTTTTGGGTATATATGCCATGTTTTGCGTATTTGTTAGTTGGAATGTTTAGTGTCCCTTTCATGCCATCCGTTTTTATGTGCAATAAAGTATCACACAAGTAAAAGAATCAATTAACTAGTATATATTAACTCTAATGAGACAATCTATTGGACAGCTGTGTAGATATTAGAGCATGTGGCCCAGTGGTTACAGAGCATTGTATCCAAGATCTCAAACATTAACCCTTTACTTCATATAGACGCCTTTGGACACTTCTGATATAGACGCCTTTGGACACCTTTAATATAGACACCTTTGGACACCTCTAATATAGACGCCTTTGGACACCTCTAATATAGACGCCTTTGGACACCTCTAATATAGATGCCTTTGGACACCTCTAATATAGATGCCTTTGGACACCTAATATAGAAGGCTTTTGAATTATTGGGTGAATTATGTTTATATTAACTGACAGAGTGGAAAACAGTGCAGGAAGTGTTCAGATTGCTCGTTACGAGACTACATTAAAATCGTATTAAAAAATCTCCAAACTTTTCACCAAAATATTTCTTTTGGTTTCTTTGAATTATTAAATTGGGATTTTGTTACTTTGGATTGGAAAAAAAAAGACTAATAACAGTCCCAAAAATGTCAGATCTAGTTATTAGAATATCAGAATAGATTTTAGCTTCGCAAGTGTCTCTATACTACTTATAGCTATTTACTGAGTTGTAATGAAAATTGCTGTCATCCTCACAGTTTACACAACTACCCAGTTTCATCTGTCTTTTAGTTTTGATATTATGTTATTATGATTGTTCATACTTTTATCACATCACTGGAAACGGTAACATTTTGTTATCAGGACAGAAAAAGAAGTTACTTTGCATAATTAACATTATGTAGAATACAGAGCTGCTGATAGTTCAGGTACAACATCGACATATGTAAATAACGAATATAACATCTCTGCACAAATGTCACAGCTGCGGATATATATTTTAGGGTCATATTCAAACTAGCACATCTTACTAGTTCAATCACTGGGAGCTGTTGCACAACTCATTGATTGCCTCATCTATGGTCTTAATGAGTTACTCAATTCAATAAAAAAACAGATTTATATATAATAAATGACTTTTTTTAATAAAGAGTTCATGTATCGTTAAAAGCAGAGTTAAGTAAAAATCAAAGGAAACGCCTAAAAATATAAAGATTTTTTTTTTAAATAAACACAAGGTATATATATATAATCTCATTCCCAAAGAAAAATCAATTATTTGGAACTTTAAGTCTGCAAAAAAACATGTGACAACAAAGAAGATATAAATTTGGTGTTGTGAAATTGAAACAAAATCCGTATTTTAAAAATAAATTGCTAACCTACTATTTGACAACCTTCACCTCATCATTTAATTAATTTCTAAGATAAAACTGATTCAACAATATGATGCCAATATGATGTAACATTGTAATATCAAAATGAAATCCCGCAACTTATTTGATACATAACAAAATACGCTGTCATTTAGAGCAAGAAATCTATTTCAGTCTAAGCTGGGCATGTACAAAGTTGGGAAATTCCTTTTTTAATATTTTGGTATGTTATAATATTTAAATAGATATCCATTTGGTAATACAGTCTCAGAGAGTATATATTGGCATGATATCTTGGGTGAAGATATGTTTTAATTTGTTCATATTAAAATTTTGAAAGCTTTGACATGCTTCCTTTAAACACTGATAAACACTGAATTGTAACTTTATGCAACTAAAAATCAACGTCCTTATGAAATAATGAAGCTTTTATTCTTCCACTTCCATTAGATTCACTCTCCAAAATGACTGTATAACAAGAGTTGTCAGAAGACAACAAAGCTTGCCAATGGGATGAAACTCATCACCCATGCAAAGATTGAGATTGGAGGCAAACACCAAAACTTAAACACAACTAAACGCAAAAGTTTAACCTAGGTGTCTACAGACGACGCCGACACCACTGGGGTCATTGCAATAGCTCACCTGGACATTTGTCCCGGCTAGCTAAAAATTAAAACAAAATGAAGTAGTCAAACTGGCCATGGTTATTCTTAAGGACAAGTTAGGTTCACACTGGCCTAGTTCATGACAAGTGAGGTGAATATTTTTCTTCACGACAAAGCTGATACATTGATTGATTGAAAATTTACCGTCCTGTTACAGTACTGTTATGATAAATGACCACTTCCATAGGTTGATTTTGTATTAATCTTATTGTTTTCTTTATTTGATTTATGAGAAAATATGCTAATCTGATTGTTTGAACTAAATTTGAGAAGAACCACTGTCATTCCACAATTAACTGGCAAAGTTTCTCACATTAAGTTTTTGGGGCAAACAGGGATTGAACCCATAACCTCAGCAGTGAAAAGCAAATGGTCATTTGATGGCAGTGCCTTAGACCACTCAGATACAAAGGACCGCATTATAATAAGTATCATAATAACAGTTTTAATAATGATAGCTCTTATATTAACTACTTTGATAATAACAAATATAAAATATTTCTATGGTTTTTATAGAAAAAAATGTGTTTCTAATACCATAATAATACCATAATAATAACTACTAATGGTAGAATTTACACTTAATATGTCTGGTCAACATGAGTTCTAAATAAAATGTATTTCCTTATATGAATGTAGGGTCTGTCCTCTGTGGACGAGCGGTCCACAATGTTGTTTTCTAATGAGATCAAATGACATGCTGAATACAAATTTGGTTGGTAGATAGGGGTTTCTATTATTTTTATTTCTCTCCATGGCTCATGGTTCGAAATGGAAGCTAAAGACAAAACGAAAAAAAAAAATTTACTCGGGGATTAAGATATTGACTAGGTTGGGTCAAAGGCAACAAAACTATTTTTTCATCTGGCCTGACCACTTACCTCTCACCACTGAGGCCATGGGTTCAAGCTCGAACCGCTCCGTCTGAAAACTTACGTAAGAAAGTTTGCCGAGACAGTGGTTTTACTCAGAGCATTTCAAGATTGTCTTCCACCAATAAAACTAGATATATAATTTGTCATTGTGTTGAAAATGACATTAAACCCAATTATATCAATGTTGTCTTATAATAACATTCTATTTAATTTTCCATGAATACCATTTAATTTACCCTTTTACTGTGCAATCAGATTTAATTTCACCGTGCAATAATGGAACAATAAAATAATTAAAAGACCATCAACTTTACCCGGGGCAATATCTCATCATTTTAAAATCTAAATTATCTGATGACAAATTTGAAGTACTGCACCAAACTAATTTGAGTACAAATTAGTAATTTACGATTTGTAAATATGTTGAAAATGTACATTAAGATTAAATTGATAAGGTTTTCACAAGATGTAACTTATTATTTTATAAATGAATTTTAAAACTTCAATAGCCAGGAAATATCTTTCTCTGATTGGTAATGATAAAACAAAGTGGTATACAATAAATGTCAATGAAACTTTAAAAATTGATATTTAAACATTATTATCTTTTTATTTCAAAAGAAAAAATATGCCGTCAGTATGTTTACTACAATAAAAACATGCTATAAATATTTAACACAATTTTCTAAGTATAAAAATGGTTATACTTGTTATTAAATACAAGTAAAGGGTATGGCTACAATTTTTAACTTTATAACCCCCAACACATTTATTAGTTTTCAATTAAACTTCATTGGTATTTTATGAGATATAAGCTTTCTAAAACAAGTTAACAATGTATTAGTACAAATGGGACAATAATTGTGCCTAAAACATAATGATATCCCACTGGTGTGATGTTTCATTGATGTGCGACTAGTGTATATTTGCTATAAAATTATAATCCTACCTAAAATCAAAATCGAGTTATTCAACTTGTCCTATTGGGACCAAACATTTGTGATGTATTGAAGAAAGCTCTAAAATTGGCCACTTACACTGGATTCTCTATACGCACTATAAGCAATGCATCAGTCAGTTTGTGTTTGACCACTTACACTGGATTCTCTATACGCACTATAAGCAATGCATCAGTCAGTTTGTGTTTTTAAATTTTTAGTCATAACTCACATTGGCAAAACTGTTCTTTTAATTTAAAACAATGTGTAGTACAAGTCCTCTGTGGCCGAGTGATTTAAGGAGCCGTCTCAAGATTACTAACCTCTCACAGCTAAGGTTGTAGGTTTGAGTTCTGCTCACTCCAAAAACTTTGTAAGAAAGTTTGCCAGTTACTTACTAAAAAGACCTAAGGCCCTTTATTTGAATGAACTTGAAACCTCTTCTCATAGAGATCATTTATACCAAATATAACCAAATTTGGCTAGTTCTTAAAAAGAAGTTTTTTTAAATGAAATTTTAAACTGATAAGCAACTCCCTGGCAGAGCCAATTTTGACCCTAGATTCATAGCTTGAATAAATTTGAGAGAATATCATTAGGTGAAACTACAGGCAAAATATCAAGTTTCAGAGAAGACTTTTGGAAATTTAAGAAAAACACACACACACTTACTTACACGCCCTGTGGAGAGGTAAATTTGAATCCAGGCCTCGCATAAGAATGCTTCAAACAAAGTATGGTGTAAGACTGTCAAATGGTTTCAGAGAAGACGTTTGATGCAAAAATTAAAGGATATTCAATGTTCATTGTGCCTTTGGTACAGATAATCTAAAAAAAAACGAATCAAGAGACCAACACGACCTGCATTGCCCTGCTCGCTTATTGTAAAGTCAGCATCCTGTACAAGAATATCTCACCTGTTTTCTACGATAGTATCGACCATTTGACATGCAACTGTACTTTGATGATGGAGGAGTTTTCAAACAGCTGATCAACACAGCACGCCTGAAAAAATGTTGATTTAAAATTCAGTTAGATGAGTTGACATCAAATATAAGCATCAGGCCTTCTAAAAATCCAAAATGCAAATTGGTCCAGGTTTTTTACTACCATAAGAATCGCACTTATTTTAAAAAAATCACTAAAATTGCTTTACATTATGCCTTTACATGTATGCATACCCTACCCACCATGTCAGCTGCATCATGTATTTTCTCCATTTATTTATTAACAAGGAACGATTTCAAGTTTATTTGTGTATTATTTATAACATACTTTACCACAATGTGTACATTTTAATGACTGACATTATGTTTCCACGTTACTGAATAATTTTCATTATATTAAAAATGATCGATCGAACCGGAAATGTTGCAAGTTCCGGAAGCTGCGTGAAATAATCACCGTGGAAACCAATGTAACGGTTCAACCACCAAAATAAATCATTCAAAACCTGTCCCACATCAAAACAAAATCGGTCCGGTTTTATCACTTTCAGTAATTAATGTCATCAATTTTATAATTAAATTATCTAAAAAAAAAAAATGAAACAAACAAGTAACGCTGCACGTTTTATCAAATATTTTAATGACTCAAACAATTTTCGGTCCGACCGTCCCAGTTTGATAAGCGGTATATCAAAGAAATTACGGACGCAAACACAGTCTTTTGATGAACCGACAGAACGCTATTGGGTCGCTGATCACACATCGGAGGCGTGCTACATAGTGATAGACTCTTCCGATAAACTCCCCTTATACCGTCAATGGTTTAGTCGAAATTGACATCATTTCGCACAGCAGGTGACAAAAGAAACGGATTATTGGGTCAAATGATATTGCCGCAAGGCGTATTTCACAGGTCAGTATGGCATGGTAAGAGCAATTTATGAGTTTTATACGACTGATAGAAAATATATGGACCGATTTTTTATTGAACTTTGAAACGAAAACCGGTTTTGAACTTCAGAAATCGGTACAAAAACTGAAAAACCGGCAATTTTAGAAAGCCTGATAAGCATATATCAATTACTTAAAGTTCCCAATTAGACATGAAATTAACAGCAACTAAGAAATATAGCTATAAAACTAAAATGCATTCATAGGACACAGATGCCCCCACTTGTAACTACATTGTAGATATCAATAAAGCCAAATATCAAGTTTCATCAATTTGGTCCATCAATAAAGATTTAAGAGGCTGGAAACCGTCAGCCAATCAGAGTCCAGATCAACTTATTAATATTCGCCAATTCAATCCATTGTCGAACTTGACCTGTGTCTTGTGGATATAAAGCCAAATATAAATTTTTATCAAAATCGATCCATAAATAAAGACTTTAGAGAAGTGCCTATCAGCCAATCAGAGCCCAGAACACCTAATTAATATGCAGGTATTTTAACAGAAATCAAACTTGAGCTGTAATTTTTCACCATACATCTTTCTACTAAATATGAATCAAATCCATCCAATCCTTCAAGAGATATCGAGCGGAAACCAATTTTTTGACATCAAAAATCATCAGACTGGAACGAAATACAAATTTAACCTGTATTACCTAAATGTGAAAAGACACACCAAATTTGGTTTACATCTGTTCATTAAAACACCGGACAGCGGTGATACTATATCCCCCCCACCCTGCCGCACCCCCTAACCCATTGAAAATGTAGGGGGCATAATAATCATAAACATCCACTTCATTGAATTCAGGTCCTTGTCCAAACTTACTGAGAAATGAAACAAGAAATGTTACTTGTAAGTGTCATATGCCCTCCAAATGGGCTGTGAAAATAGCAATATATTTTATAATAGGCAGCGATGTATCCATGAATGTCAAGAGTAATGGACTGACGTTGCAGACTAGACACGCAATTTCATGGTGTTATTCTTTTACATTAAAGTGTGACCTTGACATCTGATGTTACGGTCTGGGTATTTCTACAGGTAAATGCAGGTGACAGATCATCATGACATATTTATCACTTGTTTCAAGCTCTTTTAAGACAAAGTTACAGACCAGTCATAAAATATCAAACAAACTGAAAGTGTGACCTTGACCTTTGAGGTAAGGTTCTGGGTCTTCACACGACACATCGTCATGTCATGTTGATCAATTGACATTTTGAGATCCATAAAAAGTGACACCAATGCAGGCGGTATCTCAGTAAGATCTCAAGTTAACAATCAATAACATGAACAGGCAATTATTACTGTAGGATTGTGGATATATACACTCGTTCTGAATATATTGTGCTTTCATATCTTTTCCTGTGTTTGTTTTTATATATCTTGAGAACATCCATCTAGATATAGATCCAAAAATTGGAAAAACTGTCAATGTGATATTAATTTTCTCGTTTTATGAAATGGCGCTTTTCCAATTTCATTCTATCTTCATGACCCAATGAGTTTCTGTGTCTGTCCTTTATATAGCTTTACACAGAATTCTACTCATGATAGCTATCATAAAATGTATGTTAATTGTCCCTGATAAATGACTGAAACCATTTCTACTAGACGATGGATTCTATAAAATTCAGTGTTTTCTCCAGTTCCAATTTTTTTGGGGTCATTAATGACCCACTGACTAAAATTCTGGGGGTCATTTTCAAATTCTGGGGGTCATCAGTTGCCTATTCTAAAACTTAATGAATTTAGATAAATAAAGGTAAAGAAAGACATATTTTACTAAAACAGTTGTACTTCCTGTTCCAAATAAACTTCAAAATCAAAATGACAACTTTAGTTAACAACTTTAAAACAATTTAACTTCAAAAGAATGTACGTTTCACTTCTGACAATAGGCCACAACAACTAGTTGTCCTTTCCTTCCGAACAGCAGTGTGTGACATTAACTTTTTTATGATTATGGCCACATTGCCAAAAACTTTTCAACTGTCATTGCCCTAGCTAAATTATTATTGCCCTAACTATTTTTAATGAAAAAAAATTATTATTAATTTCAATATTTTATATTTCATGTGAGCTACATGTTAGCGTTATTAAGCATTATACTCCTTGAAAAATAAATTATTTTGGTGTGTTCATTTTCCAAAGAGCATTTCTCTTCTGGCTCATAGCTACTCATTTTAGAGTTATGTTACCGTAAAATAAAACAAGAGCTGTTGGAGGGACAGCGCGCTCGACTATTTTGATGCTGTTCTAAAATAACAGCTTTAAAGTCAATCATAAAACAGAACAGGGACATAAATCAGTTTGTTACTAAGATAAATAAATCAGTTAATTGAGGGATTTGTGTAAGCAAGCCATGCCTTACCTGATTGTTTCATCACACTTTACAAGCAAAGACACGTTGCCCAAGGCAATGTTTTTCACGGATAATTCATGATTTAAACTTAAAACAATTACATTAAAGTTACAGGTACAGCCATTTATAGAATTTAAATGACTACGAGAGCAATAATTTCGATTAACTATTTATTTCATTGTCAATATACCTATGATAATATTAGAGGATATCCAAATCTCCAAGGCATATCCTAAAAACGCATTTAATTTTTGTTGGGTTTAACGTTTGCATTATCATTTTGTATCGTTCGTGGATCGTTCGTCCTGTTGCGTCCGTGTATCGTTTTGTTTATCGTATCATTTATTGTTTCGTTTATCGTTTCAATCACATTTTTAGTCCGTTTGTATAACGTTTAAAACGCGTTTGATATTCGTTTCGTTTGCGCTTGTTAGGTGCACTAAAATGGATAACGGTCTGTAACATTTCATTATGTGCAATAAAAAATCTTCAGAGAGTAAAGTGGTTTTATCTTCTACCATTACAATGTAATGATGACCATAAAGTGATGTCTCTCGGTTTTCTCTATCTTCTTTGCTGAAACTCAGAACCTGAATAATGTGCGCATCAAAATACATGTATTCATTTGTGTTTTTCGGAACATTGGTGGAGGTATAGTCAGAAAGCCACCGAGTCATTACTGAATTACAAAAATGTAAACGAATGTTAAAAGCTTGGTCGGCTAGTTTAAGAAATACACATTTCGATCGAAGTTATATTATTTTCTTGTTTTTTTTTTTTTTTAAAACAGTCACCAAGTGGTCTTCAAGAATGGTTTAAGCGATACTCATAATAAATTTATTTAATTGCAATCATTTTTGTTATTATCAAAAATTGTGCATTACGAAAGTTTCATCTTAATATGCTAACAACCTTAACCTGGGTATATATCAGTTCTATTGTTACAACATACATTTGCTTTCAAATATTTTTTCTTCGAATTACAATATTGTTCCAGATTGCATCAATAAAGCGCATATAAAAAATTAAAGCGTTTATGTAACTCAATATAACCGTGTTACCGGGGTTTCCAAAAATCATACCACATGATCTGTCAATACAGCCAGTTTTTTAAAAACAACTCTGAAACCGAAAGCAACTTGCTGATTGTAGGTAAACAAATATGCATATTTTGAATTTCTGTATTTTTAAAGGTTGCATCGTTACGTGGACGCACTGCACTGAACAAACTTGATTGCATCAAATGAGATTTAATTGCGTCACAACAGCAAAAAACGCGTTCTAATGAGAAAACACTGAGTATTCTATGCTTACTTTGGATTTAAGCGAGACGCTCTCGTTGGCAAGTTTGCCAGGAAGTATGTCTGGTTGTTCACAAATTCTTCCTAATTTAATGTACATGTTCATATATATACATAGATTATATAGCAGCTAACTTTGACCGGTGAGCTAAAAATCCATCTCCATAAAGTTTTCTTCAACTTACTTTTCCCCAATTTCCTCTATGAAAACTACAGCTGTATTGTCTCGGTCACTTATATCCTGTATGTGCCCATGAAAATGTTCACCTTCCAATATTACCTAAAATTAATAAAATATTGGACTTTAAACACTGCTCACTGTGAATATTTGTTTGGTCCCTTCTGTAGCCGTACAATCCAGACTCTGTATTAATATGACAAATATTTACCACTTTGTAAAATATACTGAACAGAAGTTGGTGAACTGACAGTGTAAAATGATGCTTTTTGTGCACTCGGTTTATTTTGTATTTGATATTTCCATAAATATAAATGAAAGAATATCTTGAATAGCCAAAGTAAATTACTACCATCACATGCTTTTCAGTAAATAAAGCAAATGTTATGGATGGACGGAGAGCAGTTGGGTACGTCAGCCAAAACCACTTCATCATCAACAGTTTTATTTTTTTAATGTCAAGCTTCTCTGGGCAGAAGAAGTACAGATGTATAATAACAATAAGTAACTATAACTCGGGTAGATGAAATATGGTCTACAACACATTGAATAACTGAATACATTTATATTCAACATATTATAATGGAAAGTGATAATAGGGTAAATATCAGCTGTAAAATCTGAATTCAAAAGACAACTTGATACAGGGCGTTATTAAATGTCCAATTCCTACACTGTTTAGACATGACTTTTAATAAAAAAATTACATATTTTAAAGTTGAGGTTTTGTATTAAAGGCACGTACAGCAATTTTGATAAAAAAAATCAATTAACACTTTTTTCTGAAAATTAACTATACAAGATGTATATATGAATTAAAATACCCCAGATAGGCCTTTTTTACTTTATTAAACCGAGGCCAAAACTAGGTGGCTTCTAAATTAAAAAATCATATTTTTTTTCCCAACTGAGGCCAAAAAATTCCCAAAATTATTAATTCTTAGATTAGAGGATAAATAACCCAACTGGATATACAGTATTATAATTGTAATATCTGATAATTATTGGTTAGAGCATGATCTTAACAGTGTTATGATTTACTTTCTAGTTTTGTTAAACTTGAATTTCCAATTTTCCCCTCAATCGTGCTGGGGTTTTTTTCCCATTCTCAAAAGCTTTGGCCTCTTCCCAATTTCCAAGAAAAAAGCTCTGTCATTTAGGGTGCAAACCATTCATTGTTATTATAGAAACAGACCATTATATTAATTTTTTATTTCACCTGTGCAGTTGAACAGGTATTTCTAAAATCTACTTGTCCTGTCCAAAAACACCTTGTCCTTACTTTAATCTAGAATTATGTAACTAGTCCTATGGAAAATGTAAATTTAAGAATATCCAAATAAACTGTTTTATTAAAGTTGAAAGACAGGGGATGTGCAATAAAAGAGATGCTGTGTTTAAATTCTGATTTTTCACTTGTCCGGCTAGCAGCCTTATATTTTACTTGTCTATACCCACGATTCAGTTGTCCCGGACAGTTGGGCGAGAATTAATATAAAACCCTGAGAAATGGGAATAACTATTTCTGCAGTTCAGCATCAGCACCGCAAAACTATACTCAGTATAATATTTTCAGTAAATCATTAGCAAACAAGAAATGTCACTGGTAAGTATCACATGCCCCCAAAATGGTCTGTGAAAATAAAGATATATTTTATAATAGGTAGGGATTTATATGTATCCACCAATATCAACAGTAATGGACTGAATGCACCTTTTTTTTACTTTAAAGTGTGACTTTGACCTTTGTATAACCTTGACAACTGATGTAAAGGTCTGGGCATTTCTAAAGGTAAATGCAGGTGACACATCCTCATAAGATGTTGATCACTTGTGTCAAGCTATTTTAAAATTCTTCCATGTAAGACAAAGTTACAGACCAGACATAAAATATCAAACAAATTGAAAGTGTGACCTTAACCTTTGAGGAAAGGTTCTGGGTCTTACATGTAACACTTCTCTATGTTATGTTGATCAATTGAGCCAAGTGGTTTTGAAATCTATCCATGTATGACAAAGTTACAGACCTGATACGAAATTTCACACAGACTCAACATGTTGTCAAACAAACTCATAGTGTGACCTTGACTTCTGAGGTACGGTTGTGGGTCTTATGCATGACACATCATTGTGTCATGCTGATGAATTGAGCCAAGTGTTTTTGAAATTTAATAATAGGCGACAAAGTTACGGACCGGATATGATACTCAAACACTGAATGTGTTGTCAAACAAAGTTAAATTGTGACCTTGACCTTTCAAGTTGGAATCTAAGTGTAACGCCCTAGACGTTGTCATATTATGTTGATCATTTATAATAGCAAGTATTTATAAAATTCATCTTTGCATGACAAAGTTGCAAACCGACATGAAATACTGGATGGACACTGCGATTTCTATATGTCACCCCAAAAATTTCAAGCAAATCTCAAGCACTGATGAACAAGGAATCATAATATCCAAGTATATTCTAATCAAAGATATTGAGTAACTATCAGCAGTTATTTTCCAATCATCTGTATTGGATGTATTGAATAGAGAATATTTGTTTGTTTTGGTGTAAGACCTAATCATTTTTCATCATGTGATCACCAAAAGTCATATTCTCATATTTAATTTTTGGTGATCACGAGATGAAATATCATTTGATCAAAACAAATAAATTTTCTTTTTATTTTATGCATTTACATAAATTTTTGTTTATTTTGACCTAAATTTGCCATTGGATACAATGTTTATTGGATTAATAAAAAACACATTATTTTTTTTCTTAAATATTTTTTTTTTTAAATTAATATGCAAAGTAAGTATGTAAAGACAAATAAAAAATAAATTTTCTCATAATTTCACTGTTTTAACCTGGTTTACCATAAATAATTCAATGAGAAAATCTATAATTCTTCAAAAAGCATAAAATATATATACATATATATACTGTTAATTCGCTTGTTATGGTTTATTTCAATGTTTTATGATAATATGCCAAGTAATATAGATATTATGTTCCAAACAGTTTCTGTCTCAATAGAAGCATATATACAATGTACTATATGTTCTTCATTTAACTACAAACAAATATCTTTTTTTCTCTTTATAGTTCAGACATAATATTCCATACACAGAATGGATGACAACTCTCCACAAATTATCACATATACTTTGTTGGAGTTAAATACCTTGAACATGAAAATGGATGTAACCAATACTCAATAGGCCATAATAAATTAATTGCTTCATTATCATCCAATTTTTTCTTAAAAATGGGGGTTGGAGGATTTTATTTTTGAAATTTTTGATATTTTTTTTTATTTTTTTATTTTTTAAGAAAATTAAAAACGTCCGGGCGGCATTAAAATTAGGGGGCAGGCGGGGATGATAATCTAGCAATTAATTTATTATGGCCATATGTTGTCTTTTACAACATACAGAAGCTATAGTATTCCTTAGTTTATTTATGCCATAACCCATTGAGTACCCTAGAACCGAACAGGGGTTGATCATTTGGTGACAATAATGAACATGACAAACAAAAGCTGAGGACAGTGAGTTCCAAGTCCAAAACAATGCTATCAGACGACTGAAAAAAATCATATTTTCGCCCACATGTGAATTTTTTGGCAGGTGAAAAATATAGTACCTGTATGACAAGAAACTACAAAAGAACCAAACAGGTTACCAAATTGGAGGAGAAAAGTAGGACCGTACTCACCTGACATTTATCACCAGTAGCAAAGCGCAATCTGTATTCAGGAGATTCTTTCTTTTGCTCTGAATATATGATAGTTTACCGGTATATTATATAAATATCTCTGCATAGAATATTGTATTAAATATCTCTCTGTAAAGAATATTGTATTAAAACATTTATATATATAGGATATTGTATTAGATCCAGGGAATGTATTACAGACAGTCTACAGTTATAGTCATTCCTTGTTTCCCATTACATAATTTAAAAAAAAAAAAATATTATGTTACCAGTATGTTATATTTAACTTCATAATTTCATTAAAAAATATGCACACAGGGACTCAGAAAATGCACTACCTATATACAGGTAATTTAGTGCAGAAAATCTCATCTGATTTCAAAGAAAGTTTTTAAATGCTAAAAGATTGCAATCTGTCTTCTCGTACTGTTAAAATTTCATGATCGAGACATGAGTTTTTGATGCATTTTTTCCCCCCGAAGCTACCCTCAAAAGTGAAAAGCACAGGCATCAATAATGGATGTATGAACCATTAGCCTGGATACATGCACTCGTACTGACACTGTGAATATGTAAGGGTTGCGTTTTCAAAGTCCCTGAGAGTATTCAGAAATCTTTTTATCTATTTTATCATTGAAATTAATATGGCCATTTTTTTTTTTAGAAACACCCAGTTACAAGTCTCATGTAAATAAACTGTAAACCAGATAACATGTGCTTTAAATACTGCCATTTTCACAAGTTTTGTTTAAACTGTACTATCTGTATATGGTAAAATTACCAGTAAGTGCAAAGTTGAGCAAATACTGTTGTGTAAGATAAATAATGAAGACAGCTTGAATACACCCACATAATTCACAAGAGTTTAGAATTTCAACAAACTGTATATTCATTGATCCTGTTACACTGGTGTTGGAATTCATTCTGGGTATACATAAAATTAGGCTGCTTCTATACAACAGTTGTCTCAATATTATTAACTTATTGAATCAACATTACCAGCTTGATTGCTGGTAATAACCCTTCCATACTTTCCATGATGTATTGTGTTCAATAACAATATTACACCATACTCATAAATTTATCATACAACAATTAACTTAGTTTATACTAATTTGTTTTTTAGCTCGATTGCGATGGAAGCTCAAAGCTTATATAAACCGCTCTCGAGTCCGCTTCCTGGGTAGAAAGAACCAGTACTGAGTGTTGTTTTATGAGAGGCCTCAGGTGGACCAGGGCATTGAACCTGCAACCTCTGGCGTGAGCGGCCAACACTCTATCCATTAGACTACCACCCCGCTCAACTTGATCAATAGATAAACCAACCAACCTCTTTTCTACCTCTCACATATATCTAGCTCCATGTTCCGGTAGATGGTGGGATACATCAAATTACTTCATTTGATAAATAAATAAACCTCTTTTTCTCTTCTTCAAATATATCTAGCTCCATGTTCCGGTAGATGGTGGGGTACATAAAGTAACTTCATTTGATAAATAAATAAAATAACCAACCTCGTATAATTTCCTCTAATAAATCTAGCTCAATGTCATGTTGATGGTGTGTTACATCAAAATTCATTTGCTAAATATAAACCAACCAACCTCTTTTCTCCTCTTCCCATATATCTAGCTCCACGTTCCGGTAGATGGTAGGGTCCAACGCCTTGGCTATTCTATATGGAACAGGCGGAGTTGGTTTTCGTAAATATCTATCCTGCATGAGACAGTCACTGACATTATATTATGTTGTAAATGATATTAATCAGCAGTTAAAGGTTACATACACATAGAGATGACACTGGGAGGACATCAGCAGCCAATAATAAATACCGGATATGTATCAGAGGTATCAACAACAGCTGTGTGCACACATTTAACTATTGATTTGCTTGTTTGAATATCTAGTGTCAATTTTATGCCATCAAAGGGTAACAGGATACTGTAAGGTACTTGTGGGCACCTGTGCAATCTCCATAAGTAACTGATAACTTTCCCACTTGAATAAGTGGTGAGAGACAAATGACAATGAGATGCAATGTTGTATATCAATCATTACGGAGACTGTGACTCGGCAAGGTTTTAAAGTCAAGACCACAGGACTGATAGTCCAACATAATACCAATTAAGCTTACTGGTTTAGTCATGAACAATAATTGAACTTATACAATTGATCAACAGATATCACATAAATGTTATATTTTTCAGTTTCCAGTTTACTGATGAAGGTCACAAGGTCGAAATTTGAAAGAGAATTGACTTTTAATTTAATAAGATATACTATTAATTCTCTTATAATGAAATTTTTTTGTCAGTAGATGACCTTCAGATTATTAAATCATAAACAGGTGTGTGCTACTATAACATATTTAAACTAGACCTATCACTGTAGTGATGAATACCCCCGAACGCCGCCATGACAGAAAATGGTTAACCATTGTATGAAGTTTTATTAAATTATATCCAATAGTTTTAAAGTTATGCTCCAGAGAAAAAAAATTCTTAATAAAAGAGAATGTTATGGATTGAGTTGTTTGTATTGTTAATTTTTTTATGGTTTTGTTTAAATTAAAAACGGTCTTTTTAATTATTGTGCAGTGTACAAGCTTTCATGGCAATCAATAAATGTTATACTTTTTCGAGTTATGTTGAGGGACAACAATTTTATGGATAAGAAACAAACAAGAGCAATAGGAATACAATATCGAACCTGCTTTGCTCGAACTCCATGTATTCATCAACTTGGTTCTTTCATGAACTTTATTAAACTGTTATCACGGATGGCTTTAAAAGGGATGCACCAGTCAAGGAAAATATATCAAAGGGCAATAACTCTGTAATTAGCAAGAATAGAGTTATGTTTCTTGTACACTGCACTTCCTCTCATTATATTATACCATTGTATGAAGTTTGATGAAATTCCATCCAGTACTTTAAAAGTAATGCTCCGACAAAGGAAATATATCAAAGGGCAATAACTCTGTAATTACCAAAAATAGAGTTATGTTTCCTGTACACTGCACTTCCTGTCATTATATTCTACCATTGTATGAAGTTTGATGAAATTCCATCTGGTACTTTAAAAGTAATGCTCCGGACAAGGGAAATATATCAAAGGGCAATAACTCTGTAATTAGCAAGAATAGAGTTATGTTTCTTGTACACTGCACTTCCTCTCATTATATTCTACCATTGTATGAAGTTTGATGAAATTCCATCCAGTACTTTAAAAGTAATGCTCTGGACAAGGGAAATATATCAAAGGGCAATAACTCTGTAATTAGCAAGAATAGAGTTATGTTTCCTGTACACTGCACTTCCTGTCATTATATTCTACCATTGTATGAAGCTTGATGAAATTCCATCCGGTACTTTTCAAGTTATGCTCCGGACAAGAAAAAATATCAAAGGGAAATATATCAAAGGGCAATAACTCTGTAATTAGCAAGAATAGAGTTATGTTTCCTGTACACTGCACTTCCTCTCATTATATTCTACCATTGTACGACGTTTGATGAAATTCCATCCAGTACTTTTCAAGTGATGCTCCGGACAAGGAAAATTGCAATGGACAGACCGACCGACAGACCGACCACAAGGTGACTCCAATATACCCCCTCAAAACTTCGTTTGTCGGGGGTATAATAATTATTGCTGGTTATGTATGAAGAGAGGGGATCACTATGTTGGTGGACAACCTCAATTTTGATCGCACTATTAAATTATTAATCCGATCTAGCTGAAACTTTACCATAAGAAAATCAAAGAAGTAATTGACAAATGTTGGTATCAGTGACAATTAAATGTTGGTGTTATCATATTATGAAACACTCACAATTTTAGAATGGAGGATGGCACTATTTCAGAGCAGCCCACAGTAATATTCTTTTCCGTAAACTTGGGTTAAACACTAAATGAAGTTTAGTGCAAGCTGTTTATTGGGAGTCTGTTCTTTGGTAAATTGCTATTCACAAGTGGAATTGTGGATTTGGTAATGGTAGAGAGACAACAAACGACGACACTCGCTGCGGCTGAAACATTAAGTACTGTAAAGACTGAGACAGGTACCCCATTACTAACCCTGGAACAGAAGTGTGTCAGTGTAAAACTATGCCTGGAGGCTAGAAATCCTCAAAAGATATTCCAAAGTAGGGAATAGTTCCTAGATAATGGTGTCATATGGTTCCATTTCTTTGCATCTACAAGTAAGTAACAAAGTTAGATATGGAAGCATACAAAATCCCCATACCCTGTAGAAGCTAGAGAAACTCTAGTCTTTAATATTTGTGATAGCAAGGGAATCATACTGAATCCCATTTTATCAAACTGGTTAACTTGAGATTTCCATGAGAGAACAGCAGTGAAGGTCAAGGTCATTACGGTTTCGTGAATTCCAGGTTATTCTGAGAGGAAAATAGTGCCATTAAAGATAGGAAAAATTTAGTTGTTATAGAACATTGACAGTTAAGAAAGAACGATATCTTAAAATATAAGTAAATAAGGAATTCGGAGCAAGGGAATCATACTGAATCCCATTATTTTACAAAAACTACAGTCAATGGGGAGTATTATGCACCTCTACTTTGGGTTCTACTATAGAAGGGGGATTTGATACAAGCCCACCCATAGTATGCATGGTCGGGATTTTTTATTAAACCAAGATAATCCGACAGTGCACATGAGTACACTTGTGAAGGACACACTGCTCCTCAACCCCTATTTATCAAACCGACCTCACATATAAATGTAGGGGGTCAATAACAAACCAAATAACTTATATTGTTTACTTGTTTGAACATTTAGCACCATTAACCAACAGGTAATTAGTTAACTTGTCCACTCTTTCCTGGGGTCCTAGAAGGTTTACCATTTTTCAATGACACAAATCTCTGCAAATAACTGATCACTTTCACACTTGAATCAGCGGTAAGAGACAAATGACAAGGAGAAGCAATGTCAGTATATCAATCATAACGGAAATTGTGTTTGGGCAGAGATTCAAACAAGAGTGTTCTATCAAATTTCAATATATTATAAGGGCAACAATTCTTTCTAAAACAAAGACTGTACAATGTAAACATAACCAATAATCTATTGTATAGTTATCACTGACTATACAGTGTAAACATAACCAATACTCTACTGTATAATTATCAGACTGTACAGTGTTAACATAACCAATACTCTACTGTATAGTTATCACAGACTGTACGCTATTAACATAACCAATCATCTACTATATAGTAATCACTGACTGTACACTGTAAACATAACCAATACTCTATTGTATAGTTATCACTGACTATACAGTGTAAACATAACCAATACTCTACTGTATAATTATCAGACTGTACAGTGTTAACATAACCAATACTCTACTGTATAGTTATCACAGACTGTACCCTGTTAACATAACCAATCATCTACTATATAGTAATCACTGACTGTACACTGTAAACATAACCAATACTCTACTGTATAGATATCACAGACTGTACACTGTAAATATAACCAATACTGTACTATATAGTTATCACTGACAGCACAGTGTAATCATAACCAATACTCTACTGTATAGTTATCACAGACTGTACACTGTAAATATAACCAATACTGTACTATATAGTTATCACTGACAGCACAGTGTAATCATAACCAATACTCTACTGTATAGTTATCACAGACTGTACACTGTAAACTTAACTAATACTCTACTGTGTATTAAACACTAAATGTGCACAAAATACATACCATGTACTGTAACCAAATGCTACAATATATTAAATACATATAACACAAAATCATTAAACATACTGTATTGTAAACAAGGTAACAGATGGAAAACTTGCATTTGCATCTTGTAATCATATCAAATCTCATTATCTGAAGGGATTACAACGTTCACAAGATTAGGATTATGTTTTTTAACATTCCTTCTTTGATTATCAGTGATTAAAAATTCGGAGGTAACTGTAAATATTTATGCAAATGCTGCCTGCCTAATCTTAGTTACAGGATACAGTTTAGAAAAAAAATTTTTATAATGCCAGCTGCACTGGAATACAGTAGACTTAATACATCAGTCATTTGTTATCCCAGCTCCCTCAAGGTTCGGACATAGTGGCAGACAGCAAAGATAAAGTGGTGGACTCTGACCACATCATTGTCACTGTCACTGTCATGAGTGGTTGCATAGATATCTTAAACTTAAACGCAACTAAACTCAAAGTTTAACTTGGTTGTCTAAGTCCAAAAACAGCCATAAGTGTGCCAAAATGCAACCCAGAGTTATGGTTCTTGTCTCTCTGTGTTTCAAAGATGATGGTGAACACACATGCGAAGTTTCATTCATATCCAATTAGTGGTTGCATAGATATCTTACGTGATAAAAAACTTTAACCTGAAAAATGAAATAAAAAAAGGGCCATAACTGTGCCAAAATGCAACCAAGAGTTATGGTTTTTGTCTCTGTGTGTTTCAATGATGATGGTGAACACACATGCAAAGTTTCATTTAAATAAAATGAGTGGTTGCATAGATATCTTACGTGATAAAAAACTTTAACCTGAAAAATTAAGTCGAAAAAGGGCCATAACTGTGCCAAAATGCAACCCAGAGTTTTGTTTTTTGTCTCTGTGTGTTTCAAAGATGATGGTGAACACACATGCAAAGTTTCATTCATATCCAATGAGTGATTGCATAGATATCTTAAACTTAAACGCAAGTAAACACAAAGTTAAACCTTGGTGTCTAAGTCTAAAAAGGGCCATAACTGTGCCAAAATGCAACCCAGAGTTACGGTTCTTGTCTCTGTGTGTTCCATTGATAATGGTGAACACACATGTGAAGGTTCATTGACATCCAATGAGTGGTTGCATAGATATGTGAAACTTGTACGCAACTAAATGCAAAGTTTAACCTTGGTGTCTTAGTCCAAAAAGGGCCATAACTGTGCCAAAATGCAATCCACAGTTATGGTTCTTGTCTCTGTGTGGCTATTTAAAGACTTTTTTTCTAGAATTTCACCCTTGACCAGATGTTTGCGTGGCAGACCTTTGTTCCTGTCAATGATCTGTCTGTGTCATTAAACAGTTAAATATCAATTTCTAAAGTAGCTGCGCTGTAGGTTGTTCATTCACATTTTCAAAAATAACAGCTTACTTTATAAGAATGGTGACAGAATGACAAGAGTGTTCAACTATTATCAAATACTCAAAAACAAGAGCACAATTGAAGCTATCAATATTTGCAAAGGACATTAATTTTCTTCCAGTTCTCTATTTTTCAAGTTAAACAGCGGTCTTGGCCCAATTAAATTCAAAACCAATCTTATATCTTTTTAATGCTTTGAACCTATACCCAATTTTTTTTAAACAAGTACCTTAAAAAAACTTAAAAACTTTAAAAAGGCTCATTAAACTTCCGAAACGGTTGTTTTTAGTTTTAATTCAAGTCAGTTTTATTCTTCCAGATGATAGAATACATGTTTATTTGATCACTGAGAACATTATTAGTACATAATTAAGAACGGGTTTTGTTTAAAAATTAATGTTTCTCTCTTTCCAATAAACGCCTTCAGCAGAAAACGGGGAGTCACGAAGATTGTTCGGAAACGTGTCATCGGTAATATATGATCAATTCACTTCAGAAAGAAACAAAGTATTAAAGCGGTTAGATAGTTTTTAAGAACATACCCTTTATTCCCCTGAGTGTATTAATGAACTGGAACCCACAAGCTAATTTATTGCACGTTTACAAGAGACAATTTTTTTTTTTGTTCACATAAAATTCAAAAACACCTTTGGTAGCCTCTCAATATTGACTACAATAAAGTGAAGTGTGACGTAATATTGCATGCAATAGTATCACGCTTAAATGCAAGGGAGGATCCTAAAGCAGCAAGAGTTACTGAAACCAAACTAGTATTCTGTAGTCATTGTTTTTCCATGCGTATAAGTAATATCGTGCTACATTCGATACAGTTTTATTGCAGACATCAATACATTTAAAAAAAACACACAAAACAAAATCAATAACAATACATAATATTAGTGAAGCCATAACTTTTCTAATCTTGTAAATGAACCCCTTATCTAACGGTCTTAATCCGCACACTACAACTGCAGTATTCATTTGTTTACTTCCAAACACTGGCGGAGGTACAGTTGGAAAGCATCTGAGTCATTACGGAATAACAAAAATTTTATAGTGCCAAATCTAAATGGCTAAGACGGGACAATACTTCAGGTCTCAAATTATAAATTAGTATTGAACAAATGGATAAGAAAATGGGAGTTATTCATTTCCTCATTATAAGTATTCATCCATAAAACTCAAAGTTACCTTACAATGACCCTATATACCCTAGTCTCTGAACTTGCAAAACCTTCAAACCCAAGGTACAAGTAATTAAACTTCATTTATGAACATATTTGACTGACTGGTTGTTGAGAAACAACATTTATTATTAAATTTCCCAATTTTAACCATCAAGGGGTCCCTCCTGGCCCCTTATGGAAATTCAATCCTCTTTATTGAACCAAATCTAATTTTCTGTTCCTAGACAATGCTTTAGAGCTCAAATTTTTTTTTTAAACAAATGGAAGAGAAAATGAGCATTTTACGTTTTCCCATTAGTATTCCAATATAAACTCAAAATACTCTTACATCTGGGCCACTATACATCCCAGTGCTCCTTGATTTGTACAATTTGTTTAACCTTTTTGTGACCCCACCTGACCCCTTATAAAAAAAATTCAATCCTGCTAAGTATCAATATAAATTTTATACCCTAAGACTAAAAGATGCTTCAGATCTCAAACTGTACATTATATTGAATTCCTTTCCATAATCTTGAGGTTCAAAACAAGGATTTGATTATGTGGTAATAGACAGAATTGAAGGGTTACACTTTCATGAAAAAAGACATTGAAACATAACACAAAGACAATATTCACATCTCCACTTGGTAGTGTTGCATCCTAGAAAGTTTCTTATATTTCCAATAAAAGATTTTAGAGAGGAGCACAGACAAGGATTTGATAACTGACTGGATCAAAGGGCCATTACTCTAAGAAAAAATCATAACTTTGTGAAATATCATCCAACTGACACACAATGATTATATGCACATCTCCACTTCATAGTGATCCATTCTAGTAAGTTTCATAAAATTCCAATAAATGGTTGTAAAGAAAATGCCTGAACAAGAATTTGGTCGGACGAAGCGGCAACTTAAAACATAAAAATAATGAAGAACATAGTTATACTGATGCCATTCTAAGGGCATATATTTCCTCTCCATACGGCAATTTAAAATATGTTGACAGATAACTGTGAAGCAAAGTTTCATAAAGTGACAACAGAAAAGATTTCATAAATAGGTGATAATACTGCATGTTACGATTACATTTAAGAAAATTGATTTATAAAGAACAAAATATAAAACATTTTACCTTATTAAATGTAGCTGCTGAATAATAGCAATTTGACAACAGTTTATCGTTCATTATCTATCTTATATCTAAAAAACCCTAAACGCACCACTCCCCTATCAGCTAGCAAAGACATCTGGTACAGGGGAGAATCAATTCCTTTCAATAAGATTCCCATTAGATATTGGTAACTCCGCTTAATGGAAAGATAATCATGTTCTCCTCGCCATCCATACTTCATGCTAAACTAACATTCTAACTTGACACCAAGAGTGCGACACATGGTTTGCTTCAATTTTGAGCAATCAATAAAAATAATGTGCGATTCAGGTCTGCCTCATTTGCATATTTTAATTGTATATGTTAATTTGAGACAAATTATGCTAATGAAGCCTTATTATGGAAAGGTTATATTATAAGATTAACCGTAACAATTATGATTAACACTTCACAGTTATACAAAAAAAAAAAATCAATTACTAGCTCATGTGACATATTTGTCTATAACGACTTTTTTCAGATCCCTCATAATATATTCATGTTTTATTAAACAACATATCCCTCCATGCAACCACAGACTGCTAATTTTGATCCGCACCAACATAATTATCACATTAAAATATTTGCTTTAATTTGTTTTGTATTTAACAACTATCAAAAATCCAATACTATTTCCTCCCACCGATAATATAATGCCACATCCATGTTTTAAGACCTATATCTCAGAAAAACAAAATGTACATTTGTATAATAAAATTGGTACATGATCAAATTGATAACAATCTGGAAATTTTAACATTTTCTATGCATACCATGTTGCTGTTGCAGGGTCTTCCACATCCCTCAAATGTTGTGTTTGTGACAACACATTTTAATTAAATGTCCCTTAAAATTCTTAATTCGGCCAATAAAGTATCAGTTATTTTAAATTGTGCAACCGTTTCATTAAAAGATCACTTTAGCGATCCCTAGATCAAGTTTGACTGTACTGGGTTTTGATAAAGAGCAATGAAATAAGGAAAATGCATCTTTAAAAAGAAACAAGGATTACTTATAGTGGCCATCATGCGACTATCCCAGGAAAGTATTATCCGACAGAAACAAAGATTACTCATAGCGGCCATCATGCGACTACCCCACGAAAGTATTATCCGACAGAAACAAGGATTACTCATAGCGGCCATCATGCGAATACCCCACGAAAGTATTATCCGACAGAAACAAGGATTACTCATAGCGGCCATAATACGACTACCCCACGAAAGTATTATCCGACAGAAACAAGGATTACTCATAGCGGCCATCATGCGACTACCCCACGAAAGTATTATCCGACAGAAACAAGGATTACTCATAGTGGCCATAATGCGACTACCCCACGAAAGTATTATCCGACAGAAACAAGGATTACTCATAGCGGCCATCATGCGACTACCCATGAAAGTATTATCCGACAGAAACAAGGATTACTCATAGCGGCCATCATGTGACTACCAATGAAAGTATTATCCGACAGAAACAAGGATTACTCATAGCGGCCATCATGCGACTACCCCACGAAAGTATTATGAGACAGAAACAAGGATTACTCATAGTGGCCATCATGCGAATACCCCACGAAAGTATTATCCGACAGAAACAAGGATTACTCATAGCGGCCATAATGCGACTACCCCACGAAAGTATTATCCGACAGAAACAAGGATTACTCATAGCGGCCATCATGCAACTACCCCACAAAAGTATTATCCGACAGAAACAAGGATTACTCATAGCGGCCATCATGCAACTACCCCACGAAAGTATTATCAGACATAAACAGGATTACTCATAGTGGCCATCATGCTCTTCCCCACGAAAGTATTTTCTGACAGAAACAAGGATTACTCATAACGGCCATAATGCGACTACCCCACGAAAGTATTATGAGACAGAAACAAGGATTACTCATAGCGGCCATCATGCGACTACCCCACGAAAGTATTATCCGACATGTACAGGATTACTCATAGCGGCCATAATGCGACTACCCACGAAAGTATTATGAGACAGAAACAAGGATTACTCACAGCAGCCATAATGCGACTACCCCACGAAAGTATTATCCGACAGAAACAAGGATTACTCATAGTAACCATCATGCAACTACCCCATGAAAGTATTATGAGACAGAAGCAATTCCTGTTTCTTATGGTTTTATACTGCCTGTTACATTTATTCATTTATCATACAGTGCTCTTGCTCACACTTTTCGGAATGCCTAAATAACAGGGCTCATAAGAACAATAGTAAGTTTCATTGATGTATCGGTAGTTGTCACTGAAATATATGAGCATGACTAAATATTTAAATAATAGTTTTAAAAAAACACCAACACGTAAAAAACGTTAGTTAAAATTTAATACTGACGTTTCAGCATATCGCCTAAATCACGGTATAATAAATATATAAACACAGGGAGTCATGTCACATAATGTGACGTTAAAATAGCGGGAAAAACAAATGAGCCGCATCGTGCGAAATTCGACTCAAAGAATTATTCATCAAATTTTCAAAGTGTAAAAAAGTACATAGGTAGCTATTTATTTTTATTTTTTTCAGATTTTGATTTTGTACCGTTGACAAAAATGAACAGAAATCATGAAAAACAACAAAGTTGAAAGTCAATAAAATTTTTAGGTAGCTACAATTTTGATAAGAAAAGCACGGCAAACATTTTTTTATTATAAGAATGGCCTTGTTCTGCTTAAAAACTCAGAAAGTACCGTATATTCCCTTATTAACGCCCCCACTCTAATAAACACCCCACCTATTTTTTTTGGAAAATTAAAAAATAAAACGTATATTCGAGTTGACTGCGTATTCCCCCATCTTTCCCTGATCGATTATTTTGTTACACAGACAGCAATTAGTGGAGTGTTTATTACCTTTGAACTCTTTACCCCATTGTTTATATCTTGGGTGACCACTTAACCACTTTTGGTTGAATAAACATTTCCCCATATTTGCCGTTTAAAACTAGTAAAAATGCCGTCTGTCGATTAAAACATTACAAAACGTCGGAAAATGCGGTTAGTCTGTGTACGCTGAAAGCTCATTGTTCCACATTGATAAGAGCAAGCGTCCAAGTGATTTAAAGTGAAGAGTACACTGACCATAAATTCTGATATTCCAGTACGCAGACTAGTAATTTCATACAGATTTTCAGCTTTTTTTCATCCTATGTTGATTATTTCATTCACTCTCAAATAATTCTGAACCATTTTTTCGGGGATTTAAGGTTTTTTCCAGGGCTTTATTGATTTTATTGTATTTTTAGCTGTTGTTGAATTTGCTTTTTTTTATCTTTTATAAACGCCCCCACCTTGTAAAATGTAACACCCCTGGGGGCGTTAGTAAGGGAATATACGGTAGTTATTTCATTTGACTATATAATGAATAGTCACATGTTTAATCATTAATGTAGTTTCTGAGATACAACACACCTAAACATCTGAACAAAAAAAGCTATGCTGACGCTGACAACACTGCAAAACCGAAGCTAGTGTAATAGCTTTCTTTTTTTAAAAAATCAAGTTATAATGGCTGGCTCATATTTCACAATATTGTGATTACATACATGCAGAAGTTAAGAAAGTTGTTTTTATACAATAAATAATGTTAAAATAATACTGTTACAAACTTCTTCCATAGACATTTTAATAGCAGTCGTTTGACCTAGACAGAAAACAAGCTTTCTTCCCATTAACATACAATACAAAAATATTGGATTTGGATTAAATGAACTATTTACGTTGTTTTATTCAAGGAGGTTGCATGAGTATCTGTCAAGTATTTTCATGATAAATGAAGGTTATATTAAGCTCTGACTGTTTTTTAGGGCAGCATCTGTTTAAGCAGAATGACTTTACAGTCTGTAGTATTAATGTAGTATTAATGTATTATATATATATATATATATAATTTCTCAAACATTGTTCTTCTGTAAAGATTTCTCCAACTGAATGTCACATCTATTTTTTTTTGGTCATTAATATGATTTATATTAACTCAATGACCATATAACAACTGTGCTACTTGATTGATGGCACTCATGCAAGTTGCAACGTTGTAATGGTTGACAATTTATCATAATAGTACAAATTATTTTTTGCCAAAACATAAAATTGCAAGAAATATCTTCAATGTTATTGTTCAAAGTGGGTGAATTTTAGGACAGGGGAAGACCTGCAAGAGAGACTGCAATAGCACTGAAAAGCAAAGTGGATTATGCCCATCAACATTCACATTGATTATTTGAAACAGCAAATACAAGTTTTGTCAAAATATGGTTGTTGCAGGGATATGCAAAGCTAGGGCAAACCTTCACTGAACTGGAATGTAACAGGGATATGCAAAGCTATGGCAAACCTTCACTGAACTGGAATGTAAAAGGGATATGCAAAGCTATGGCAAACCTTCACTGAACTGGAATGCAACTGGGATATGCAAAGCTAGGGCAAACCTTCACTGAAATGGAATGCAACATGGATATGCAAAGCTAGGGCAAACCTTCACTGAACTGGAATGCAACAGGGATATGCAAAGATAGATCAAACCTTCACTGAACTGGAATGCAACAGGGATATGCAAAGCTAGGGCAAACCTTCACTGAACTGGAACGCAACAGGGATATGCAAAGCTAGGGCAAACCTTCAGTCACTGAACTGGAATGCAACAGGGATATGCAAAGCTAGAGCAAACCTTCAGAGTCACTGAACTGGAATGCAACAGGGATATGCAAAGCTAGGGCAAACCTTCACTGAACTGGAATGCAACTTGGATATGCAAAGCTAGGGCAAACCTTCACTGAACTGGAATGCAACTTGGATATGCAAAGCTAGGGCAAACCTTCACTGAACTGGAATGTAACAGGGATATGCAAAGCTAGGGCAAACCTCCATTGAACTGGAATGCAACAGGGATATGCAAAGCTAGGGTAAACCTTTACTGGACTGGAATGTAACAGGGATATGCAAAGCTAGGGCAAACCTCCACTGAACTGGAATGCAACAGGGATATGCAAAGCTAGGGCAAACCTTTACTGAAATGGAATGTAACAGGGATATGCAAAGCTAGGGCAAACCTTCACTGAACTGGAATGCAACTGGGATATAAAAAGCTAGGGCAAACCTTCACTGAACTGGAATGCAACATGGATATGCAAAGCTAGATCAAACCTTCACTGAACTGAAATGCAACAGGGATATGCAAAGCTATGGCAAACCTTCACTGAACTGGAATGCAACAGGGATATGCAAAGCTAGATCAAACCTTCACTGAACTGAAATGCAACAGGGATATGCAAAGCTAGGGCAAACCTTCACAGTCACTGAACTGGAATGCAACAGGGATATGCAAAGCTGGGGCAAACCTTCACAGTCTCTGAACTGGAATGCAACAGTGATATGTAAAGCTAGGGCAAACCTTCACAGTCACTGAACTGGAATGCAACAGGGATATGCAAAGCTAGGACAAACCTTCACTGAACTGGAATGCAACTTGGATATGCAAAGCTAGGACAAACCTTCACTGAACTGGAATGTAACAGGGATATGCAAAGCTAGGGCAAACCTCCACTGAACTGGAATGCAACAGGGATATGCAAAGCTAGGCTTTGAGCTGATCCTTCACAACAAGTTTCAGTAAATTCCAACTTCAAGTTCAAGAGAAGTGAAAACAAGAATAGTTCTGCCGAAAATCATAGTACCTAATCGTAAGGGAAATGCTCAAATATTGATCCTTCTAAGCAAGTTTCACTGGAATGTGTTGATTAAAGCGATGAAGTACTGACAAACTGTTTAACTTTGAAAATGCAAAGAATCGTTTCTCACTCAAAATCATCAAACCGAAGTGAGCAAAAGGAATATGCAAAACTAGATCTCATACTGATCTTTCTCTGTAAGTTTCAACTATAATCTGATAACAGAAAATGTCACACAAGTAAGTGTCACATGCCCCCCCCCCCCCCCCCCCAAAATGGTCTGTGAAAATAATGATATATTTTATAATAGATAGCAATTTAAATCTTTCTATGAATATCAGGAGTAATGAGCTGATGTTTCAAACTAAACATGCAATTTCATGTTTCTAACATTAAAGTATGACCTTGACCTTTGTGTGACCATGACTTTGACATCTGATGTAATGGTCTTGGTATTTCTGCAGGTAAATGCAGGTGACATGTTGATCACTTGTGTCAAGCTATTTTAAAATACCTCCATGTAAAAGATACAGACCAGACATGAAATATAAAAAAAAAATGAAAGTGTAACCTTGACCTTTGAGGTAAGGTTCTGGGTCTTACATGTGACATGTCATGTTGATCAACTGATCAATTTCTGAATTCCATCCATGTATGATAAAGTTACAGACATGACCCGAAATCTCAAACAGACTCAAAGTGTTGCCAAACAAATTGGAAGTGTGACTCTGACCTTTGAGGTATGAGTCTGGGTCTTATGTGTGACACGTCATCATGTCATCTTGTTTAAATGAGCCAAGTTAAAAACAAATTACAGACCAGACACGAAATATCAAACAAATTGAAAGTGTGACCTTGACCTTTGAGAAAGGTTCTGGTGTGGGACTAACATCATGTGACAACACATCGTGTCATGTCATGCTGATGAATTGAGCCAAGTTTTTTTTAAAAATTTATCCATAGGAGACAAAACCAGACAAGAAATCTCAAACAGATTGAAAGTGTTGTCAAATAAAATTAAATTATGACATTGACCTTTGAAGTGGGAGTCTCGTTTTATGCAATACTCATCATCATGTTATGTTGATCATTTGTAGCAAATATTTATAAAATCCATCAATGCATGACAAAGTTACAGGCCAAACACGAAGTCTCACACAGACTCAGTGTTGTCAAACAAACTCAAAGTGTGACCTTGACCTTTGAGGTATGGGTGTGGGTCTTGTGGAGACATGTTGTCATGTCATGCAGATGAATTAAGCAAAGTGCTTTTGAAATTTATCCATAGGTGACAAACCAGACACAAAATCTCACAGACTCGGTGGTTGTCAAACAAACTCAAAGTGTGACCATGACCTTTGAAGTACAAGTGTGGGTCTTATGCATGACACTTCTTTAATGTTATGTTGATATAATTTATAGTAAATATTAATAAAATCCATCAATGCATGACAAAGTTACAGGCCAGACATGAAATATCGGATGGAAGGACAGATGGACGGTAGGAAGGATGGACACTGTGATTACTATATGCCACCAAAAAAAGTTTGGGAGGGCATAAAAATTGAACCAAAATGCAAAAGGGATATGTACAACTAGACTTTATACTGATCCTTCCTAGCAACATCTTTAACAGTTAGACAGACAGATCCATGAACGGAAGCACAAAAACAATAGTCTCTCTAACCGTAGACATAATTAACAGGTATTTGGTAGTTATAATGCAGGTAATGTATTATAAGTTCATTCTCATATTTAATTGTGCTTGAGATTCAATGTTTGTAAGTGGACAGCGATCCTATATTATTCTTTTTAGTTGGTGCTATATAACGTTTCAATGTTAATACACCTTAGCTACCCCATTTCATGTGTTACTGGAAACATATGTGTACAGAAAGCAATGTAGTTTTGTGGAATGAACTTAAGATTTGACATTAATATGACTTCTTTTACCAAATTTAAATATCAACGACACGCTTGCATGCTTTTTTATTGTAACTTACACGGTAGCAGGTTTGCCAATCTCTACATTTTCTTGAAATGGTATCTTCGAAATCATCAAATCTGTAAAGAAATGAGCATGTTTTGATTTGATAGAAACATAAAGGGTCTATTTTTTTCATATTTTAATCATACATAATTATGTATCGAGATGGCATTATTCAACTAAAGTACATCTGAAATATATATGTACTTTATATGCAAATATGATGTAAATTTAGTGAACTATAAATAGAACTAAAATAAAAATTGAATATTATAAATTTAATATAGAGGATCTTACACAAGCGCTTGTTTATTATTGAATTGATTAAATGAGTTGACAAAAATATATTATGCTAGGCTCTGTTATCAAATTAAAAAAATTGAATCATGAGCACAAAATTTATTGAGCGGAAAACATTTTTATATTTTCATTATCAGTGACCTTTACCTTCAATATATCTATGGGAACAAAAATTCTTCAAACTATTTTCTAATTTTGATAACAGTGGCCTTTGTCCAGAGTGACCTTACAAACATACCAAAGCCTTTACTCGCCCCGGTTTTACAGAAAAATACTCAAGTCTGTTATTTTACTTAGACTCAGCAGTGTGCTCAACTGAGCACACCATTTGAGTTTCAGTAAAATAATGGACTTAAATATTTTTGTGAAATCTGAGGGCCATAGATCTGATGTATTTCACAAATAAAAATTTTGTTGAACCATTTCTTTACTGATTGATAGACAGACAATAGAAACACTATATGCAACCACATTATTTGAATGGTGTCCACTCCCTTTCTTCATTCTTTGATTCAAGCAAGCCCATTACAAATCTTACAAAAGTAAAATATGAACTGTAGAACCTTTAATAGGGTAGATTAAAGAAGTATATATATATATAGCATATAATCAACTAATATAATATGCAGCCCAAACAAATTGGTATGGCATTCACGTAGAAGCATGGTCAGATGAAGATGCTAGCTCAAGGACAATCTTTTATGCACCCCCACCCCTTACAATTTTATGAAAGGGCATAAAGAAGTACACTCAGCTCCCGTTATAACGCGATTACCAGGATCCACGGAATGAAATCATGATATGCGCGGAACCACATTATAAATATCCAAATGTGCACTGCACTGCACTGCACCTGCACCTGCACTGCACTGCACTGCACTGCACTGCACTGCACTACACTACACTACACTGGTTTGCAGTACTTCATCCGGTCAAAGTACCATAAACAAATACATGGCAATATGCAATAAATATAACACATGATTGTTTGTCAGTGTAAATCAATTAAAAGCGATGTTGTTTACAACAATAAGAACTTGTTATCATTTATTCTGAATTATTAACTAAAGGTGTAATTGATGCACAAATACATGGTCACAGTTTGGAAAAACGTAACAAACTTGCAAACACTTAGCAATTTAATTGAGATTTTTAATTGAGATTTTCGATCAATTCATCACTTATTATACCACGAGTTTTTAATAAATCTGATAGAAAATATCAATTTTAAATCAAGGAGCTAAAGAAAAACTGGGTTATAATGAGTTTCTTGTTATATCGAACCACATTATAGCAGGACCCGAATTATCATATCTCTAAAACTCTGTGAACCATCCTGAATAATTATTTTGCATGTACCTGTTTGACAGAAAGCTCAGTTTCTTTTTGTTCTGATCTCGTATCAGACTTACAGCCTCTGTAAGTTCCGAGTCAAGTTTGAATACTCCCCTGTATAATATTTCATATACAATGGCTGAAATATAAAATAAAAGCACTTGTATATTGATTGTTATTTGAAGAGCAACCAATTGCTCCCTATATTACAGTTTCATCTCCTCCAGCTTATCTCGTATCACATTTGTACTTTACAGAGCAAAGTATATAATATTATTGGGTTACTTTTTTACTTTGTAAACAATACACTCAAGAGATATGAAATAATGCAACAAAGGGTATTGAGATTTTTTGTCAAGTTCATAAAGTTATATATTTGGCACAAGGTGCATATCCATATCGTACAGTAATTATTGGAAACATTATCCAGTGCAATCAACCATTAAGTTGTAAGGGCAGTAACTCATACATTTCTTTGTGCGCCCCTCACACATTTACCATATGGCCAGTTTGATATAAACATTGTACCAATTTATGTGTTGGTGGACTTTAGCAATGAGAAAATAATCAAAATATTGGATAGTTTAAAATGCTTACATTAAAGAACGAAATTCTAAACAGAATTTTAGTATTCTGCAAGGTGAATTAACAAAAACTGTTCTTTCTAGACATTTTAATGTCAAAAACACCTCAACATAACAATCTCCATATCAGTGTACACAGTAATAAACCATTTGCAAGATTACAAGATACGTTTCTCAGATCGGTGAAACTGACCGACATCAACGAGCATGACTACAATGGTCAATTTTGATAATGTAAACCCTGCAGATTTTAGAAGTACAGACTTAATTTTGTTCAATGCCAAATAATTTGGTAAGTCCTGCATTGGTTTCACTTTATAATTCCCGAGCTCTCCCTCTCTAAACCATATGTTGTGTTTTCATATCTCTCGAGTGACAATGACGATTAGTCAAGGTCACCAGTATATAAATATATAAATACTCAACACAACAACACTAGATATTATGGAATAGTTATACAATAAGTAGAAATTGAATGAATATAATTATACTGGTATCTAAATATTTTTGATATCTCATTTTTAATATTATAAATATATGTTTTCCTGAGAAAGAGTTTTTTTTTCACGTTTGGTTTCTCTTACACCCAAACTTGTGTTGAATTAGGGAGTATTTGGTTTACTTGTTCCTTTTACTTACATTGACACATGGCTGCATCTTGCTGGAATGATATCGGGTATACTGAGTCAAGTTGGTGCTGACCTATTCTACATAAAAGTATCTGAAAAAAAAAACAAAAAAAAAACAAGTATGAACTCTGACTATTATAGTTGTAATTTAGCAGTACATATTATTCTCATAGATTTGTGTTTTCAAATGAAATCACCTTCTTGGCAATTCCTCACTCGTAATAATGATTTTTTTCAAGGTATAGTGATGTTGTAGGATCACTTTCAACAATTTTTCAGCGATATCACAACAGTGTCTACTTCACACAGTATTACATCAAAAATTCAGTATATTGATCCAGGGCAAGAAATTAACAACAATTATACACAGTGGTGTATCATAATTGTGTCATATTTTCCATGACTGATCGTCAATAAATGTATTCAATAGCTTGAAATTTTGAGGGAGAATCTCAAGTTAATATACATAGTTATTCTTTCTAATCTGTCAACAACTCGATTCCAATTGTGTTTATTAATTGTGTACGCTTTATCACAGAGAGACAGAATGGTTTGATCGGAAGGCACTGGATTCTGCCAGGTGAAGTCACCCAGACAACAGCATTTCACTGTTGATGCCAATACTCATTCAGTCAAGTGCAGCTTTCAAGACTTCACTTATAACCAAGCTGTCATTGTCTTACTTGCCTTCAAATATTAAAGGGATATTTTTTTCGAATTACCATGATATTTACTAATAATTCAAATGTTTAGGCTATAAGAAATTTAGCCATTTGTTGTCACACAGTGTCAATTGTTCCTCATTATGTGCCTCTCATCTACAGTATTGTGCTCATTTGTCTTTGTAGTCTGGTAGTCTTTTGTGTGTTTTTTACCGAAACAATAAATGAAGTTCTTCATTATTCTTATATTCATTTACTGAACCCTACCCCTTCACCCTCAGGTGTCATAATGATGCATAAAATGAGAAACTTGGTCATACATATTTTAAGTTGTTTGGTGTTTTTTCTTAAGGGGGTTTAACGCAATTTTCAACACATTTAAGGTTATATAACTGCATATCAAGTTTTACTAGTGGAGGAAGACCTCAGACTGAGTAGAACCACCATCCAGAAATCACTACAAAAAATCACTTACTCCTGGGCTATAACAGATAAATTTGATCTGATGATATGTGAAACATATAGAAGTAATATCTGCAGGAATAATATACATGTATATCATATGTAGATTATAAGATATGTGGAGCGTGTGGTCCAATATTTAAGCATCAGATTCAAGATCAGAGGGTCGTGGATTTGATTCTCCGCAACGGCTATATGTGGTGTCTTTGGACAATAAGACACTTTATCTGCATATACTTTAGACTTTGAGCGTGTTTGTCTCCGTTGTAAGAACTTGTTTCACAAATGATGAGAAATTAATAAGTTTAGAACAATGTAGAGGATATTATAATACATGAACATGACAATACATATTATAAACCTACTTCTACATCATACATCAATACATCATTAGTATACAACTGAAAAATATAGAACAATCGAATCATTAAAACTGTATACATATATACCAGGCAAAGATTTTATTGCCTTCATCAGGTGAACATTGCAAGATGTTACACAGAGAGTTATGGCAATTGCTATTAATGGTAATTCATATAGTTAAGGACTTTGCAGTCCAATATAATTTATGGGAATCTCAACCAGAAAATAATCATGTTTACAGAAGACAAACAGATGCTTGTTTATTCACTTGAGAAATAATTTAAAAAAAAAATTCAATATTGTTTACCCTTTAAACAGTAATTTGGATGAAAACAAGAGCAGTTGGAGAACAGCACATTCAGCTTTTGGAATTTTTTCTCAAATTAATAGTTATTGCACCACTGACAACTGGATAATGATAATTATGAAGCATACTTTTAAAATGTAACTAAAATTTCCTTTAGTATAATATTGAATGATATTTAATATAATATAAGAATCTTAACTCGTATCTAAAAGCTTTTTCTTTATTTGGAAATATACAATTTATTTTCAATTGAATGCCAATTCTTACATTACGAGTTATAAAAAAAAAATTATATTATATAATTAATTTTTTAGGTATAAGAATGGTCCATTTCTGCCCCTTCATAGTAATTAAGATAGATGAGATATTTCATTGACTAGTAGTTAATGACATGTAAAATTGCTATAAAACTTTAATCAAATTAGAGGCCCAATTCTGCCCCTTCATGATACATGTAGTTAAGATAGTGGTGATATTTCATTAATGTTCTAGTAGTAATTATTGACATATAAAATTACTATAAAACTTTATGCAAATTTTCAAAGTATGAAAGAGGCTAGCTTACAATTGAATGTTACCTAAAGTCAAAATCAAGTTACCTCAGTTGTACATTTGGAACTTCTAATGTTAGTGTGAAAGCTAACTTATGTGAAATTTCATTGACGTATTATTGCAAACTTTATTATATAGATGCTGACTTCTCAGGGTCAGCTCAACATGCTTATCAGTTTATATGTTTGTTTACTGTTGTATATGTTTAATGTAATATGTCCGTGTTGTCCTCCATATAAATATTGTGTATTTGTTTCTCTTATTTATTTATGATAATTATAAAAAAAAATTTATCATTCATTCCATGTATACAGTATTCATGTCATACATATCTATATTTATGTTGTCTAACTATAATACAATAAGATGTTATACTTCAGCAACTTTAGTTAAGCCTCAGATTGTATCTTCCCGCTTTCTCTTTTTATGCCTGCACACTTTAGAAATATGTTGTTATGGTGAGCCCTCATTTTCACGCATGCACACTTTAGAAATACATTGTTATGGTGAGCCCTCATTTTCACACATGCACACTTTAGAAATACATTGTTATGGTGAGCCCTCATTTTCACGCATGCACACTTTAGAAATACATTGTTTTGGTGAGCCTTCATTTTCACGCATGCACACTTTAGAAATACATTGTTATGGTGAGCCCTCATTTTCACGCATGCACACTTTAGAAATACATTGTTATGGTGAGCCCAGATTTTCACGCATGCGCACTTTAGAAATACATTGTTATGGTGAGCCCTCATTTTCACACATGCGCACTTTAGAAATACATTGTTATGGTGAGCCCTCATTTTCTCGCATGCGCGCTTAACATTGAAATGGCGAGAGTCGCAGTGTTTTATTAGCTCCGGCTATATTCTATTGCCTGTGCCTTCTGTACTTTACAGGTAAAAATAATGTGAATTGTTGTTATTGTTTGGCATATTGCTATAATTATTTACAACATGCTTACATATGCCCACTTCAGAAATACACTGAAATGGCAAGAGCCATCATGTTTTATTAGCTCCGGCTATATTGTATTTCCCATGCAATCTGTTCTTTACAGGTAAATATGATGTGAATTATTGTTATTGTATGACATATCCCTATAATTGTTTACGACATACTTACGCATGCGCATTTTAGAAATAGATCGGAATTGCAAGAGCCATTGTGTTTTATTAGCTCTGGCTATATTCTATTTCCCGTGCCTTCTGTACTAAACAGGTAAATATTAAATATGAATTATTGTTATCGTTTGACATATTGCTATAATTGTTTATGCATGCCCACTTCAAAAATACATTGTAATGGCAAGAGCCATTATGTTTTATTAAATCTGGCTATATTCTATTTCCTGTGCCGTGTATACATTACAGACCGTCCCATAAGAGAATCTACGGAACATATACAGACAACATATGAACAACCATAATACTGAGCTTACCAGTACTACAGGCCCTTAACCGCTCAAGTACCCTATAATTGTACTCTGTTTGCACTCCTTTCGCGCTCAGTCCACGCTTCATTCGCACTCCGTTTGTGTGCACTCAATTAAGTGCAGTTAGTTTAATTGCACTCACAAATGCAAGCAACGCTCACGAGTGATGTAAACTTCATAGCTGAGTAGTTTATACTTTTCGTTCCAGGTTCACTCCGTTCGTTAAGCGTTCGCTCAGCGTTCAGTCCACTCAGTTTGGTTTCCGGGGCTTAACAAATCGCAACATCTTAACTCTTAAAGTAATTCTATATTGAATTCTTAAGCTGTTCCTTTGGAGCACTAAACTACATAAATTTATCCATGGGAGTTAATCACCGTAATTTGATTCATAATCCGATTGTTTGTCTGCATATTGTGTCACTCGCTGGGCGAAAGGTTGTCAATTTCAAATAAACAATTAAGGGAAGAGTCTGTCATTTGATGTGTGATTAGTGGCCTATGTGATCAAAGGATATGGCACGTAACCGACTTCTATTGTCAGACCATAATGTGTTTGCATCAATAATTTCTTTGATATACCCAGTGACTTAATTGTTTACATGTCTGGAAAAGAAAAGTTGTCCACAAAATTTACAGATATATCAACATAAACTTAATATATTGTATCTGTAATTAATAATTCCATACATTTATACCTACTTCAATTGTTTGATCAGTGTAAATCACTGCTTCCTGACTACGTAATCAAACAACATTAAAAAAATGGATGTCAACATGCCACTTTCAAGTCATTTGATGTACATTTCACCAAAGAACTAAATAAATTTTTGATTTCTCCGACTTAATTCCGTTGATATTTAGCGACGTCACACCGCATCACAGAAACGCTGATGTGAGAGCGATTTCATATAAAAAACAGATAATAAAACTAAAAAAAATATGAATTTAAAACTTATGAAAATGTATTATTATACAATTATTTGTATTACTTTTTTATATTTTATTTTTTAAATGTCATTATTGTTGGATTTTTTTTATCATATATGTTTTTTGACTTCTAGATTTGTCAGTTTTTATATTACGGTAGATAAATTGTTACATGCAAGCATGCACGTGGTCAGTCTTGTACAATTTATTTATTATTATGTGGGCACTAAATACAGGTTTTGATTTGTTTAATTTTATTGTCTGCATGATTACTTGAGCAAATAATTAATTGGTGATTTATCGGTCTATTTTCCACAAAAGATTACTGCTCGTGTGCAAATTTTGCTCTAATGTATTTTTTGCCAGGTGAATGATTCTTAATTTAACCTGCGGCATGTCATTTGATAAGAAATATATAGATCTATTATTAATTAATACTAAAAAACATAAGGATTTTAATAAAATAGTATTATTATCATTATTATTACTATATATTATTTTTATATTATTATAATAATAATTATTATTTTAATTATTTTCATTATCATTATTACCATCATCATCATCATCAGCAGCAGCAATAGAAGCAGTAGTAGTAGTAATTGAAGTAGTAGTAGCATCAGTAGTAGTAGAAGTAGTAGTAGTAGTAGTTTTAATATTATTATTATATTATTATTATAATTATTATTATTATTATTATTATTATTATTATAAGTAGTAGAACTAGTAGTAGAACTAGTAGTAGTAGAACTATTCAGTCGAAGTAGCAGTAGCAGTAATAGTTGTAGTAGCAGCAGTAGTTGTAGCAGTAGTTGTGATGGTAATGGTAGTGGTTGCAAATATATAGGCTCAGCCTGACAATGTAATTTAAGCCCCGGAAGTTGCTTTTGAATAATATAATTGTTTTAGTTTCCAAAATGGGGTTTACATATGGCTTCAGAAAACTAACAAAAACTTAACTGATAGTATGATTTATGTTTTTATTTTATGTAAAATGATAAAGATATCAAAGATGATTAACAATATACACAGTGTGTTATGCCATAATCAGCAAAACAGACCACATGGTGTGAACCACTTGTATGTCACTTGGATAGATAATTAATAGGTGATTTATTGGACCATTGATCAGGAAAGAACCCTGTCACCTTTTGCCAGATGAATGAAACTTAATTTAACCAGCAGCATGTCATTAATAAGAAATATATAGGTCTAAATGGATACTAAAAAAAAATAATTTATTAAAATAGTATTTTTATCATAAGTATTACTATTAATATTATTATTACTATTTATTACTTTTATCATTATTATTATTATTATCATTAGTATTATCAGCATCAACATCATCATCAGCAACAGCATCAAAGCAGTAGTAGTAATAGTAGTTGTAGAAGTAGTAGCAGCAGTAGTAGTAGAAGTAGCAGTAGTAGTAGTTTTATTATTATTATTATCATTATTATTATTATTATTATTTGTAATTTTTATCAAAGTAGAAGTAGAAGTAGTTGTAGAAGTAGAAGTAGAAGTAGAAGTTGAAAGAAGTAAAAGTAAAAGAAGTAAAAGTAAAAGTAAAAGTAAAAGTAAAAGTAGAAGTAGAAGTAGAAGTAGTTGTAGTAGTGGATGCAAAAATGTAGTTGACAATGTGATATATGCACCGGAAGTTGCTTTTGAACGATATAATATTTTCAGTAGTAGATGTAGCTGTTTGTTTCCCAAATGGGATTTGCATGTCTGCATTAAACTAACAAAAACATTTTTAACCAATAATAAGATTTATATTTTTATTTTATGTAAAATGACAAAGATATCATGAATGAATGAATGAATGGTGTTTTACGGAACGTCGACACATAAATAGGTCATTTTGTGCGCGCAAAGATTAATGAATGTGATGACAAAAATAATTATATTAATGAATGAATGAATGGTGTTTTACGGCACGCTGACACATAAATAGGTCATTTTGTGCGCGCAAAGATTAATGGACGTGATGATGACAAAAATATATTAAATAAATATGGTTAAAAATTTATTAAAACTATTTACAAATAAATAAATGAAAATTATTTACAAATAAATAAATGAAAAATAAATACAAAGATATCAAAGATGACTGACAATATACACAGTGTGTTATACTGCTACTGATTGCCATAATCAGCAAGACAGAACCCCACTGTGTGACCACATGTATGTCACTTGAATAAACTAGACCTATCACTGTAGTGATGAATACCCCGAACGCCGCCATGACAGAAAATGGTTAACCATTGTATGAAGTTTTATTAAATTATATCCAATAGTTTTTAAGTTATGCTCCAGACAAAAAAAATTCTTAATAAAAGAGAATGTTATGGATTGAGTTGTTTGTATTGTTAATTTTTTTATGGTTTTGTTAAAATTAAAAACGGTCTTTTTAATTATTGTGCAGTGTACAAGCTTTCATGGCAATCAATAAATGTTATACTTTTTCGAGTTATGTTGAGGGACAACAATTTTATGGATAAGAAACAAACAAGAGCACTAGGAATACAATATCGAACCTGCTTTGCTCGAACTCCATGTATTCATCAACTTGGTTCTTTCATGAACTTTATTAAACTGTTATCACTGATGGCTTAAAAAGTACTTTAAAAGTACTGCACCAGACAAGGGAAATATATCAAAGGGCAATAACTCTGTAATTAGCAAGAATAGAGTTATGTTTCTTGTACACTGCACTTCCTCTCATTATATTCTACCATTGTCTGAAGTTTGATGAAATTCCATCCAGAACTTTAAAAGTAATGCTCCGGACAAGGGAAATATATCAAAGGGCAATAATTCTGTAATTAGCAAGAATAGAGTTATGTTTCCTGTACACTGCACTTCCTCTCATTATATTCTACCATTGTATGAAGTTTGATGAAATTCCATCCAGTACTTTAAAAGTAATGCTCCGGACAAGGGAAATATATCAAAGGGCAATAACTCTGTAATCAGCAAGAATAGAGTTATGTTTCTTGTACACTGCACTTCCTCTCATTATATTCTACCATTGTATGAAGCTTGATGAAATTCCATCAGGAACTTTTCAAGTTATGCTCCGGACAAGAAAAATATCAAAGGGCAATAACTCTGTAATTAGCAATAATAGAGTTATGTTTCTTGTACACTGCGCTTCCTCTCATTATATTCTACCATTGTATGAAGTTTGATTAAATTCCATCCAGTACTTTAAAAGTAATGCTCCAGACAAGAGAAATATATCAAAGGGAAATAACTCTGTAATTAGCAAGAATAAAGTTATGTTTCTTGTACACTTCACTTCCTCTCATTATATTTACCATTGTATGAAGCTTGATGAAATTCCATCAGGTACTTTTCAAGTTATGCTCCGGACAAGAAAAAATATCAAAGGGCAATAACTCTGTAATTAGCAATAATAGAGTTATGTTTCTTGTACACTGCACTTCCTCTCATTATATTCTACCATTGTATGAAGTTTGATGAAATTCCATCCAGTACTTTAAAAGTAATGCTCCAGACAAGAGAAATATATCAAAGGGCAATAACTCTGTAATTAGCAAGAATAAAGTTATGTTTCTTGTACACTGCACTTCTTGTCATTATATTCTACCATTGTATGAAGTTTGATGAAATTTCATCCAGTACTTTAAAAGTAATGTTCTGGACAAGGGAAATATATCAAAGGGCAATAACTCTGTAATAAGCAAGAATAGAGTTATGTTTCCTGTACACTGAACTTCCTCTCATTATATTCTACCATTGTATGAAGCTTGATGAAATTCCATCTGGTACTTTTCAAGTTATGCTCTGGACAAGAAAAAATATCAAAGGGAAATATATCAACGGGCAATAACTCTGTAATTAGCAAGAATAGAGTTATGTTTCCTGTACACTACACTTCCTCTCATTATATTCTACCATTGTATGAAGCTTGATGAAATTCCATTCGGTACTTTTCAAGTTATGCTCCAGACAAGAAAAAATATCAAAGGGCAATAACTCTGTAATTAGCAAGAATAGAGTTATGTTTCTTGTACACTGCACTTCCTCTCATTATATTCTACCATTGTATGACGTTTGATGAAATTCCATCCAGTACTTTTCAAGTTATGCTCCGGACAAGGAAAATTGCAACGGACAGACCGACCAACAGACCGACTTCAGGGTGACTCCAGTATACCCCCTCAAAACTTCGTTTGTCGGGGGTATAATAATTAATTGGTGATTTATTGGTCCATTGAACACGAAAGTACCCTGTCACCTTTTGCCAAGAAATATATAAGTTTAAATCAATACTTAAAAAATTAAAAGTATTTTATTAGATATTATTATTATCGTTATTATTATACCATTATATACTTAGGCAGTAAATACATGTTCTGTGATGTTTATTTTCTATTTTCCGCATGATCAAAAACTGTTCTTTTTCAAAGAATCTTTAGTCAACATAAAATCAGGACCACAAATCACAAAATGACAGAAGGTCAGGTTGAAATTTAAGTTTACTAGTTTTTATTTCTTGTGTCTGTCATGTTATATTGGCTTAATATATGTATAATAAGTTTATATTAATTTATTTTAGCTTAATTGTGAAGTAAACTCGGATCTTATGAAAATCATTCTCAAGTGCATTCCCTTTTATTGGACTCCCTTTTATTAGATCTCGTACTGATTTGTTTTCATTGGATAATAATCTGGGGTTGAAATCTTGACCTCTGGCGTCAGAAGCCAACACTTCATTCTCTGCACTAATGACCCACTTTATATTCAGGAATACAATTAATTTGGTACTATTATTTGAATAATTAAATGAGAAGTGCGTGAGTATACTGTATTTACTTTAATTGCAATACAACAGATGTATGTTTTATTTGTTTCACGCATGCATTGATTTTTTTGTATGATGATGTGTTGTATACCTTTAATCGAAATTAAATATATGTTCTGTATTTTCTATAACTAATATATAGATAAATAGCAAGGGAAATAGTATACAACTATCTACCTTTTAAGCGGTCAATGGTTAAAATTATTTATCCAAGGAAAATGACTATCGACCCAAAGCAGGAAACTATTGACCGTGACGCACTGACCGCTAAAAAGGTAGATAGTTGTTTTATTATATTGAATAACAATAAAAAAGGTAAGTCAAGAAATCGTATTAGATCTACATACAAATGTATTAGAAGTTTTTCACCTCACTTCATTCATACTTTCACTGCGTGTTTTAACAGAGGTGTGAAAAGAATTTTTTTTCGTAGCCTTTGTATGTCTGTTCTCCACTAACAAATTCAACTATTATGGTAGCATTCCCAACGTTCATATATTCGGTGACTTAAAATATTTCCAGCTATTAAAGTACAATGTCACCAGTATTAAGCTACATGCTGAATCCGCTCTTGATCAAAATAACATCATCAACACCAATACATATATAACCTGACGTCATTATATAAACATATCAGTTGCGAAAAATGGTTCAATTTAATTTTAGCATTAAAAAAGTGGTACTTCAGTGTCAGTTTTATTTTACGGAATACAATAAACAGTTCAGTTTAACTGTTTTTTTATCGAGTAGAGCAAATAGAGTTTGAATGGACTATCAGCATGAGAACGGAAAAACGATTCGTTTGAACGATTGACTCAGTAACCAGGTAAAACTGGTTTCGACAGAATAAGTGGTAAATAGTTCATTTTTTTAAGGAATAAGTGGTCAATAGTATATTTTTGAATACAAAAGAGGTTAATAGTTCATTTTATTTGACCTGATAAGTTCAGGTCTTAACCAATCAGATTGGAGTATTCATAATGCTATATAATAATGAAGTTTATTTCATCTTTTCGAATTGTTAGTTTTGTAAAATAATATCTATTTTGCTGCGCAAAACAAATGATGTTTAAATATGCCACTGCGAGAAGAACTGACCTTGATACCATTGTTTAGCACTGATGCGCTGTTTATTGTAAAATAGGTATTTTAAACACTCTACCAGTATATTGATTAGTTAAATATTGATATTTATGAAATAGTTGTCAAATTGATGACTAAATTCAGTGTTATAATGACAACACCAATTACACCAAAAAACATAGTTTATAATTATGTGAAAATAAAATTCCGTTTTTTTCTCAATTTCAGATATTTGACTCAACTCTCTTATAACGAAAAAAAAAAAAAGAGTGTATCCAAATGAATGAGTGCACTCAGTAGCCACGAATAGTTTTGTAATCGTCTTACTGTGTGTAGTGTATAGTGTGTGTATTGCGCATCTGAGTGCACTTAGCGTGACTGAGTGCACTCAGCGTTTCTGAGTGCACTTAGGCCTAAAAAAATAAATGTTGTGTTTACGGTTTCCTGACTGACCCATAGTAAAAGGTCCTGACCGTATATTTATTTTTTTTAAAAAAAAAATAAACTTAAAAAATTTCGCCAGCGGTTCAGGTGCTCCAATTATCAGGCGAAAACCAATATATAAAACTGTATACCAAAGACGAAACTTTTAGAAAAGTGCGGCTTGAAATTCGAAGCACAACTGTGCCTGAAGACCAAAAATAAACAATCTGAAAAACTGTGAAAAAGAAATGACACAAATTCATTTCTGAAATTGTTACAGTGTTTATTCTTTCTACATTTCAACACAATTATAATTATTAAATCATTTGCAATCTAGACATTGAACGTTCCTCGGCAATAAGTTATAACACGAGGAAATTCTTGTTGAATCTCCAAAGAATCTATTCATCGCAAATCATTCGCCATTTTTTGTATAAGGTATCGAGGTGCGCATGTGCAAATTTCTAGTCTCGATTTAAACATCAGGCTATTTTCCGGTATTTGCAGTGTTTTTTTTATTGGACAGGAAAATCGCGGGATCAAAGAGGATATTTATCTACATAAGCACTTGTTAAGACTTATTAGGAAGTTAGAATGCTAGGTGTAAAAAAAAAAGGTTTCCCTCATTGCTTATCACAAAGGTTCACATGTATGAACATACCGGCAGCAAAAAGGTTATTCAGCCAATCAACCATTCATTCACCGTGGAACAGGTCTTTTTTCTGTTCCACCCTGCACCTGAGGAAGGCCAAAAAGGAAGCGTTTTTATATGTGAAATGAACACAAACTCTGGTACAAACTTTGAAATTCAGGATTATGTCCAAGTGTTGAAATTGGTTGGTAGTTTTGAAACATTTTCACAGATATATTAAATATAAAAAATGAAATTCCTTTTATATATTTAATAATACCTTTTTTTTTACAGATTCTGTTGAATACCAAATCTAACCTAATGCAATATGGTGCACATGGTCCAGAACAAATGAGATTATATTGAAAGTAGAAAGGAAAACATTCAAACAACAAAAGCAGACAAACTACAAAAGTATACAATATGTTGTCACAAAATGCTTTAAAAAAGGTGTAATTACTTTGCATGCAAAGTTGAGTATATGTGAGAGAAAATGAAGAAAAAAATAACCAAAAAACACCGACCCTTTGATTTTCCATCTAAAAAAATCAGCCCCCAAAAAAAAAAAATCCTACCTAATGACCAATTTTTTTTCGGCATGAAACCTTAAACACAACATTTATTTTTTAGGTCTTAGTCTATTTCTTGCGTTCAGGAATGCATTTATTATTCAAAATCCAGTGTTCGGTCCACGTTCCGTCCATGCTACCTTCGGGCTCAGTTTGCGCTCCGTTTATGCTCTCTGAGTGCACTCAGTTTGCGTGAAATTGGGGTACTTGAGCGATTTAGGGTCTGTATGAAACTTCAGACCAAATTTGTATTGAAGGGAGTGTAACTCTGTATAAATTCAAATTGGAGTTATCCTCTCAAGTCTCTTTAATGATAGTAAACACTGATGTATGACTAGAAGTATAAAAGGGGTCATTATAGGTAATGCCTAAAATTTTTGGTGCATTATCCCATTTGTCACCTTGAGTGCACTTATTATTGGTGAACACACATGTGAAGTTTTATTGATGTACAAGTAAACATGAATATTTTTGACTGATAAAATTTAATACTAACCTTTTCATGCGCAGAAATGTTTGTGAAAATTTCCTTTATATTAGCACCATATAATAATCAACGTAATTGTATCACTAATTTGGTGATGGTCTACTGTTAGTGCTATCAATGGCTAGAGGTTTTTCACCTTGGAGAGTTATTAAATACAGTACAACTTTGTTGGGGCGAACACAGATGGCTGGTAGACCATATATAGCTGGAACCACTTGTCTGGTCCAAATTTCTATTTTGTTGTATATACATATACATGTATGGTATGATGTTGAACAATACTTGGCTCAAACAACCCGTTACACAAACTAATTTATCCAGTCCTGTCGGGTTCAAACTACAGAAGTTCTACTGTAGTTTATTGTAAAGTGTGGTAATTTCTTTAAAATTTTCATAATTTATAGTGTTGTAAAATTACCACACATCTTTATGTTCAGTGTTACCGGGTATGCACAATAAACTGTGACACTTGCTCAGCAAAAACATTTTTCCATGTGTGTACAGGTGCGAACAATGGGCCTTTTTTTGTTTATTTAAGTCACACCACAGCAGAGAATTTGCTCCACAAGAATTGCAATAACATTTGGTAAATAGAGTAATTTTACTACCTAGTGTAATAACTCAACATAAATTTAAGTCAACGTCACAAAATTGCATCATGCATACCTACACTAAATGTTGGTTAAAAAGTCAATTGCCCAAAAACAGTGGAGGTACTTTGTTCCACAAGTTGCTGAGCTGACAGACCCGAGACTAAGTTAGCCAATAAATACACATAATAAATTACCCAGTAATTGATGGTCAATAGGAAATCATGAAAATATCAGTAGGGATTATGAGTAATGATTAGGGGTAACTTTTGCAAGCTTATATTATCCTCGAAATGGGTATCATGCCCATTTCATCGTTTTTGGCACATTGTAGTATATGCATGTCACCAGAGGTTGCACAGAATCTACCGAGAGACAATTTGCTTAAACTCTGCAGTTCTGCAGTTATCCAGATTTTAGATTCATTCTGCATGTTCATTTGTTGAAGTTTATTTTTCAGTTTGTATGTTCATTTATTTTTGTACATGGAATGTGAGCCTGGAATCTTCAATCCTGTTGGCTTCACTTAAACTTCATGCATTGGTGCGTCATAAGTTTTAACCTCTAATTCATTCTATGGTCCTCTGTGGCTGGGTGGTCTAAGGCAGCATCGCAAGATCACTTACCTCTCGCCATAAAGATCGTAGGTTCGAATCTCCGCCACTGAAAAAATTATGACAGAAAGTTTGCGAGTTAGTTGCAGTAGGATGTTGGTTCTGCTCAGATTGGTTCCAAGATCTTCCTCCATCAATAAAACTGGATATGCCATATATTAATCCTGAAATGTGATGAAAATGGTGTAAACCCCATTCAAAGCAAAATTCATTCTATGAAACACTCTTCAGATCAAGAATTGTAATTACCTTCCCGTCATAATTATTACTTGTAGCTTGTGTTGGGGGTAGGCCTACAGCTTCATAAACCAAAAAGTCTCGTCTGAAATGAAGTATACTAAAAATCATTACCATTACCAGAACAAATACTACCATCATGTATATTTGCAGTTTCTGTCATTTGAATGCAGTTTTAGCAGAAAATATACAAAAGTTAATTGTGCAAATAAAATTTGTGCACTACTGTTGATAATGAATGAAAATAATATCTGGGGTTCTATGAAAAATGAGATACCCACACCTTGCTACTGAACACTGCAGCGTTTGCTTAAAATAATTAAAAGGGAGACTTTCAATTTTTCATTTTCAGTTCCATCCTACATGAAATAGGCACATTCATAAAATTATTTAAGAAATTATTTGTCAAAAGATAATAATACTAAAACGAAACTGTCACACTGTCTGGAAATTGGAAAGAGGCCCAAGCCTCCGAGATTGGGGGAAAAAAATAGCATGATTGAGGGGAAATTGGGATTTTTATAAAGGCTTTAACAAACTCTGAGGAAAATATAGTTTAACACTGTTAAGATAATGTTCTAATACATAGTTATCAGATATTGCAATACTACCTTCTTCATATTCAAAAATTTAAAAAAAAAATCATTATAATTTTTATTGGTAATTTTTTTTTTGCCTCAATTGGGAAAAAAACATGATTTTTAATTGGGACGCCATCGAATGTCAGCCTCTGTTTAATAAGGTAAAAAAACCCTGAACATCAGTCCATTTGTAACACAATTTTCACATGTATAAATTTATCTACAAGCTAGTTCAACACGCTTCTACATGTTTCACAGGCTTGAACACAAATTCTGCTGGTACAGGGTCAAGTTGGAAATTTCATTTGTACTTATAAGCAATAAAGACACATTTCTGGCATTAATGGTATTAACACCCACAGTTTAGTTTAAACTTATTTATCATGTTTATTTTACTTCGATTGTGAAACAAGTTCTTACAACTTCGGCAAATCACACTTGTTTTCTTCCTGGTAAGAACCAGTACTTAAAGCCTATGTGGGAAAGTGTCTTGCTCAAAAACAACACACAAAGCTGTGGTGGGAGATCAAACCCATGACCCTCCAATCATGGGTTCGGTGCTCTATCACAGGACCGCATGCTCCACAGTTGAACTGGACTTTACTGCTTTTTATGATAATTATACTGGTGTTTAGTTTAGACACTTTACATTTGGTTGTATTTAGCTGCCCGTTTTGTCTTTCACTGCTGTTTACTGTCTGTTTTTAAAGCGATCAAATGCAAATCAGCATGTATTGAAATTGATAACAAAATACATTGTGTGTTGATCAACTAGTGGCATACCTGTACATTCTGGAGAGGATTTCCATCACTTCATGTTCCTGCCATTCCTGAAATATGAACTTCAAATTTCAACAGAATGCTATCTGGTTGCGCGTTTCACCCACCGCATATTTTACAGGGAGAATTTACAAAATAACAGTCGACAGAGCATTTGCCCTATTAGTAGGGTTTATGGGTTTCAAGTTCAGGTCTTCCTGCTATTCTATGTTAATTACGTTATATTCAACATCCAACAGTCAGTGAGTATTAAAACTTATGAGGAATACAATTAGAGCTTCATTGTAACCATTAAAAAATCTATAATAACTGAGTGACTATGACTATAATACACATGGTGACATCATTTATTGTGTATTGTAATATGGTTTTTGCATACATTGCAATATATGGCGATTACAGCATTATGTGTTTTTTATTTTAATATAGGCATCTAAAGAGAATGGCTGAGTTCCAAATCACTAAATACCATTACAATCCAAATACATATACTCGGTACACTGTTTAAATTGCAAAACGATTGTAACTTACATGTAAATGCATAAAAAATTATTCATTGTGTCTTACCATTCAACATGCCAGTATCAAATAAAAGAAAGCCACTTGAAAATTAATGGCTCATCTACTCTTTAACCCAACCCTTCCTCCTGAACTCCCATTCTTTAAAATAAAATCCACTACATTTCTAATGAAAAACATGTGACTGTTCAATGAACAAGTACAAATGCTTAATTAAGTAGTTAATCTCCCTTGTACTGTTAAAGATAAACTTCAGATCAAGCAAAATTTAATGTAAAGGGAATATTCTGTCATCTATTTAAGACAGAGTTATGGAATAATGCCCTTTATCCATGTTCCGAGTATTGTTGGATTCCTTTTGTTATTTTTGATATGGTCCTGACTAGCTAAAATAATGTACATAAGGGGAGACAGATATAACTAACGTCATGATTCAAGATAGTTATGGTTCTTTTGCTTTGCACTTTCCAACACTGCTCTCTTTCCAAGTTCCAAGTGCCATTGCATTCCTTTTAATACTTTTGGAGTTATGCTACAAACAATTATTTAAACAGAAACAGACAAGTATTTAAGTGCTTTATTTGCATTCAGCTGATTACTGGTGTGGCTAAATTTTAATTACATAAAAGCATCTTTTAAGTGTCAAGAAACAGCTACATACTTTTTGTTCAAATGTTTTTCAACCGTCCAAAAGAATTTCTAATCCTATACCCTTAAATACCCAGTTGTGCGTGCAAACCAACAAAGCGGCGGCTATATGCTCTCCCTTAAGCCCATTTTCATGGCGTGTATTTTTGCTATGCTGTTTTTTCTCTAAGCTACTTTTTGTCGCGAAGTATTACATGTAACAGGTGCACAGACAATCAATTTCCATGATGCAGATTGTCTGAGCAGAGTTTATAGAGGCATGTGCGTGGAAATACACATGTATTTATTGTGTAATGCCCATCCGAAGTTAATTTCCAAGCATTGTACATGCAGACAAGCTATAAAAAATTGCATTTACTGGTGACTTTTGTCCATGCTGTTATTAGTCAGCAAACAAATCTGCTCTGATTGAAATGAAAGCATGCTAGAAAGTGTGAGCGTTTTTACAAAAACAGCCCCTGTTCTGCGCATACAAAACCCTGCGTTTAAGGTGCCTAAACCGTCAAAATAATACATGCCGTGGAAAAAGGCCTTTAGGGTATAATAAAAACATTTTTTATATTATTTCCTATACAACACCAGTTTCAATGACACCCCCACACCCAACTTGTTAACATTTCAAACCAAGGTGTGCCTTAACCCTTTACTCAGTAGATACATGTTTTCCCGCACCAATCACAGAAAGCCTTTGAAAACAGTGTAGGAAGAGTTCAGATTGCTTGTGACAAGCAATCTGAACACTTCTCGCACTGTTTTCCACTCTGTCAGTTAATATAAACTTGCACTCTTCCAAATTGAAAGCATTAATTCACCACGTATCAGCAATGGGTGAATTAATGCTTTCAATTTGGAAGAGTGCAAGAAAATGCTTATGGAGCAAAGGGTTAATAATACAGTTTCGTGTTAAATTATCAATAAACTCACCAATAAAGGTTCCTTTCCAAAATGCATAAACACAGTTCTGCAGGCTTCGTACAAATTTGTATGGTATGCCTGGGTCTTGAAAAGCTGAAACAAATATAAGAAATGTACCTCTTGATATGTGCCAACTATGTCAGTGTAGACTTATTGTAGAAATGTCATTTGATTCAGGAGTTTCAACTGATGACAAAAGTACAACTATAGAGATGACAATATGCACAATTGAACTTTGTACTGATGCCATCTTACAAGTTTGACCATATATTCAGTTGAAAAATTTGAAATTAATACTTTGTGCTAAAAAGAAGAACAACAAGAAATTCAGAGCCAAAGACTGAACAAAATAAACTTGTCCAGCAGATGTGGGTACTGGAACTGTATTATATGACTGAGACACAATTTTTTTTAATTTTTTTTGCGGGTCGGGACATGACTTTGTGTGGGTTGAAACAAAATCAAGGCAAACGTTAAACAATAAGTAAAGAAACAGATTAAGCAGGCTGTAGGAGTAGTCAAGGATGGTATGGTGGAAATTAAGAAATGCAATAAGAAAAACAATTAAGAAAAAAGAAATGAAGTAAAAAGTACCTTTTTTGTAGAAGGATGTTACTGAAGTGAATTGGCCTTGACCATTGAGGAAAGTGACCCAGCTAAAAACCACAAGTAGTGTATAGCATGCGACTAATACAAGTATACTCTGGTAAGTCTGTCTGAAATTACGATGTTGGTCGACCTTGGACAAATTTAGACACTTGGACATTTTCTTTCTGTATCTGATATTTAGGGTAAGCTACGCCACTGACAAGTATATTGTGATGAAGACAAACAAGACGCCATTTCAATTTCCCACAATTTCTTCGAAAACTGGGTGACTTTGCCACAATTCGATTGAGCAGGTTTTATGATGACAAGAGCAACTGCAGTGGCATTGCTGTCTTTACAACGCCCAGGCTTGCACATATATTTACTTGTTTTCTCTTGCATCATTTTATTTCCTGGAATACCCCAAGAATGCAAGAAATACATCCTAAATATCATCCAAAACTATGAATGTGTGGATACACTATCAACAGAGTAAGGCTGCGTTTTCAACACATGCTGGTATTACAAGTGACATATCTGTAGCTTGTCAATAATAAATCCCTTGCTCCAACACTAATCAGCGGCGTAGTTGACCCTAAAATGATGTGAAAGCCCACCGCAGTCTTGGGGGTAGAGGGACATGCTCCACCAGAACAAAAAATGATTTTAACAATACATTTTCTGTGTTTGGGAGGCATTTCAGCAGATATAATGATGCATTCACAAGAAAATATGCAAGCCCGGGCGTTGTGGCGTAAAGGCAGCTACGCCACTGCAAATCTCAAAATTATCAAACAATCTCATTTTTAACAAATTTCTTAATTATGGTTCAGATATTCCATTCAAACACCCCAACTATTGATATTATTTCAGAACAACTAACATGTTTATCCTTGCTGTGATAGTTCTCTTCGGTTCAAAATATTCGCAAACTAAATGTGTAAAGGCAGACATATTTTGACAAGATGTTGACATAAATTATGAACAGTAAATTTATATATCAATTTAAAAACAACTAACCTGTTCCGACACCGCACGAAACAGACAAAGACCATCTCTTGCAATTGGTTTTCGCCACAGGCCAATGGTGCTGAGGTAATGGTCAAGAAATATCTCGGGTTTCGTCTGCTTCTTCATTTTCTGTAATGAAATCGACATGGAATGTTAGTCAGACTGTCAAACATGTTGACAAACATCCTTCACTCCGTTAGGAGCGCAACAACAGTCCTAAACATGCATTTTTGAGCATGCAATTGAAAATATACGTACCTGTGTAATATTTCTAACCGTCCAGTTGATAATGCGACTGGTGTTTCACGTGGCTTCTGCCCACAAATAACACGTGCATATGCAAATTAGTTTTCTGTGTTGACAGTTACTATGGCTTCATCATGAATTACACGAATAATTATGTACTTACATGTACTACAGAATTAAAAAATGATATCCAAGGCATATTATTGTGTGCTAAGATTAGAGAGTGTGTAAAGCGCTGCCCACCCTAAAATATGCAGACTGTAAGATCCGGATGCGAGGATTTACGTCATAATGTGTGTTTATGTGTAACTAAAACGTGTTCATTTCAATTTCCCGCCAATTGTCATTACGTTTACTGATGATCTAACTGGTTCGTTTAAAGGGAGTATATAAGGAAAAAACGCTATAAATGTCTTAAAAAATATAATTATTATTTAAATGGATAAAAAGACTTTAGATATACTTTTTATGGCAATATAATCGTATTCTTGTGCTATATCAAATGGTGAAAATATTACAAATTTCCACGTAATTTTAACACGCCTTGTAAATCACTTAAAGGGATCGTTTTTGTACTAAAGATGCGGAGCACTACTTTTTAAGTAGACCTAGCTCCAAGAATTGTGCTTTTTCGCCCAATTAACCCAAACCCTATTCCACCCAATAGGTTTGAGGTCAATAGATTACACGTTACGTTGAAACGCTGATCTTGTAGACAATGACAATACTAAAATAACCATTTATCAGGCATGTCATGATTTTTCTTCTTCAGTTATTTTGTAATATTTCAGTGGGAGTAACGGAACTAATATTGTGAGAACTTGTGGCCCAATTAACCCCATATCTTTTTTAAATTATTTTTTTTTTAATAGTATCATTTAAGACTGATAGGGGCCTTATAAAATGAAAAACCACATAAAAAAAATAATTAGAAAAAGAAATAAAACAGAACAACATGAAAAAATCAACAAGCGATACTTACTTGGGCTTCTTATTGTGTGGCCTTTGTTGAAAAGGGGACACACGTCCATAGATATATAAATCTTCTCCATGTATTTTCAGTCTTGTTTATGAGGATAGTCAGTCCTTCTGTCCAGATGCCATTTTATGTTTGTGTGTTGGGCATTTACATTTTCCAACTTAGCCTATTCATGTTGCTAAAGGATACCGCTGTCTTACGGGTGATAACATTACTGACGCTACCATTATCCAAGTTCACGCAGGGGGAGTTTTCTCACGTCACCTCTCATTGTCAAATATTTTCTCTCTGTTCCTCAGACCAAGTAGAAACTTGTTTTAAACTTGTTATGTGGAGTTGCACAAATTTTTATGTAAGCGGCATTTATGCTTGGTGATAATATGACTTCATTAGGTAAGAAGTTCCATGTATCGATTGATATGCCATTGGGGGCTAACAGACGATCCGGTAACCTAACCACTATTTCCTCGGATCCTGAAAGGTTAACCAGTACTCTAGTACACCCCATCTCCGCAAGTAACTGATAACTACCCCACCTGAATCGGCGGTGAGAGACGAATGATAATTATACACAATGTCGTACATCAAGCATCACGGAGACTATTGCCTGGCGGGGATTCCGCTGGACTCACGAACCCTGGATAGAAGTGTTACCGACCGACGCGTTTCCGAACAAGCTTTGTAACTCCCCGTGTTTATCGGAAAGAGACGAAAATTAATTTGTAAACAAAACCCGTTATGTACTAATAATTTGCTTTATACTTATTTTTTTTTGTTTGCACAGTTTCTCAGTGATCATTAAAACATGTATTCTATCATCTGGAAGAGTAAAGCTGACTTAAATTATAACAAAAATAAACCGTTTCGGAAGTTTAATGAGCCTTTAATCTCTGGAGATTGATTTTTTTTTTGGTCGTCGCACCGTGACAATCAAAACAGAAAGCGTTATGAACAATTGCAAAATGTTCAACCACCAAATATGCTCCTTTTCATGAGCTTTTTGATATGATTAGCGCAGTCGGTAGGGCGTCTGTCTATCAACCCAGGGGTCGTGAGTCCGCCGGAATTCCCGTCAGGCAACAGTCTCCGTGATGACTGATGTACGACATTGTGTCCCATTATCATTTTTTCTAATATTGTTAATGAACCCCTTATCTAAGGTCTTAATCCACACACTACCGCTGCAGTATTCATTTGTGTACTTCCGAACACTGGCGAAGGTACAGTCGGAAAGCTAACGAGTCATTACGGAATTACAAAAATGTAAACAAAAGTTAAAAGTTCGGTCCGCTCACCTTAGAAATGCACATTTCGATGAAAGTTGTTTATTTTCTGGCTTTTTTTAAAAACAGTCACTAATGGGTCAACAGGAATGGTTTTAGCAATACTATCAACACATGTAATTGCAATCATTTTTGTTATTATCAATTTGTGTGCATTTCGGAAGTTTAATACGGCTTTAATAAATGATACCTTCGTTATTTCTAACGCAGACAGAGGCATAATATATTAATCATAATCTTCATCTGTCTTGTCGTATCCTTAACTTTGATAATTAAATATTCTTTGCTGTCCTGACTTCTGCACCTACATGCATAATTATGATCACTTATTTCTTTATTATTTACACCGTCTCGTGGTATGTTACGAAGGGGGTGGGGTGGCAAGATCGGGTGCACCTGTCTATTGCCACTGATTGGTCCAATACAGTGTGTCTGTTATCTCTCATATTCTGTATATGTTGATATTTATTACGATTATAAGGGTATGCCATGGTCGAGTGGTCTAAGGCGTTCTCTCAGAATCACTTAAAATCTCTCACCGCTGAGATCATAGGTTCGAGCACTTTCTGTTTGCCAGTTACTTGCCACAGGACTCTTATTCTACTCAGACATTCTGTCAGCAAGATCTGCCCCCACCAGTGAACATTAAACCTGAACGTATCACACCACTATTATATTTCCCATAGGACTCCATCGTACGGTAACATTAATGTCCAAAACACAGTGAAAAAAAGTATGCAGCATGCTCAAATTGTTTACTGGTTCAAGACATACAATTAATAAGGGAAAAATATACCCTGACCAGGTTTTTTTAATTCAATAGTTTTGTGATACCTATCAATTACCAAAGTAATAATATGTCAACTATTCACCCACGATGCGGTCCGAGCCAACAATTATGAATTGACACAGAACTCTGATATCAGCATCAAATTTTCAGTGGGGATTTATGAAATATTGACCATTTAACAGATGGTAGGAAAAAATAGATCACTGTAGTAATAAAGCCCTAAAAAGAAGAAAAGGAGAACAAAAGCTTTAATTCTGCCTCCTTCATCTGTCCGGAGTGCTCAAGGAAGACAATAGTGGTTTGAGTGCTGAAGTGTGTTGAAAATGGCATTAACACCCATTAAAAAGATAGATTATTTTATATATTGTGTCTGTAACGTTGTGGTGACTGTTTTCTATGACCGCTACATTCCTATTTGACATACATTTTCTTATATTTATATTTAATAGTTGTGAGATATATTGGGATAGAATCCCACAATACTATTTCTCATGAATGATTGACATTTGTGTGTGATTTTGTGATAGTTTGAGAGTATCGTACGTGCCAAAGTATGTTCCTGATAGTTTGAGAGTATCGTACGTGCCAAAGTATGTTCCTGATAGTTTGAGAGTATCGTACGTGCCAAAGTATGTTCCTGATAGTTTGAGAGTATCGTACGTGCCAAAGTAAGTTCCTGATAGTTTGAGAGTATCGTACGTGCCAAAGTATGTTCCTGATAGTTTGAGAGTATCGTACATGCCAAAGTATGTTCCTGGAAGACCATCAACAATTTAATATTCAGCACTGAAATATCACTTCTCTGTTTATCAACAGTCACACTCACTCACTGTCCCCTAATGTCGAGAAAAGGTAAAGAAAACAATGCCATACAGTATGTGTTCAATAGTATAAGAGCAGAATGTATGTACATGTGTATGTTTAATGCCAGGCAGGTTCCCTGTAGCCGTCTTTTAATTCTTTCTACAGTCCTTGGTCTCAAATTTATGAGGTACAATTGCAATTAGACCAGTATAAATCAATATAAGGTCTATAGTATTTAAGTTTGCAGTAACACCACAGATAAAAGCCACTTATGAACTAGAAATGTGCCCATAGGACACGGATATCGCTGCTATACGTGAGCAGATTTTACCAAAAATGAAATTGAAAAGGAGCCACATCCGCAAATATTAACCTGCTGCAATAGAATTCTGAATAATAACAAAAATGGAAGGAGTAAAGTAATAACACTATATATATGGCTGTTTGAAGATTTTATTATGTTATAAAAGTTCATTAAGATCTTTTAAATATTGTTAAACATATAAAACATTTTCAATAATTTCACAGATGATTTAAAAATAAGTTTGTAATTCAAAGAAAACAAAATACAATAATGTATATATATATATGAATACAATAAATTATCTAAAATAATCTTAGAACAGTTTATAAATTGCGCTAAAGGAGAGAAACTTCGTGGTACCCAGGGTTACAGAGTTGTGGGTGTGATTCCCCACCCCTACCACCATGTGTTATGTTCTTTAGCAATTCACTGTTTTGTTTTAAACTTATTTATTTTACAATGATTGTGAAACAAGTTCTTACAACTTAAAACAAATCATTCTTGATGTAACTTAGGTCCAATGCTCCATTTCACTTTTACAACAGTTGCATAGAATGGGCTTAACAATTAATGTTTTTGTTCATATTAGACCAATTTATTTTTGCATCGATTGTGAAATAAGATTTTACAGCTCAAATCCTTCTTCGTGTATTCCAGGCCCAAGCATATTAGCTCAAAATTTTAGTGAATTAAAAATATTTTGAAATTTAAAAAAAATATGAATTTAACAGTATTCAGCAAACAGAAAACTTTTATCTGAAAAACAATGTTGATTGTACATGTAAGTGATTGCATAAAATATTTACTTTTGCATTGATTTTGCTAATTCAAAATTAAATTTTTCTTGTAAAATCAGTTTTTGCACTACCATTTTTTTAAGAGTTTTTGATATGTACCACTAAAATGGACTGATATCCTAATACATAATTCGATGTTTAACTATTTTAATTAGACCTATAACAAAAGGTGATTCATTACCCACAATGCTGCATTGACAGTGATATGATCATTGATCGGTGAAATGCACGATTTCATCCAAGGCCTGCTACAAGTCATTAAAGGTGCAATTTACAGTTACTTTCAAAGCAACAATTGCAATATATGGTAAATATAGCAATTTTACTATAAAGTGAAATGGCAATAACTCTACAAAGAGTAAAGTCAGCATCACAAAGCTTTCGTCATGCACATCTACATGTTATGTTGATCATGTATCCTGAAAACTGTGGAATTAGTTTGCTAGACAAAAATTACAAAACATTACAATACAGCAATGCTACTACATGCAAGGGCATTAACTGTGCATGGAATTAAGTCAGCATCACAAAAACTGGCATCACACACTTCTACATTTGATGTTAAGGATGTATGCCAAGTTTCAAGTCAATTGCTTGGAAACTGTAGTATTAGTTTGCTCCACAAGAATTGCAATGTAGTAAACACAGAAATGTTACTCAATGCAAGGGAAATAACTTTGCACAAGTTGCTGACAAACCAACCAACGGACAGACCAACCAACAACTTATGTATTCAGTGACTCCTATATACCCCCTCTCAAACTCCTTTCCTTCCATACAACCAATGAAACGTGTATCTTGAACAAGAGATCTATACATTCCCACACATAATTCAGTATAATATAACTATTATAAAATGCAAGAATCTACTTCATGATCAAAGCAAAATAAATATGAATAGTTTGTGATACTAGTATTATTCTAAATTTCACACACAATACTTTTACGAGTTATTGTTGTCTTTTTCCTTTTGAGCTTAGTGTAAATTTCACACTGCACCATTTCGGAGGAGATCGTGTGATCTTTTTTCTTCATTATGAATTCAGTCTAAATTTCACATGCCACTATTTTGGAGGAGTTGGTGCAAACTCCATCCTGATTCCTCCAGTCCATTATGATTTTAGTCTAAATTTCACGCTCTACTATTTCGGAGTAGTTGGTTTTCTCCTTTTCCTCCATAATTAATTCAGTCTAAATTTTACACACAATCTTTTTGGAGAAGTTAGTGTGGTACCCTCCATTATGAATTCTGTCTAAAATTTCACACACCACTACTTTGGAGGAGTTGGTGTAGTCCTTTTTTTACTTTTTGGCTTCCCCCCAATATTCAAGGTCGACTGTGCAGGTAACGTTTGCTGCTTTAGGATCTGGTGAAACTGTAACTGTTGCTGCTGTGGATGTTGGGCTGACTTCTGGAACGCCTGTAAAGTACATTATATAAGTTATCTCCCTTATTTATGTTATACTTGACTACAGATACACATTTCCTAGCATATAATTTAGATATTGAAACAAGTCATACAATTCTACAAAGCATATATTAAACAGAAAATCTAAAAAGAGAGCTAATTCATTATTGAATTTAACGAAACAATATATTATGCAAGGCTATGACAAGAAGTATATCATTTTTACTAAAAAGTTTAATCAATCTAATAATAAGTGATAAAAAAACATGTGAGATATTATTTATCACATTACAGAAACAAGAGACCCAAGAGGGCCTGAGGACGCTCTACTGACTCATAGTGGCCATAGCACTTTTTGAAATTCTACTAAGCAATAGAAACATCGGGGCGAGGTCATTTTTAACTCTAGGATACCATTTGAACAAATCTAACAAAACTATAGTTGGTCATCATTACCACATAAACATTTTGAAAATCTGTTGGACCGTTCATGAGAAGAAGATTTTTTAAGTTTTGGACTATTTTTAGTAACGGTGGCCATCTTGAATTTTAGATAAAAAAAAATCTTTTGTATAGTCTCCTATGCAATAGAAACATCCATGTGAAGTTTCAGTTTAATTGGCCTAGTGGTTTCAGAATAAATGAAAAAAAAAGAGAATTTTCTGTTTTCCCACAGTATCCCTATGTAAAGTTCTAAGTCCCATTACAGGGCCCCCATAAAGTTTAGCCCCTAAATTCTTATCTGCAATCAAACCCCTACACATAGGGATTATTTATATCTAATATGTACAAATCTGACATACCGGTTCTTAAGAAAAAGATTTTACTAATTCCCAATTTTTACCCTTTTGGGGCCCCTCCTGACCCCTTAAGACACAGGAACACAGTCATTTTTACAAATCTTAACCTCCTTCACCTAACAATGCTTTAGTAAAGATATAAGCAAAACCATTTCCATTTAAAAAAAAAAAAAAAAAAAAAATATTATAATGACATGTGTTCCCTAATTGAACCTTCGGGGCAGGGTCAAATTTAACCCTAGGGACACCATTTGAACAAATCTAACAAAACTATAGTTGGTCATCATTAGTACATAAACATTTTGAAAATCTGTTGGGTCGTTCATGAGAAGAAGATTTTTTAAGTTTTGGACTATTTTTAGTAATGGCGGCCATCTTGAATTTCAGATCGAAAAAAAAATCTTCTGTATAGTCTCTTACACAAAAGAAACATCCGTGTGAAATTTCAGTTTTATTGGCCTAGTGGTTTCAAAACAAATGAAAGAAAAAGAAAATTTTCTGTTTTCCCATAGTATCTCTATGTAAAATTCTAAGTCCTCTTACAGGGCCCCTATAAATTTTAGCCCCTAAATTCTTATCTGCAATCAAACCCCTACACATAGGGATAATTTATGCAAAATATGAACAAATCTGACATACCGGTTCTTAAGAAAACAAATTTAGTAATTCCCAATATTTGCCCTTTTGGGGCCCCTCCTGACCCCTTAAGGCAGTGGAACCCAGTCATTTTTACAAATCTGAACCTCCTTCACCAAACAATGCTTCTGTGAAGATATTGGCAAAACCATTTCCATTTAAAAAAAAAAAAAAAAAAATATATTATAATGACATATGTCCCCTAATTGAACCTTCGGGGCGGGGTCATATTTTACCCTAGGGACACCATTTGAACAAATCTAACAAAACTATAGTTGGTCATCATTACTACATAAACATTTTGAAAATCTGTTGGGCCGTTCATGTCAAGAAGATTTTTTAAGTTTTGGACTATTTTTAGTAACAGTGGCCATCTTAATTTCAGATTGAAGTTTCAGTTAAATTGGCCTAGTGGTTTCAGAGAAAGTGCTGCTAACAGACGACAGACGATGGATAACGCGCCATCACATAAGCACTTCTGACCTTTGGCCAGTAGAGCTAACAAGTAGTGTGTTGAAAATGACATTTAAATTTATTTAAAAAAAAACAACAACGCTATAAACCATTTTTAAATATCATGTGCAATAGAATCAGTTTTTATCAGAGTACAGAATCTGTCAACAAGACAGCATAATCAACTACTATACCTGCTGTATCTGAGCCTGGAACTGGGGTAGCTGTAACAACTGCTGATGTGTCAGTGTCGTAGTTATCCCCCCTTGTGGATTGGGCTTAGCCATTGACAGTTGTGATAATACTTGCTGGCCCCCTGCGCTGATGTTCTGTGTAGGAAGTATGGCTGAAACAACAAGGTCCAGTGTTATTGTGCTAGTTATCTCCCTTTGTCTTGTTCTAACATTAACATATGTTTTGCTAAATTTGTAATACAAATAGGAAATTTGAAATAATAATTAAAACTGGTGTTTCTGCTAGGTAAATGTGTAATTTACTTGTTTAATACATGTTATTTGAATATAAGTTAATGTATTAAAAACAAACATAAGATAGAAAATGTTTAAGTGAGGCCAGTAAAGCAGTTGGTAGTATGTTAGCTGCCCAGGTCAGAAGTCACAGGGTTTGATCATACAGTCAAAAAACTGTTCAGGTTTGAGATTCACACTCAGACTTCCAATCTTGAATTTTTATAAACATGGTAAATATGTGATTTTTCTACAATTTTCTGTTCTATATTCATTAAAACTATTACATGTATTCCTGCAAGAAATATGATTTATACACCTGCTAATAGTCTAAATGCTATTAGAATTTTAAGTCCAAGTCAGAATAAAAACATGTGGCCTGACCCCATTCCATGATGTTTGAAATAAAATATGTTTAAACTAAAACAAAGCAAGATTCTATCGAGCCATTGTTTCATCATTGTGCCAAACCTAATAAACATTTATGAGAAGGACTAACCTAGTATCATATCTACTTTTTAACAAGAAATGTGTCAGTCGACAAGAATGCCCCTGCTATTGATCAAAAACCAATTACTTTAACAAAAATTAAGTGAAAAAGGGGCTATAACTCCTGTAAAATATTACTTTAATACATGAGACCCTCAAGTTTTAATCAGAAATTTACCAGACGGACAAACGAACGAACAGACAGGGGTAACACCATTTCTATCCACACAAAATATCACAAATGTCATTATGATTCTTTTTCTTACTCTTAAATGTAGAATAATTATTCAATTCAATTCATCACTAAACTTTTTACCATGGAAATGCTTTCAAAACTTAGAATTATATAACTTATATTTTAAGTCACAGATAGTTACAATGCCCCTCTGTGCAATAATTTTATCAAATCACTAGAGCCACAAAGAAATATCTCACATCCTTATCCTAACCATAATCATAATCTGGTATGTGAGAACTAATCAAACAGCTTAAAATTATATCAAACTGCTTTGAAGTAAAACAGAGGTTCCAAAATACTGCATGGTATCAAAACAATGATTTTGTATTGGTTCCTGTGACTGACTGTTTTAGAATATATGATCTCACCTTTTAGACTCAAGGTCTTTATTTCATCAGAAATAAGTTTTATCTTATTCAAATTTATTGCATTTAAATGTTTTTCTGAAGTCACATACTTGTTGTCAATGGCACGGAAATAGATGTTGTGGGCTTGACGCTTGTTTGCAACTGCCCGAGTGTTTGTCCTGGCTGTAACGACGTCCCCGTCTTCAGTTGTGCCCTTTGCTGTGGAAGGTTAACTAGCTGTATACCCTGCAGTCCAAAATGGAGAAGACAAGAATGTTCTTTTGTTATAAGATTAAAATGTTTTTCTCTCTCTTTCATGCATGTTTAAAGAATATCAAAACCAAGCAAAAATTGAATAATGTCAAAAATGAGAAGTAATGGTTTTTATTCATATATGCAGGTGCTGACAGAGAAGCTGGGCTTAGTTAGCTCAGTCGATAGAACGTCTGATTATCAATACAATACACAAACATTTATAACAGCTGTGAGTTATACATATAGGTATTAAAAGATTGCAACTTTCTGTATCAACAACTCAAAATCATAATAATATGATATAACGTATTTAGGAATTTATCATCAAAACTGGACAAACAAATATCTGAGCTACAAACCTGTAACAGTGGTAGGGATGTAGAAGCCCTTAACTGTCCATGAGATTTAATCCCAGCAGGCACTAATTGCGTGATATTACCACTAAGCCCTATTGGCAAGGACAGCATACCTGCAGGCGTAGTTATTACATTACTAGGCGTAGATAACACACCTGAAAAATAAAAAAAAATTAGTTTTTTTATAGGTTTAAAATTAACAGAAAGCTACAATGTACCGCATCCATTTGAACATTTGAAAGAATTTTTAAAATTTTTTTTTTTTTTGGATGGAGTTCAACACCATTTTCAACACATTTCAGATTATATACGACATATCCAGTTTAATTGGTGGAGGAAGACGTTCTGCAAGTAACTGGCAAACTTTCTCACATAAAGTTTTTGGAGCAAGCACGACTCAAACCTACGACTTTAGTGGTGAGAGGTAAGTGATCTTGAGACATGCCTAAGACCACTCGGCCACAGAAAACCCCTTTAAAATCTAAATAAAAAATGCTGAATCTCCCAAGATTGATCTGTACCAGGCAAATTATTTGATATTACTCTTAAGGTCCTCCATTGCTGAGTGGTGCAAGTAGCTGTCTCAGGATCACCCACCTGTCACAAATGAGGTGGCGGGTTCAAAATCAGTTTGGTCCAAAACCTTGAGCTTTTATTAGGAATCAATTCAAATCAAACTTTCTAGGTGGACTTAAGGTTGTACAGCTTAATAAGGCTACTATATCTTTACATACAGGACATAATGAAACTTTATAGAATTATATATTATATCACAAGCAAACATAAAATCAACACAAAGTAGTTGTAAGAGAAGCAAAACGTTTGCTGTTCAGTTATCCAACTTAAAATTATGTATATCAATGGCATTAAAAAAACATTAAATCTTCAAACAAAACCAACATAAAATTATGTATATAACAATTTACTGTTAAAATCAAGGTGTGTTAAATAATGCATGAATGGGAAACGCTTGTATAAACTGAGTGCATTGAAAATGTATGGAATTTTATTTGTAGAATATTCATGAGATATCAACTTACATGCAACAAGCAAAGTTTCCAGGGTTTGCTTCTTTACTTTTAAAGTTCATACTTGTATCTCATGAACATGAAACAAATAAAACGTTAATGCTTATTATTCTTCTCCACAGGCCATTTAAGCACAGGGGCACCCCAGCGCTTGAATGGTGGAAATGGTATTGCCCAAGCGCTTGAAATCTTAAACAATATCTTTCACATGCTATATTCCTTTAAATCTTCAATTTTCTTATTTTAATGTATAAAATGAAAAAATCTAATGACTTTTACTGATTTATACCAAGTTATAAATGTAAGTCTATTTTAATGAGTGCTCTACACTTCGATTGAAAATGTTTTGGGGCAGACCCTTGAGTGTGCACGCTCTTATCCCTGCGCTTGAATTCAACTTGTGGAGAACACTGCTTACTTACATGAAGCAAACCAATAGACTAGACATTTTGTTTGTGTACTTTGTCACATGATTGTTTGTGTTACTGTCTGTACCTACCAGTAACTACGTGGGCGGATCCTGATGCTGCTGATGAGACATTTGACGTTGGCAACTGTGTAACCATAGTGAACATGGACGACGGGTTTGACATCACCGTTGTATTGACAGTCTGGAATAAATATCAAAATTAAAATAGAAACAAAAACTTATTTTTTGCTTCCACTTCTGATAGTTGAATCCCCACCCAGCAACAACCTCTGTAATGAGTGTTTTATGACACTGCGTCTCATAATCATTTGTCTCTCACTGTTGATTTAAGTGGGAAAGTTATCAGTTACTTGCCAAGATGGGAATACTGTGAAAGCATTAATTTGCATTGCTATTTAAATTTGTTGTTTTTGGCTCAAGGACATATTCGCGGCGACTTCATTTTGTTGAAAACGAATTTTAGAAAATAATTTGTTTGAGTGTGATCTTTTTTGAATTTGTGTATTTCCATTACATAACACGTTTTAATTACTGACCGGTACCTATATTAAGTCACTGTCTGAACCTACATACTCAACATAAATGCTCTTCCAAACAGATAATCATGGGGAGATATACCATATAGTCAGCACGTTGGTGTTACGAGTTTTGATCAAACTGATATGAAAACAACAATTGGAGAGGATGTGTCACATGTTGAAGGTGTAAATAGGTCAAGATCAACGCAAATTCACTCGTTAGAAATATGTATGCCTCCTCAACACAAAGAAATAACAACACAATAGTCTAATAGGCTACTTTTATATTAAATAATAGAAATCTGTATCACATTAATTACTCATATTTTCTCTTTTACAATTGCTACTTAAAAGAATCTGGAAAAATATGTCACGCAGGCATAAAATGTGTTGTCTGCTAATGTAATTGACATATTCTTCTAGGGATAACTATCACACCTGAGTATTGGACACTGTAGCACTGGCAGATGTGACGATGATCCCTTGTTGGTTCTGTACTACAGGATTTGTACTGATCATGCTGATAGGTACGGCAATACTTCCTCCCGGTAAGGACAGGGAAACCTGTAACAAGTAGATGGTATTTATAGCAACAGTGACCTTGACCTCACTATGAACTCTCTGTTGTTTCTGATGTATATATTTGGGACTGATCATGCAGATCTGTAGAGCAATTATACTTCCTCCAGGTAAGGTAAAATGAGATCCATAACAAATATGTAAAGTTACAATGACCTCGACCTCACAATGAACTCCCTGCTGGTTCTGTAGCACAGGGTTGCTAAGGGTCATGCTGATATGTACAGCAATACTTCCCCATGGTAAAGATAATGATATCTGTAACAAATATAGTATATATATACCATGCCCTTACAATGGACTTGTTCTTTATGTAGTACAGAGCTGGCACTAATAAATAATACAATATTCCTTCCTTATCAAAACAACAACACACGTTAAAAGATAATAATATTTCAAGTAATATTGACCTTGATCTCATTATGACACTGTTCTTTCTATGGTGATTTAAGTTGACCATATCATTGTAGCCCAGTGAGATTCAGATTTATGATATATTGGATGTTGACCCATACCTGCATATTCTGAAGGCCCTGTAGGTTGGCAATATTCATGCCTGGTAGCCCCGTGAGATTCTGAATGTTGATGTTGGGCGGAATACCAGTTATGTTGGCTATGATACCAGCTGGTTGGTGACTAATTGTAGATGTAGGCGTACTTTCACCTATAAAAAATAAGTCCATAAACTTATTTGGATTTTTTTTCTGACAATCAGAAATAAAAGTTAATTGTTAATTGTTTATTTATACCTTTTAATTTTAAAATGAATAAAACAAGATTTTATTTCTGAGGATTGCACCAATGGGGAGCATAATCTCATTTGATCTTCACATAATCTGTTTCTAACAATGACCATCTGTACTAGTACATGCATATACAAACCGATGCATGCTAATACAAGTTAACTATGGAAGAAATATTTGATTCGGAACAAAGCATCTAAACTGGAATAAATGTTGTTTTACAGACATGATCTTAAACTGTGTGAAGACAAAAATCTAACATTCATCAAATGCTGACGAAGAATTTAATTTTCATAAATTTAAATTTCATGAGTGTTTCCTAAAATTTTGAATACATGGTGCAAATATGAAATTACAATACACCAGCATGTATGTAGATCCTTAAATGCATATCAATTGTCATGGTAATGGGTATAACTCTGAAATTGGTTGAAAAGCATCCTGTTTCGCACATTTGTGGTTATTTACGACAAAAAGTGTTGGATGTATTCAAAATCAATAGCTTTTATCAACATGATGGGGAAAAAATAAATAAAAAAATTTGACAAATAAATGGTGATTAATAATCTGGATTAAAAGATTCCATCAAACGATCAAGTCAAAGACAAGTCGTTTGGCTACATAGTATCTGACCATAGCCAAATGTTAGTACAAAATATCTAACCATAGCTAATTGTGGCTACAAAGTATCCAACCATAGCCAAAAGTAAGTACAAAGTATCCGATCATAGCTTGATGTTAGTTCAAAGTATCCAACCATGGCCAAATGTTAGTACAAAGTATCCGATCATGGCCAAATGTTAGTACAAAGTATCCGACCATGGCCAAATGTTAGTACAAAGTATCCGATCATGGCCAAATGTTAGTACAAAGTATCCGATCATGGCAAAATGTTAGTACAAAGTATCCGATCATGGCAAAATGTTAGTACAAAGTATCCGACCATGGCCAAATGTTAGTACAAAGTATCCGATCATGGCCAAATGTTAGTACAAAGTATCTGATCATGGCCAAATGTAAGTACAAAGTATCCGATCATGGCAAAATGTTAGTACAAAGTATCCGACCATGGCCAAATGTTAGTACAAAGTATCCAACCATGGCCAAATGTTAGTACAAAGTATCTGATCATGGCAAAATGTTAGTACAAAGTATCCGATCATGGCCAAATGTTAGTACAAAGTATCTGATCATGGCAAAATGTAAGTACAAAGTATCCGATCATGGCAAAATGTTAGTACAAAGTATCTGATCATGGCCAAATGTAAGTACAAAGTATCCGATCATGGCAAAATGTTAGTACAAAGTATCTGATCATGGCCAAATGTAAGTACAAAGTATCCGATCATGGCAAAATATTAGTACAAAGTATCTGATCATGGCCAAATGTAAGTACAAAGTATCCGATCATGGCAAAATGTTAGTACAAAGTATCCGACCATGGCCAAATGTTAGTACAAAGTATCCGATCATGACCAAATAATAGTACAAAGTATCCAACCATGGCCAAATGTTAGTACAAAGTATCTGATCATGGCCAAATGTTAGTACAAAGTATCCGATCATGGCCAAATATTAGTACAAAGTATCCGATCAAGGCCAAATGTTAGTACAAAGTATCCGATCATGGCCAAATGTTAGTACAAAGTATCCGACCATGGCCAAATGTTAGTACAAAGTATCCGACCATGGCAAAATGTTAGTACAAAGTATCCGACCAAGGCCAAATGTTAGTACAAAGTATCCGACCAAGTACAAAGTATCCGACCATGGCCAAATGTTAGTACAAAGTATCCGACCATGGCCAAATGTTAGTACAAAGTATCCGACCATGGCCAAATGTTAGTACAAAGTATCCGACCATGGCCAAATGCTAGTACAAAGTATCCGATCATGGCCAAATGTTAGTACAAAGTATCCGATCATGGCCAAATGTTAGTACAAAGTATCTGACCATAGCCAAATGTAAGTACAAAGTATACGACCATGGCAAAATGTTAGTACAAAGTATCTGACCATAGCTAAATGTTAGTACAAAGTATCCGATCATGGCAAAATGTTAGTACAAAGTATCCGACCATGGCCAAATGTTAGTACAAAGTATCCGATCATGGCCAAATAATAGTACAAAGTATATGACCATGGCCAAATGTTAGTACAAAGTATCCGATCATGGCAAAATGTCAGTACAAAGTATCTGACCATAGTTAAATGTTAGTACAAAGTATCTGACCATACATGTAACTAAATGTTAGTACAAAGTATCTGACCATAGCTAAATGTTAGTACAAAGTATCTGACCATGGCCAAATGTTAATACAAAGTATCTGACCATGGCCAAATGTTAGTACAAAGTATCCGATCATGGCCAAATGTTAGTACAAAGTATCCGACCATGGCCAAATGTTTGTACAAAGTATCCAATCATGGCCAAATGTTAGTACAAAGTATCTGACCATGGTCAAATGTTAGTACAAAGTATCCGATCATGGCCAAATGTTAGTACAAAGTACATGGATCTGACCATAGCTTAATGTTAGTACAAAGTATCTGACCATAACTAAATGTTAGTACAAAATATCTGGCCAAATGTTAGTACAAAGTATATGACCATAGCCAAATGTTAGTACAAAGTATATGACCATAGCCAAATGTTAGTACAAAGTATATGACCATAGCCAATTGTGGCAACCGAAGCCAAATTTGTGAGTACAAAAAATCTGACTAAAGCTAGTTGTGGCTATTAAGTATAATATATATATTATGACCATGGCTAAATGGGACTACAAAGTATCTTTGTATCATTTCTGTTTTTTTTTTAAAAAAATCATAAACACCTGAATTATTAAAGTTATTAAAGGACTGACCTTGAATAAATGTAGCAACATTGGCCTGATGTGGCGTCTGGGCCATATGATGAACTGTTGATGACTCTGACAGAAGACTGGACTTCCGGCTGATGTTTCCAGGAACTGATGGGGGAGACACAATTGGCGGAGGGGTTGGAGTTGGGGTGTTTGTTGGTGTCTTTGAGATACTGGTTTGTGTTATCAGAGGTTGGGTTCCAGCAGACGTTGGACTGCCAAACAGTTGGGCTGTAAAATAAATTTAAAATGTTCATAACCTCTCATACAGTAAAAAATAGCTCTACTGTGAAGAATTGGCTATATTGCCTTTTATCAGATGGAGAACATAAAACTGGCAAAGAATATTACTGAATACATGTAAAGTGTTTTTGTAATGGTACAAAACGTGGCGATACAAAATTTGTGTTTGTCCGAAATATCATGTCAGCCTGAAAATTTTCCCTATATTAAATGCATTTAAGACTCGCAAATACAATTTCAATGGAATAATTAAATTGTACTAAATGATTACTTAGACATGTTTTTCACACCTGGTTCGAAATAATTTCAAAGTTCTATGGATTTCAAAACAATGCGAAATCACTTTATGTAGTACATGTATGTATGGTTGTCATATATATTATTTGTAATAAGAATCATAATTACTGGATGTAATTCATAAATTTCTTATTGTAATAATTTTAATAGGCTCTTAAAAGTCAACAGTACCAGTTTTTGGACCTTGAAAATAAAACCAGCTCAGTGGCAAGTTACATTGAAACTTGCTGTAAGTGTATCCAAAAGTGAGTCTGATTGGTTTCTAAGGCAATACAATAACTCACCAATGGGTGGCTGTGAAGTGACTGGACTTGCTGTAGGAGTGTTGTTTCTAGAGGCAATACTTGTGTGGATACCCAACTGCTTCAAACGTTGTGAGGCAGACTGTGATTGGCTAGTGTGCTGCTGTTGAAGTCTCTGTGTAGCCAGCTGTGATTGGTTGATAGCAGGTTGCTGGATGTTAAGCTGTAGCTGATTTGATGAATGACTAGAAAGACCTGAAAATGTTGATACATACAGAGACGACTCCAGGAATAGAAACAATAATAATATTTAGTTCTCTATTTCTAAGTGTATCATGAAAATTTGAATTTCAAAGTTTAAACAATAGGCAAAAAGTTTTTTTTTTCCAATGTATCATCATGCATTGCCCTAAGGATATATATTTAAATATAACAAAATTCATTGAAAATGGATTTCGTAACTTGGCTTATATGCTTAGGTTGACTGATATAGATTTCCCACTTAAAATTCCAACGTATTATGTGACATTAAAAATGAATGAATGAATAGGGTTTTATGGCGTACCAACACATTATAGGTTATTCAATGCAAACAGGAAGGAAGATTCCAGGTTCACTCTACATGTACAAAAACAACAAATTAACATACAGATTTAAAAAAAAAACAAAAACCAACAAATGAATATGCAGAATGAACCTAGAACCTTGATACCTGCAGAGTTTCAGCAAATTCTATCGTATTCCTCAAATTGTCGATTCTTACGACATGTATGAGCCACAGTGGTCCTATTCTTGCCATCACTCATATGGCTCCCTGAAACCACACAGGGGTTGATAATTTAACCAAAATAGTGAACATGACAAAAAATGATAAAATGAACATGACACCCATTTGGAGGATTCCTACCCCTCTGCAGAGATCGACAGTGATTCAATTCTTAGCCAGAACCACACGGGCTACATTAAAAATGAGTAATGTTATTACATTTCAATTTTGTTTTGATCTGTCGTATGGGTTACATATTGTTGAATTTGTTTCATTTTAGAAAAAAAAAAAGAGTCCAAACAACAGGGTGAAAGTTGTCAAGCTGTATGTGCATGATATTTACTTTTAGAATAAGAATTTTGTTTTAATTTCATGACTCAGACACATTTTAGCAGATTTAAAATACCAAATCCTGTTTGTATTTCATTTATAAATGGTAATGAAGTGCTTTGGAACCATTCAAACCTAATTGTATTTTTTAGACATTTATAGAGATTATTTCGGACATACTGACTTTAACTGCAACTTTACCAATGGTGCTACTTCAACCAACCTGCTCATATTTACCTTGTGATACCTGGCTATGAACAGTTTGGCTGGCCCCAGTCGGGCCTATGGATAATGACAACTGTATGGGCATTGAACGCTTCAGTGCACCAACATTTCCCACAGATAGTGTTGATACAGGGGACACCTCTACAGCCTGTAGATATGCGATAAAACAGGTAGTTCAATATTCAAGCAATAAGTTAAATATACTGATATTATGCTTAAATTTAAACATTTTTGTTTGGTCATCCTACGTTTGGCTATCCTTAAAAACTTATGTTTACCCAAGATTTCAGGAGTGGTATGTTTTCTTGTTTTTGCTGATGGGGAAGGGTAGGGAGAGTGGAATGAGGGACCAGTGGGGACTGGAGACTTAAGATTACAAAATACAAAATAAGCAATTAAAATGATTTATCCATGGAGAAAAAGTCATTCTGAAAGGATAGCACTTAAATGATATTGTCATATGCTTTGACAGTACACGTGAAAACAAGATTTACTGAAGTTCTAACTATAACCATGCATTTCCTTATTTAACTAAAACTGAAGCTGTCATATACATATAACTCAATGTTGCTTTACTATACATGTATAATATATAAAAGATGAAGTGAAGGGAAGGAATGTGATTTCACACAACAGTTTTTATATGACATCCAGGTAAACCTGATAGGAGTCAAATCGCTGCTTTCGGCAAGTAACTGGCAATTTTTCTTGCATGCAGTCATTGATTCTACCTCAGTATCTCCACTGTCATATATTCTCTGTCTACGATGTGTATAAATAGCACAGATATATAAGAGTAAATGCTGAATGCAGATTTAACTTTACATCTGGAAAAGTCATTTAAATGCGGTTATAAAATAGTTAAAATATAGTTATAAAATAAAAGATAACATTTTTAAAATTTGTATCAATATCATAATAATCAACTCGTAGGCATCTGTAATGTATCAATATCATTTTCATCAATAACACCTAATACCCCTAGTTGTCAATATCAAAGTAAAATCATGCCGATATACACCTGTGTTAATGTTGCAGTGGGTGTGACTTTTGCGTTTCCAGCAGCAACTGTTGTTGAGGGAATGGTGGTGGGTGTGGTCTGTGTACATGTAACCATAGGTGGTTGTCCCGGTCGCTGTGTGGTTATTTTTACAGCTCTTCGTCCTTCTTCTGTAAAAATCTCTCTGAACTGATCTAAATACCTGAATTAGGACAAATCAATCTTTTTTTCATTCTTTAAAAACATTAAAGTTTATATTCAACAGTAAACTGACTGGACAGTCTTCTGTTTCACCAACATTTAATTTAAATATTTAAAATAACTTAACTCAATTTTGACTGGTTATTTATTTATTATATATCAATATATAACAAGAGCTGTCAGAAGACAGCACGCTTGACTATTCGAATATTTGTCACAAAAGTACAAGTTTGTTCGAGACTGATGATAAATCCAAGCAAATCTAACTTACAAAATTGAGTACATGTAAGTCTTATAACTGCAATACCTTGTATGAAGTAAGTTTCAATAAAAAAATACAGTGACTTGCTTAATTTAGTTGGTTTCATGATGACTACAAAGCCATATGTAAAGTTTCAATACATTAAGTGGTTGGTGTGATATGAACTTGATGGTACTTGCACGCAAGACTTTAACCGAAAGTCAAACAAGGGCAATAATTTGCATTACATTTATGCAAGAATTATCTAACTTAGTTATTGTATTAGGTTTGATGACTGGGAAGTATTGCGTAATGTTTCAAGTCAATACATGCAATGGTTACTGAGATATTAGCTTGCATGCAAAACTTTAACCAAGATGTGATGCCAACGCTGCCGCACTGGTGAGTAGAATAGTTGTCCTTTATTCCTCAAATAGTCAGGATAAAAACATGTGCATTTTGACCAGAACCAGTCTAAAACCATGATTATCTAGCTGCTTTTGTTATATTTAAGTTTTTAAATATTTAAGTATATACTTAAATGTGTTGGTGAACAGAAGCCAGATAGGAAACAGAATATGGACTAAAACATCTCAGCAGTGGATAATGACTCTATATGGAACAGTTACTAAAGTTTGTTGTGGAACTACTACAGACTAAGGCATAGCTATGTGATCATATAGGAAATCATCTGTCTGTACATAAATTGTACCAAACAAACAAGTCAGAGAAAATTAAGTCATAAGGCGAGCAAATTTTTTATGATGTAAATGACAATATTTTCTACACAAAATGTAATGTTGACAGTAAAAATTTAAATTTGAAAAATATATATCATTTCTGTTTCAATATTATTACACAATAAATGAGTACATGTTTTATACTTTGGATTATTGTAAAAATCCTGAATCAGATTCTACTAGTTTAAAATTACATGTACTTACTTTTTTACAGAATCCTTGTTTCCCAGCAAAAATCTGAAATAAAATGAAATAAATGAATCCAATAGAATCCTACTACATTAAAACGTGATATAAAATACATTAAACTGCCAAAAACAATTAATTTAATCACTTACAAACATACAATAAGTTTATAAACTATTTAAACTTAGTATACCAGTAACGCAGGCTGATAAATTAGAAAAACTGCAAGACAGATGTTGCCAGTTATTGTAATGGATGTGAAAGACTGAGGAAGTTATATATTGTAACAAATCTACAATAATTGTTCATGCATTTTATGACACAGACTAACTAGCAATGATCATCTTCAGCAGTTGCTATTAATATTTAAATATCACATTTCTATTGTAGCCGTCTTTATAAGAATGTGGGTGTTATTAAAAAAACAGCAAATGCTTCTCATAACATCACTAATTATTGTAAAAATTGGAAGGTTCAAGAACTTAAACAGGACACTAAAACTTCAAGTTGACCCAAGAATTTATGGCGCATTGCACTTTTGAAGAGTTATAAATCATCAGACATTTATCATATACACAATAATTCAATTGCATCATTTATAAAATGTTAAAATTTCTGGAATGTACATATAAATGAAAGAAAAAATGGAAGTGTTTAATATTATTTATTTCATTTTCACAAAACTTTTAATCCGACAAAAAAAAATGACTTACAGCCAAACCTGCATAAGTGGTCACCTCTATTAAGCAGCCACTTGTCTTAAGCAGCCACATTTAATATTTCCCATGTATATGCTTTCATAGCAAATTAACCTGCATTAAACAACAACCTGTCTTAAAAGGCCACTTTCATTTCTTCCCTTGTCTGGCTGCTCAAAACAGGTTTGACTTTAATATACATCTGATGAAGAACATGTATCGATACTAGGTAATCAACTATCTGTAACTTTTGCACAGACATGAAATCCTTACTTGCAAGTTGTGCCCTTGGATTTGTCCTTGACATAATCGTGATCCAGATACAACATTCCTATGTTTGCGTCATCACCAGGACGGTGGTATATCGTCAGTTTGGCCAGTAGTTTCTTGTCCTGTGTAACATCCCGCTCTAAAACCTGCTCCTCGACAAAGATCTATAAAAAAAATACAATTTAAACACACTTATGATTTTGCAGGTCATATGGGGGAATTGTGTTTCTTTCTGTTTTTTACAAGATATTAAACAAGAGTTTTTAAATTAAATTCATTATATCATACTGACTTTTCATTGATTTGGTCATTCTCTTTTACTTTGCTTTCATCTTGACATTCTATCATTTACACGAAATGCAATGGTATGATAAGCATCGCAACAAATAAAGCCAAAAACAATATCCACAACTTCAAACAGACTTACGAGAAGGCCTCATGGAAGATAGACGTTTTAAAATGAGTTCTCTCATTAAACAGACTTTATTATTATTAAAGTTACCTGCTGTATATCCGAGACTGTTACACAGCCACCTTTTCATGAAACAATTTTATCATGATGCTTTAAAATAATTTATAACTGGCCATCAAACAACGTACCAACGAGTTATCCTTAATACTGTTTTTATCTGGTTTCTCTAACACTTTAGCGTACTTGTCTACATCCACACTTTCTGGAGCTGACAGACTGATGACTTTTTGTTTCCAAGTATCGATTATCTGAAATTGAAAAAAAACTATAATAATGTAACAATCTCAGAGACAAGGAATCACAAGGAGTAAGAGAAGTATTTATTCACAAAAAATGCCAAGTCTACCACAGTTATGGTTGTGTTTTACTGGTATGACTCAGGTTTCTCCACAGGCCATTTAAGCACAGGGGTACCTTAGCATTTGAATGACAGAAATGGTACACCGACAGCACTTGAAATCTTAAACAATATCTTTCAAAAGCTTAGATTTCTTTAAATCTTAATTTTTCTTAGCATGTTTTTTTCTTATTTTTATGCATAAAATGAAACAAACTAAATCTAATGACTTTTACTAATAAATCTATACCAATTTAACAATTATGAATGTAAATCTATTGTAATGAGTGCTCTATACACCACTTGAAAATGTTTTTGGGCAGACCCTCAAGTGTGTCCGCTCTTACCCCAATGCTTGAATTCCAACTTGTTGAGAACCCTTTGACTATTCAAGAAGGCCGGACGCTTAAGCTCAGTTGGGTGGCACATCTGACTATTAGTCCAGGAATCCTTAGTTGCCCTATTGATATGATATACAATATTGAGTCTGATTTTATATGTCTCTCATTGCTGATTCAAAAGGGAAATTAATGGTTACTTAAGAAGGTGTGCTTGAGTACTGGTTAACGTTCCGTGATCCCAGGAAAAAGTGATTAGGTTAACTGATTGTAAGCTCTTTATGACATAAAAAAATTAAATGATGATAAATATTCAATTAACCAATTAATTATCTATAAATGACTTATTTGGAAATGATCATTTGCAGAAAATGTTACATGTATGTTTAAAACAGCGAAACATTCATACTTTAATAACACCATTGAATAAATGACAAACTCTCTGAGCTCCGAGTTAACTTCAAAACTAGAAGCAATCATTGAAACCTACTGTCTTTCTTAGTTTTAGGCTGGCCAACAGCATTGAATAAATGACAAACTCACTGAGCTCTGAGTTCACTTCAAAACTATGATTGATTGATTGAACCAGGTTAACCAGTTCTCGAGCACACCCCATTTCTGCAAGTAACTAATAAGTTTCCCACTTAAATCAGCGGTGAGAGATGAATGATAATGAGACACAATGTTGTATATCAATAATCATGGAGGCTGTTGCAGGGTGGGTATTCAAACTCACGACCCCTGGATTGATAGTCAGATGCTTAACCCACTGAGCTAATTGGGCCCAGCTCAAAACTACATGTATTAACAAACATTAAAACCTACTGTCTTTCCAAGTTTCTGGCTGGCAGATGAGGATGCTTTTTTCTCCCTGCGTTTGGAAATAAAGTCATGTAGCTTCAGTTCACTTGGAGCAGCACTCTGGGCAAACTTTCTCTTCCTATTTACTGCTGCCTGTGTATATTTCTTTACTGCCCTGAAAAGTTTCAGAAAATCAGGATCTGAATCTTGCAACAACTGTAAAGTGTTTGTGTTGATAATGTAGTTACACACTAGAAATGTGTCCATGCATGGCTCAAATGTACGTAAGTATACTGACAGTTTGCTTTAATATTGCTAATTTCTTGAAATGCAAGTTTATATTTCCAGTACTGTCATTTTCGGTAACTTTTAAAGTGTCCTTTCTGATATAACGAATACCCAATATAACTGTATATAAATAACAGTCAATATAATTCAAAATAAAGAGTTCGCTGCTAACTGAACACCTTGGTCTGGTTGTTTTTCTGAAGAAAAAAAGAGCAAAATTTTAAAAATCTGCAAAATCATTTTTCAGCTAGTAATATAAAGTTTTGACAGTTGTAGAAAATGTCATGGGCAAAATTCTGCTTAATTTGAACCCTGCAATAAGACATGAATGCTCCCTTTCTTCGCTTATTCTTTGTTTACAGAAGTCAATTTGGAGTTCTTGAAATTTAATATCCATAAAAGAGAGTACAAAGCAGTTAGGATATGCAATAACAAACCAACAGCATTATAACAGTTTAATAAATAATGGTTGTAACTCAAATGAAAAGCTAAAAAATCTGAAGTTATCAAGTAAAAAACATTTTTTAAAAAAACAAAACAAAAAACAACCTTATAGTTTGCCTTTTTTCATGTCAGAAACCTATACACAAGGAAACTTAAGTTACCGAGTGGGAATCTTTTTTTCTATTTTTTGTAAAAGTTATCTTGACCCTGACACTACTGATCTTGAAACCAATCCAAAGCTCCCTTTTTATGTTACATGCATGAACCGTTACACAAAATTTCATGAAAATATCTAAAAGAAAACTTAAATGATTAATTGGAAACCATTTCAGGATTGGCATATGGGTACACGGGTATGAGGGGAGCTTTTTAATACACAAGTGAATCCCTCCTCCACCTTCTTATTGACATAAAGATATTACTTTAATAGGTGAAACAGTAACAGATGTTAGTAAGTACTGTATGACTGCCTTAAGAAGAATATATCTAGAGCATAAGTTCTGCTTAAAATTCTAAAGCCATGTTGCATTTTGGAGCCACCTACCAGATTAATTCTATTCTGCCTTACGTAAGTAATGACACCATATTTATTATGCCTAAAATAAGTCATTGTGGGGAATGGTGTAATCTAACATGCAGTTTAAACACTAAAGCTGGTTATAATTCCATCTTAACAAAAGCAAACAGAGTTTATACCTTTTCAACATGGGTGTGTTGAGTTTTTTTCGATCATACTGTTGCCTATTGGCCACCAGAAGTACAGCTGGGGAAGGGTCTAGACACAGAGGTTCTTCTGTTGCCAATAGCATCTTGCTCTCCAGATGAAACAAGTCTTCCTGTGTCCATACATGACCATCATTTGTCAAGTTGTTGATGTCTGCCAGCAGAGTCTGAAAAATTAACAGATGTCGGTTGAAGTGTTTTTGAATCCATTGTAGACAATACATATGATATAAACTCTGCCTGCTTAAAAGAAATCATGTTGGCAGACAGAGCCCCATACTACATGCCTATATGTTCTGCCTGAAATAATCCATTTTGTTGTACTGGAGGAGCATGTATCACAACAGGGATTGTATAATTCAGACAACATACTGTGGTAGTGGAGAAACGACCATCATATTAATTATTGAGTTTGATTTTTTTTGATATGGCAAATTGTAGTATTGGAGGAACACATACGTATTCTGGCAATATATGACATTTTTATTTTTTTCTGTTATGACTATTGCATATTATTGTTGAAATGAGAGTACTACTGCCTGGTATAAGTTACACACAGATATAATGGTAATCCATCACCAAATTTAGCAAGCAGTAACACAAACATAAATACAGCAAACTGACGATCAGGCTTATTTGGTTACCATTTTAAGATACCGTAAACACCATATATTAATGGCCCCTTCCAAATAAAAATCACAACCATGTTGTTGTTTTAAAACAAAATGTAAATTAAAACTAGCCAACACGTCTGTTTGTTTAAGCTATTAAAAATGTTATGAATCCAAATTGTAATACTATTTTTCTTTCAATGGATAGCATATCTTTGTTCCCACTGCCTACCACCTCCCAAGTGGAGTGCGTGGTCCAGTGGTAGAGCACCAAACCCATGATAGGAGGGTCATGGGTTCAATTCTCTGGTACGGCCATGTGTGGTGGCCTTGAGCAAAACACTTTTTCGGCATATGCAAAGTACTGGTTATACCCAGGAAATAAAACTAAGCCACTGAAGTTGAAAAAAAAAAAAATTCTTTTGTCTCTAATAAAGAACTCTACCCCTTGTGGAATTTACTGTATATATGTGTTCAGTATGATAATCATTACCTGAGGTGTAGGTCTAAGGAGCACATACTGCGTGTCAAATGATCCAGAGGTCGATCGTCTGAAGTCTCGCTCTTCCACAATTACACAGCCACTGTAAAACACGTTCACCTGCAATTGTCATGTTTAAAATTCTCCATTAAAATTGGCAAAGACGCATGAATATCACTTCACTACATTAATAAAAGTACACTTTTGTTTAGAAAGCATAACAAAATAACTAGTTTTCTTCCAGTAAGAATTTAGTGAAACCTTTTTATTGATAACCACTCTAATATACAGTCAAACCTGTGTAAGTGGCCAACTCTATGAAGCAGCCACTTGTCTTAAACAGCCACATTTGCTATTTTCTATTTCTACGTTTTCAGAGCAAATTAACCTGTATTAAGCAACAAAGTGTCTTAAAAGGCCATTTTTGCTCCTTCCCTTAACTGGCTACTTACGACAGGTTTTGACTGTACATGTACATTTATGGGCTCACAAAATGTTATGTTCAATCAGCTTTTAAAGTGATGGCCTATCCATTTTATATGCAGTTGTTACAGCTAGGCCTGTCTTTCTCAGAAACACCTCCGACTGTCAATTCAGAAGTCATGAAATTGACTTCAATCTCTATAATAATTGACACTATTTTCAACAGAGGACTGGTTATATACATGAGTATGGCATATCCAGTTTTGTTGGTGGAGGAGCACCTCAGAATGGATGTATGTAGAACAAATGTCCTTAAGCAAGTATCTGGCAAGTTTTTCACTTAAATATTTTGGACCAAGCCAGACTTGAACCCACAACCTCAGTGGTGAGAAGTTAAGTGGTCATTAGACAACAGGGCCTTAAACCACTTTGCCATGGAGGATTCTCAATCAATAATTGAGTTTGTTCTGGGGCCATGAGAAAAGTGTAGCAGTTTGCATGTACATGTGTACATGTTGGTACTAAAGGATTATATGCAGCGTAAGTGTTGATTACCACATTCCCATGACTTGGATCTTTACAAGGCAACTATTCCATATGGCATTTCTAAAAATATCCGTTTCATCTTTATTGTTTTGTTTTTTTAGGGTGGAGAATTGAATATTGGGCTTGCCACATACCTGGGCTTTTTCCAAAACATCCACAAGGAAGGGAGGTAACTGAAATGGTGAATGTGTCAATTTAATAAATATGTATGAAAGATGCATTGATAATATTTTAGCATGAATAGCAGGAGTTCAGGCTCCAATTTTAAATACTTAAGTCTGTTATTTTACTTAAACTCAATAGTGTGCTCATCATAAAATTAATAAAACAAGTTTCCACTATTGAAAATGATAAATAGAGCCCAGTCACAACATGAAGGACTCTTCCAGGGAGACAGCAGAACACTGCTTAATACAGAGTCTATCGGGTAAACAAAAAAGAGTAGAACACTGCTTAATGCCAAATCTATCAGGTAAACGAGAGAAAACAGTACACTGCTTAATGCAGTCTATCAGGTAAACAAGAGAGAGCAGAACACTTCTTAATGCAAGTCTATCAGGTAAACAAGAGAAAGTAGAACACTGCTTAATGCCAAGTCTATCGGGTAAACAAGAGAAAGCAGAACACTGCTTAATGCCAAGTCTATCGAGTAAACAAGAGAAAGCAGAACGCTGCTTAATGCAAGCCTATCGGGTAAACCAGAGAGAGCAGAACACTGCTTAAAGCAGAGTCTATCGAGTAAACCAGAGACAGCAGAACACTGCTTAATGCCAAGTCGATAGGGTAAACCAGAGACAGCAGAACACTGCTTAATGCAGAAACTATCGGGTAAACCTGAGACAGCAGAACACTGTTTAATGCAGAAACTATTGGGTAAACTAGAGAAGAGCAGAACACTGCTTAATGCCAAGTCTATCGGGTAAACAAGAGAAAGCAGAACACTGCTTAATGTTGAGTCTGTTGGGTAAACCAGAGACAGCAGAACACTGCTTAATGCCGAGTCTATAGGGTTAACCAGAGACAGCAGAACACTGCATAATACAGACTATCGACTTAATCAGAGATAGCAGAACACTGCTTAATGCAGAGTCTATCTGGTAAACCAGAGACAGCAGAACACTGCTTAATGTCCATCGAGAAAGCACCATACACCTTATTCATTTTATAAAAGTATAAGTTTGCGACCAAACTCAAGTCTTGGGACTTCATCAAACGAGACAAACACTTGATCACAATATAATAGCAGTTATTGCTTTATGGTGAATATTCTGTATTTTACTGTTTTTCTATCCATAATGAGAAATAGGCTAACTTTCAAACAATATTTTGATATTGTTTCAGAAACAATACAAGTATTACCTCCGAATCATCAATATAATCCAAGAAGTCTGTAACCTGAAATAAATAAAATCCAGTGTGTTAATCAGTTGCATCCAACCAGTAAGTAGATACTCTATACCAGGAGAAACATATGAATTAATAATATGGAGGAACTTTGGGACTATTTTTTGTAATACTTTCAACACACAATCAACTTTATTTGGTGGTCAAGTTGGCCTTTTATATTGGATTGTTATTTTTCGCTTGCTACTTATTTAACATTTCTTCACTTTTTAGAACTCGAACATATTGTCTAAAGTAAATGCCGAGTCTATACTAAAGGACACAAACATATAAAAAGGTCGAGGCAGCAGTTAACAGTCAGATTTGATTGTTTGTTTTATTATCTAGTGTCATTCTCTTGCACACCAGTAATAAACTCTCTGCTAATTAGAATTATAAGACATCCAATTTGCAAATAAATTTTATTAGAATATACATATAAGACGAAAATAACAATGATTAACGTCTCCTATAAAGTGACTTGATCAGTTATATGTGCTTAGACATTCAGATCTGTTAGAAATCACCTGCCACATACAAATAAAGTAGGTCTCCAAAATGTACGTACCTCGTAAGGAAGTTTAAATGTTTCAGTCTCTACTCCAGTCTTGCTTCTCAGCATAAGAGAATATCCTTCGTTGCCAGGATACAGGTTCAGAATGAGGCAGCTCAACTTGTCACGATGTACAAGCTTTGATAGAAGGTGTGTGTTGCACATCAAATTCTGCAATATAGGAGGATATTTATGCTGTACTTTCATAGACAAAAAAGTTTAGGAATATTTACATGTAAATAATACATTTTTTAAAAAAATATATATAATTTTTTAATAGGGTTTAATGCCAGTTTTAACACATTTCAGGTTAAATATGGCATATCCGATTTTATTGGTGGAGGAAGACTGAGTAGAACCATTGTCCTTTCACAAGTAACTGGCAAACTTTTTCACATAAAGATTTTTGGAGTGAGTGGGACTCTGCATAAGCAGTGAGATGTAAGTGATTTTGAGCCAGTGCCTTAGACCACTCAGCCATGGACCTATTATTTACCTCTCACTGCTTAAGTCATGGGTTTGTACCCGTCCCTCGTACTTGGGACGGTGGTTCTACTCAGATTCACTCTGAGGTCTCCCTCCACCATTAAAGCTGGATATACAATATACACTGGTAACCCTTTATGTGGCATTTGTTACATTAGCTTAAGGTGATCTTGTGTATTCTCACCTCAAAACAAACAACATGATTGATTTTAATATTCTCTAAATCACCATGTTATTTAAATACTTCCATTATATGTACTCATTAATATCCTTAATTGAATGGGAACCATGAAAAAATACCCTATCTGCCGGTTGTTTCCCTGTTTCCTCAATGTATAATTCCAAAAGTTTTTGGTGGATGGACTTCCTGAAATCAACAGAAAAAGATAATTATATATTTTTTAATGCATTTAGTATCCTCCATTGTACATAACTCGTGCCTGTTCTGAACAAGCAATTAAATATACACTGTACCTGTAAATTGTCATAAATGAAATGGCAAAATAATAGAGATGAACAAAAATAAATAGCATGTAAATAAGTGTATTTTAACAGCACCTTGCCATAAAACACACTAAGGGAGCATATTTACACTGGTTGTAACCCACTGGTGACTGATTTGATGCGAGAATGACTATCACTCGGCCTACCGTCCACATGGCATTATTTATTCAAGTAAATGCAATGTATTGTTTACTTAGATACTGTCAGCTTGTCTAGAAAAATGGTGGCGCATGAACAAATATTGATCTCTGACTGGATAATCAGCTTATTTGAATGACAGCCCGTGTCAGGTCAATTGACTGTGGGACTGTTCGCCCTTTAAGCCAAAAAACACTTCCACTTCATATTCTCCTGACATTTAACAAATCTAAAGTTTTGTAAAGCTGGTATTGAGAGAAATATTTGTGAAAATATGACAATATTGAACTGTATGTACATGAAGAGGATATCAGGTATGAAATTCCTGAATTCAAATCCCAATCTAAAATCTCCATATTATCTTGTCCTGGTATAACCTCATTGCAATACACAAAAAACATGGCACATAGATGCCATACCTTTATGCCACATCTTCCCACTCCGAGGAATCTTACTCTCATGACTGCCATTACATGGTCATGATGGTAGAGTCTATATAGCAGTGGGTGTGTTCTAAACCCTATCCAAGATCGAGACTTCCATACATTTCATAGAGAAAGCATACATTTTATTTCTGTTTGATCAACTGCCTGCCTGATAAACATAGGTTTATCACAGCAATGCAAACTTATCAGACACATGACGTCATAATGTATAATTATACATTTTGACCTGGACTGAATCTCTACAAGCTGTAACAGAAGTTTGATGCTGTTTTTTCAATTTCATAAAAAAGACGAATTTGAAATATTGACATGATAAAGAGAATATCATGTTAGTGTCTAATATCAACTTCATCTGGTTCAGCATGAAAAAAATACATGGAATCTGCAGAGTCTTGTCCTGTTGTTTTTTTTCTAAGCCACACCTGATAAAGTTGATAATATCAGACACTAACATGGTATTCTCTATAAATTACCCTTTGTTTGAAGCAGTGATTGGCGAAGTCAACAAAGCTGCTGGATTTTGTCTCCCCAATTCCACCAAATACTGAAAATGAAAAGTTAGGATAGATAGATTTATTTCAGTAATAAATGTACAAACAAAGCATGGCAACAAGATGATGCAAGAAAATATAAAAACAATATATACATATCTTGAAATGATTATTATATGCACAAGTTGATAGGACATGAAATGCACACCAATACCAAGGATAACATAAAAAAGAGAAAAGGGCTGTTCTCTTATTTACATTGTGGTTCTTAATATACTGATGATATGCCATAGAAAGTCATGTCATTGTTATGTCTAAATTAGACACAAAGCTCATCTTTTATTAAAGTCAATACATTTCTAGTTAAACTATTTATGTTTGAATGAGGAAGTTACAGATTTTTAACTGTTGTAAAATGTCTTTTCAGAATGATAAATGATGCTAATATCCATTTATTCCAAATCAGTAACATCTTCTTTTAACCCTTTACTTCATAAAGACGCCTTTGGACACCTCTTATGTAGAAGGCTTTTGAATTATTGGGCGAATTATGTTTATATTAACTGACAGAGTGGAAAACAGTGCAGGAAGTGTTCAGATTGCTTAATACGAGCAATCTGAACTCTTCCTGCACTGTTTTCAAAGGCCTTCTGTGATTGGTGTGGGACCACCTTGTCATTCAGACTACAATATGTAATGACAGATCAATCAAAATGGAATCACAAGACCCATTCTATACACCACAAAATGTGTTGCAATTTTAAGCATATCTATTTTAGTCTACTTGTAACCTGTGTACGCAAGCCAAGTTAGGTATGTTTAAATAGATATAATTATGGCAATACATGCTCAGTGAGTATATATACGCATGATATACAAGTCACATTCTGGGCGGAAAAAGTTCATTTCCAATTTTGAAAAATCCTGATACTGCCTTTAAAGTTAACATATCCACTGTTTCCTGAGATCCCAAAAGGTTAACTTGTACTCAAGCACACCCCATCTCCACAAGTAACATAACTTTCTCACTTGAATCAGTGGTGAGAGATGAATGATGAGACATAATGTCATATATCAAACATCACAAAGACTTGCCTGGCAGGGATTTTAACTCACGACCATTAGATTGATAGTCAGATGCATTACCGACAGAGCTAATCGAATAACGTTTTTGAAAGAATGAACAGTTCCAATAATATTGCTAAATTTTTTTTGATATATTTTGGTCAATACTTATAATATATGAATCACTTTTTTTTAAAAAAAAGAAGACCCCAATAGTCCATAGAAAGTCTTTTGCACCCCCTTAAAAATCAGTCCAGGCCTGCCTTAATCTCATTAAGGTGACAGGGTATGTTCAAGTCAAAGTTCATGAGAACCATGTGATATTAGAAAGAAAAGTTAAAGTGATAGCTTAAAAGTTTTAACAAAATTTGTATTTTTAACAAGATAATTGAGAATTCTTTTCTAGGTAATACTGTAATTAAACTACCATTACAATCACCAAATGATCACTAGTATGAGTTACCTCTGCATACTCCACTGCTCGCTCATAAGTACTCATTGTCCTGTATCTGATCTCATCTTTCAAACAAGCCTCAATCGGTCTCCTGAAAATAAGATGGAAGCACTGTTTTGATCACAATCAAATTGTTATAAATGGATGCCATGCCAATATAAATAAACGTAATTTCTATAATAAGTAATGCATTAATTTATGGGAGATCATGATGCAGCAAGATTACATTATACGTGTATACATATTTTGGATATGCATGAATGCAGACAAATACCTTTTTCTCCATCTCGTGGATTTGTACAATAATGACGACATGCCTGGTCCATATACTAATATATTAATATACTGACAAAATTTAACAAAGAGAGAATTGTGAAATATAGGGTATACTATATTATGCTATGTTTCTGAAAAGCTATGCCGGTGACTGCTTATAAAAATATGTCTCTGGCGGTGCTCTGCACTGTTATACAACGTATATATAAAATTAGTAGTAGTTTGTGGCCAATTCCTGCAAGTTTATAAATGTGTTTACCTTTGGACTATCATTCTTGTCTTATTGGCTGAATGAGAAGGATTGATTGATTGAGTTGAATATTTAGCGTCATTTTATGCCATCGAGGGCTAACAGGCAGTCAGTTAACTTAACCACTGTTTCCTGGGATCCTGAATGGTTAACCAGTACTTGTGCACATCCCAACTCTGCAAGTAACTGATAACTTTCCCACTTGAATCAGCGATGAGAGACAAATGATAATGAGATAATGTCATACATCAATCACCACGATGACTGTTGCCAGGCGGGGATTCAAACTCACGAATCCTTGATTGATAGTCAGACGCTAAACCAACTGAGCTAATTGAATGAATGAATGAATGGCCTAATTGAAATCTTAATTTTTGTGCGAGATATACCTGTAATTTATGTAATACATTACCATTGACTTAATAAGAATGACAGGCTTATAAATATCAATACACACAGCTGAAATTTCAGCTGGGATCTTTTAGTGTTTCTTTTATTACTCTTTGAACCATAGAATTTAATAATTTTGGTACCAAAGTAAAGCTTTTATGAATATTGATCATTGCTAATTATCAATTATTGATATATTTTTACTGTATTTAATCTATTATGAGTTGAAAACAAAAAAAATGTTGATTTTTTTTAGAAATATTTATCTTTTTAACAAAAACGATATTGTACTAGTTTGAACAAATTCAAAAAATTTAAATGCAGATACCACAGGACAAGTAGACCTTGAACCTCACTAGCCCAGCTCAAATTTTACTGGCAAGTACAAAATGCAACTAAAATGAATTTAAGCAGTTCAGAGTTCCTTTTTAAATAAAGTGACTCCCAACTATTTATGCTGCTCACCTTTCTCTTGGGAAATTATTACTCTAGTTTGAAATTACTTAGTTCTACCCTGAACAAATGTCGATTTTGGGTGGGTCCAGAAGCTACAAAACATTTTTTCTTCATACAAGAGGCCCATGGGCCTAAACAGTCACCTGATTATCCTTGATGATATTAAGCTTTATGAATTTATTTTTCAGCTTTTTCAATAAAACAAAAGCATTAACTGTCATGAGAGGGGGAGGGGATACCTGCCTTGTTTTGATAACTGACCCAATTACTCAATACCGATACCCACACTTATTTCACCTCTGCAACAGGCAAAATGTCAGGATTTTTGACAAAACTTTGTTATTACAGTTTATGTAGTTGTAAGCATATTGTTAAAACCAGACAACTAAACTAGTTCTAACAAATCATCACTATTTTACATTAGAACATAAACAACAATGCAGCTTTTCCACGAATAAATAAAGAATTATTTTCTTTTTTTCTTTATGCATAACGATTTCCTGATTAATGTGCAAATGATATGGCAGTGACTGTGTGACTGAAAAGACATGTGAAGCCGAAAGTAGTCCTGAGCCAATGACAGAGGTGAATGTATTAGTTGAATGTGTTAGAGAGTGGCATATGATGACGACTTATTGCCGATTTGGTAATTTGCAAAAACTGGCATGCTCCATTTTTATATGACATATGGTTGGCTAATTAATAAATTATATATATTTATGTTATGCTAACCCTTTCGTCGCTTGCAATTTCTGTTGACATGCAAGTAGACTGACATCTATAGGCGACTTCGGTGGTCAATACATATATTATTTGTTTATCTATTATAATCTGTATAGTATACTGGTCATACCTAATACCGCGAGTCTAATTTTTTTTCAACCATGTAAAGAATGGCGTCAATAATAAGCAGTTATAATGTTACTTAAGTATGCTTAGTTATAAACAGTTGTCGATACGAAATGCAAACAAATGCCGACGCTAACGAAGTTGGAGCTTTGCGCATGTCTTCCCAGATTGTTGTTATACGGGTATTCGCGGTAATAGGTATATCGCGGTAATAGGTATATCGCGGTATTAGGTATACTGTATATATAATACATGTAATTATTAGGGTTCTATATGTTTACTTTAGGGATGTCACGATGGTAACTTACTGTGTATTATCACACATGCAACTGGGTGCTTCCCAAAGAATGGTTGTGTTAAAATAAAACTAAATAAAAGGGGTTTCGAATATATTTTTTTAATGAAATGATGATGTAAAACATAACATAATATTATGATGAAATATTTATAAAAGATTTTATGAATGATTGCGTATTCCCACAAATTTAAATTATCTTACAGAACCATTCATCGCAATACAAATCACAAGATCATTAAAAGCAAATTGTGTTTAAAATTGTTTAAGTGTTTATGATTACAAAATGTGTACACTGCAACTAAATAACATAAAAATTATCATTTAAATTTTACTAAAACTGCAAATTGTTTTCAATACTGATAATTTTGAATGATCAAAACATTAACATCTATGGTTACATACATTTTATACGTAATGGAATTAGTTACCAGTGAATTTTGAATGGTTAATTTGCCAGATAATCACTTGTTCAATATTATATTATCAGCATTTAGCCTGGACATGCAAGTTTTCCTATCTTTCTATGCAAGTTTTTGCGATAATACTCTCAGACTCTTGCTCTGGAACTTGGAAGGCAGTTCGGTACCAGGACACCGGTTTTAATCAAATACTGAAAGCACATGCATACGTTTGAATGTAAAGCTCTAATTTCTAGTAACTCACTATTCTGAAACCATCCATTCCTTGCACACTGTTATAATAACAAACAGAATAATTTAACTTCGGCGTGACACCATTATTTCGGTCCTCCGTGCAAATAACACGACTGTGTGAAAACACGAGTACTAACCGGCCAGGTTCCTATTGATCCGGCCACTTTTCCGGCTGTAGGGAAAAGTCAAATGTGGCGTGTATACTAGTGTTTATGATGTTAAAATGCCCCAATCCCAATATTTATATATTTCTTTAGGCAAATATATCACGAAAATATACGAAAAAAAATTAAAATAATGCCTTAAATTAGGTATTGAAGTTTACCAATTTATGGCGATTTTTTACGGTTTTCGGCCGTTTTGACTAATTCCGGCTGAGTTTGAATGGTTATTTAAAGTATATTCTTTGTAAATAACCATGATTTAAATCTATTCTTACAAAGTTTGTGATATTCTGAGTGCATAACAATAAATTTATAACATCATCAATAACGTACAATGGTTTATTTTGCTCGATACAGGACATTATATTTTCTTTTAAAACATTGCGATTTTACCGGTGTGGAGTATTTACCGCATGTCGTAAGAATTAGACAATATTTACAATAAGTAATAAAATTTTATAACAAAAGTTAAAGGAAAATAAAATATAAAGTTGTGTGCGTCCACTATGCCGTGTATAAAAGGTTTACCTTTATGACCACGTCAGAATGACATCAAACCAAATCAGAATGACATCGAAATACATCAACATGTAAAATGACCATATCAGAAAGATATCGAACCACATCAGAATGACATCGAACCACAACAGAATGACAACAAACGACATCATAATGTTAAGTGACCACATCTGAATGAAAATTAACCACAACATAATGTCATCGGACCACATCATAATAAAATTAACCATCAAAGTCGTGTGTGGCGTTCCATACATTGCTTACATTTATTTTATTTTTTTTACATTAAATGAGATTGTCTACAACATTCTGCAGTGGCACCGCAATCGTATATAAATAACTTTGGGATTGAAGCTCGAAAGACTTGCGCGCTTGCATTCCTTTTGAAAAGGTGTTATTTTACCACTTTCAAGACAATCAATAAAATGCTGGCGAATTGCTGGTACAATATATATGTTTCAAAAATTAAATGAAAAGGGTGAATGACAAAATTCTATATACTTCATTCGCAATCGCAAATAATCCATAATCAAAGAACTCGGCTGTTGTTGAATGATTATATCCATTAAAATTAATTTGTCAAGCAGATTCTATTTGGCGTCTTAAAGTTTTCTGAATATTACATTTGCTTTGGTCATCTATAAAAAAAAAACGGGGTATGTGTAGTATCTTGTAAACATTAGGAAATTTTATTTTTAAGATTGTATTAACCGCCGACATATGTTTATCGTTGAACCAATTACAGATTTATGTGTCATGTTTTTCCAATAAGATTTAAAATCAAAATGTTTTAACCGCCAGTCATCGGATTCTGTAAAGCTACTGTTCGAGGGAGCATATTTACTTTATGTGGCACAACACAAAATCTGAATGTGCTCATATGTTTTTCAGTTAAACTATAGCGAATTTTAATAAAATATGTTTGTTTTTAGGGGGGAGGGGATGGGACATACGACAGGTTCTTTAAAAATAGATCCGTCATTGGTCACAGCTTCGTTCCCATGCTCAACCTGATGGCCTCTCAAAAAACAACAACAAAAAAGCAGTACTGATTCTACCCAGGAAATGGACTGAGAGCGATTCGTTCCTCAATGCAACCTAAAAACGACATCAATTATAAACTTACTATATACAGGACTCAATTGGAGATGTTGATAAATATTATATATGTGTGATGTATATAACAACTGTCTCGTCATAGAGTTAGCTTTTGTGACAACGTTGGCAGAGTATTCACTTTGCACACGGAAGGTGAGGGTTCATCTCCCCACTGACATTATTTCCTCGTGATGTTTCCAATCTGATTATACATTGGCAGAGTATTCACTTTGCACACGGAAGGTGAGGGTTCATCTCCCCACTGACATTATTTCCTCGTGATGTTTCCAGTCTGATTATACATTGGCAGAGTATTCACTTTGCACACGGAAGGTGAGGGTTCATCTCCCCACTGACATTATTTCCTCGTGATCTTTCCAATCTGAATAAACATTAGTGGAGAATCTCGGTAGGCATTGTATGATGTTATGCCTATAAGTGGAAATAGAGAGTGAGTGCAGAACATTGAAAGGCAAATAATAACCACATTCTAAAGAAAAAGAATTGACTACCAGTCATGTTCAAAGGCACCAAACTGTGCCCTGCACGTATCGCAGGCCGGTGAAGACATCAAAAAGGTAAAAAGCTCTAGTTATACACTTTGGGTATGAAACAAATATTTATGCCACAAGTAACCCGTTGAACATCTAGTTAAAGCAACACATCCACGTTTGAACTTTTAAAAAAAAAAATTTAATTGAGTTATGAGCACATTTCCCATACAAACATATAATCAATTAGCTGTATATGAGCATATAAACACAATCCCGAACAAAATGATGCCCAAATTATAATGGTGACTAACACATTATAAAACAAGCGTGTAACTCACCCGAGTCAAAAAAAATTGTCAAAATGACTTTCAAGGCAGGTAAAGTACACTACGCACTAAAACGTGAAATTTTTTAATACGACTCGCATAATTCAATTTTTAAGCCAAGTTGGAATCCTCGGCAATTTAAAAATAATTTATAAAGCGTTTGTCACGCTTTATAATTCGGACATCTTTTTTTATAATTCTAAAGCGTTCTGTATAGTGTTTGTTAGCACATATACAGCTCACTGACCATATATTTATGTATGGGAAATGTGCTCACAACTCAATTGAAAAACTTTTTAAAAAATTTTAAACGTGGATGTGTTGCTTTTATATAGTTTTAAAATCGTATTTTATAATAACAAAATGTTATCTTTTAACAGTTACATCTTTTGCGTGGAAATTCTCTTTTTAGACTGGACTTCACACTGTCTGTCTGTCTGTCTGTCTGTCTGTCTGTCTGTTAAAAAAAAGATCTAAAGGTATGCAAACTATGTCCGTACAAAATCAAAATAAATTAATAAGTTTATCCCGCTCCCAAAAACACACAATCTAAAGAAACTTGTCCATCCCGTTAAAATGAAAATAAAACATAAATATTTAAATAGTTAAACTATTGCCTCAGATTATCCGTAACACTCGTATCAATGAAATATCATGTTGTATATATATTATATGCCCCCTTCTTTTGTATCGTTTTTTTTATCGGATTTCCTGCACCTTTTGTTATTACATGCTGCATCGTTTTGTTAGAATGTCTAAATATAATTCGTTAAAGTTAACCTTCTATACACAGCATAGTAGCTGCACATAACAGGTAGAACTTTGTTATAAAGTTTTATTACTTAGTGTAAATATTGTGTAAATCTCATTACGTGTGGTAAATACGCCATACCGGTAAAATCGCAAAGAAGAAAATATGGCCTATCTCCTTTGTATCTAGCGAAATAAACAATTACATGTTATTGGTTTTGTTATTACTGTTATTGTTATGGATTCAGCATATCAAAAACTTTGTAATAATTGATTAAAACCATGTTAATTTACAAAGGATATACATTAATCAGCATTCGAACTAAGCCGAAATTGGTCAAAAATGGCCAAAAAAATCGTCATAAACAGGTAAAGTTCAAGTCATAATTTAAGTTATGGCATTATTTTATTATTTTCATATATTTTCTTAATATATATGCAAAGGGCATTACATAATAATTGGGATTGGAGTATTTTAACATTAGAAACACTGTTACGCAGGTCACATTTGCCTTTTCCCTGCAGCCGGAAAAGTGGCCGGGTTTTAGTAGTACCCAAAATTTGACGGGAAAATTTGACAGTGACGCCTGTTTTCGCGACCAAAAGTCACAAGACCATTGTTTTTTTTTATGATTGTCAACTTTGCTGCAGGAGATAAACCAAATTATGGACAATTCATGGTATACATTTTATTTTTATGTTAATATAACATTTTGTCACAACTTAAATATTATGGTAGTTATTTAGAAAATATCGTTGGCAGTGAAGTGCAAACTGTCTTCTGCTATTGACTGGATTTTAATCATGGCACGTATTTAAATGTGTTGTTCACCATTTACATCAAATTAAGTGACTTCTATACACAACAGCAATGGCAATGCCTAGACATATACAATTGGGTGGTTGACACATAAGCTTCTTACATAAAAAAGATCAGTGCATACAATACATGTAGATCTATCATCTGTGAGATGTCCCAGATTTTAACTGTTCCCTTTTTTACTCTAGTTACTCCAGATGATTGGAATGTATTTATGTATCAATTGCTATGTTTTACACTATATATTGAACTGAAACGGCCATGACATATTAATTGATGGAACCTCCAGCTAACTATAGATAACTATTACAAATTCTTGTTTTTCCCCAGAACAGTTTTTCACTGGAATTCATTAGCTTCTGGTATCCCTTTTAATAATTACCCACCAGAGAACAGTTCAATTCTGAAATCAGCAGAGCTTGACCCAAAAATGGGTACATGTGTATATATGCCATGTAAACTTCAAAATATAGGCACAAACTCTACATTACAGCTTAAAAGTTTACAATCAAACCAGTTTAATTATATAGGGATCAAAACTCTACATTTAATCTGAATAAAACTTTGTCTCCACAATGGCTTAAGCACATGTTGAATTATTTGTTTTTTTGTAGCAAAATCTCTGTGCCATTATGTCTACTCTCCAAACTACCAAGAGGTTCCTAGTCTAAAGTTCTTCTGGCAGGAGGCGATTCAATCTCGGATTGAACCAGGGGTCAAAAGTCTACATTGTATGTCCAGGAAGGAGAGTCAAAGCTCTAGATTGCATTATGTGAAAGAAATAAGGGGTCTAAACTCTACATCATATGTCCAAAAAGAGTGGTTAAAACAGTGGCACATATGTACTAACTGAGAAATAAGAGAGTAAAAACAGATTTACGAGCAAAATTGTTGTTTGATAATTGTTTCACAAGAGAATACAATGTATTACAATAAGGTTTCTCTTTACTGATCACTTCAATTTATATATATATATTTTTGGAATTTTTCGGACCAAAATTGGTTAATATAGGGGGTGGGTTATTTGGGGGGAATATGGTAATAAGTAACCCGTGACAGTGTAATACACTATACAGTATATATAAATATTAATTCTGTTTTAATAGATGACTTTTCCAATAGTTGTTGAAGATTAAGTTGACAAAGATAACCAACTGCTAAAAAGATTTCCAGTAATGGATGGTAGGAACCCGTTAGATGGTCCCTCAAGTCGAACTTGGGAAGGGTCAGCAAATGAATATGATGTGGATAATGACATGCCTACAGGACCGGATATTTTACCCACTGACTTGAGGTATAGAAAGAGAGCAGCTAGTGAACCAGGAGGTAAGCATTGTGTTTTTTCAAAATGGAGATTATCCTCACCCCATTCCTTAAAGTATAGCTGTGTTCTCCGTAGCAGAATGGTTTAGGGCGCTGTCAACTAATGACCACATACCTGCCTATAGTGAGGTCTTAGTTTTGAACCCAGGTCTACATCCCTAAAAGTTTAGCTATGTGACCAGTGACCAATACGATAAAGAATTCGTTGAACTGAATTGCTGAATCCTGTCCTGGTAAGCATCCCTCCGTCTATTTAAATCTTGTTTGTATCATCATTTTCAGGTGCAATAAGTATACTGATAGGTAGCTAGGAGGTAGCCATACATGTTTTTATCCCCTTTGTTTCATCTTTTGATATTTATTAAAATTGTAAAAAGTTAAATTTGTTAGCTCTCCTGAGCAAAACTTTTCTTAATCTTCATTTGTTGTATGTCCGTCAGTCAAGTGACTCAACATATTACCTAAACAAGGTCTCTGAAACAGAAATGTGGATTTTAACCAAATTCAGCTGGAAACTTCATGGTACATGTATTTATCTAAGGCTTTTTTTATTATAACATCAATAATTTTGACCAGATTACAAATATGGTTTCTGTTACTAAAAATGGTAATATCTTTTAAGAAAACTTTTTTAAGAAAACTTTCTTATGGAACTACTGTGGAAAAATTTATTGAACTTTAACTTAAAAAAAAGTCTGTAATACTAATAGCCAGGCATTTAATAATACTGTCTCAAGCAGACATGATGAACCAGTAATATGTCTAAAAGATGATGAATGTGATGCTTTACAAATACACAACAGAGTTTATTTCAGTCAAAATCAGTATCTGCTTTGAAACCAATCTAATTGATATATTTTTTTTACAAAAATTGGACGGCATTTGCATGTATGTATCATAACTATATTAAAATATCACATTCAGTACCACCACGATCTATTGGGGCAAGATCTGTGTCAGTTGAGGGAAGCGATGGATTTGAATCTGGTTGTGTTGTCATTACCCCTGAAAATGCAATTGAGGCACACAGGATGGTTAATAATTATAAGGTATGTGTTGATTTCTTGGATCTTAAAAGTACAAAAACAAGATTAATATAATGGTATTCTTTGAGACTTCTAATATAAACTCATCGTGTCCCAGCAGGGAAAACATGTAAGAGTGGCTATGGTTCAATAGCAGTTTTCTGAACCTGTCACTTAGGTTTCACTGTGCTAAAAATAAACAATTAATGAGTAGCTTTAAGCCTGCTGAAATAATGAACATATGCTGTAGAACTTCGATGGCTCACACTCGGCGGGACTGGACAAAATAGTTCGAGTTATGGGTTGCTCGAGTCGAGTGTTGTTCAATATCATACCATCCATGTGCATGGGAATTGGTCTGTACCAGATAAGTAGTTCGAGCTATATGTCGTGTTCCAGTCATCCATGTTTGAACCAACAAAGTTCTACTGAACATTTACAGAGATCCATGTGTATTTGTTCAAAATTTATAGTGCATAACTTAACATGCTCCTCCTTAGAAGTTCAAGTATTTGACAGTTGTAATCGAAACAAATTTCAATCCGCGTACAACACACATTTTTTTGGAAAAGTTATCAAATAATGTGCCAAATTATAACAAAAACTATGCAATGGTGACTGTGAAATTTAAAAAAAAAGAGCTCTCTGTCATAAATCATATACCTGTATAGACATTATATAAAGTCTACCTCAAAGATATATCTTGCAGTTTTTATATCTGATCTATTATTTGAAGTAAAATCAATCATGTTTTTTTAATGGTGTTTTACACCAGTTTGCAACCCTACAAGTTATATAAAGGTACAGGGAATCTGTTTTATTGATAGAGGAAGACTCCATATGGATAAAAATTCATTTTAGCAAGACCATCATTGGATTTATAAAGAAAACTTGTATAATAAATTGTTGTCAAGCGGGAACTATTAGATGGCCTTTGACCTTCCCCTACACCAGTGTAAAACATTATCAAGTTTTTTTCTTATTTTAAGGGTGTCTTCCACAGCTGGGCGGTCCTGTGAACTGTTTCAAAAACACTTACCTCCAACTGCTGAGGTTGTGGTTTATTTTGTGAAATAACAGATTCATTGTGAAGTCTTCCTTCACCAGTAAAACTGTATGCCATATAGAAGGTTTAAGGTGTTGAAAATGATATAGTGGTTATTTGATAACTAGTGCAATAGAAATATATTTAAGTAGCCTAGGCAGTTAAATTATCTAAGCCATGAAAACTTTACTTAAATATTGATTGTCATTATGTTACAGTTTGGATTCAAGAAATGGAAAAGCCATGTGACATCTCGTCCTCTCTCAGCAAGGTCAGATATTGTAAAGGATTTGTATGCAGATATTGGAGATGTAAAACCAGTCAGAGGTGCGTAATTGTTCTTGTTTTAACAGTATCACAATTTTTTTTTGTTTTACAGGCAATAAATGAATGAGTAATACTTTTCTAGCAGCAGCCATGTCAAGAATTGTCTGATCTCTTGAGAGGTGGTCAGTCAACAAGTATTTCATCTAAGCAAACCAAATTTGTTGGGAGAATATTTACAAATCTCCATATATTGAATAACTATACTTATTTATTTAAGCTTGCTTGTGAAATAATCTCACGGCTTATATGACCCGCTCTCAACTCCGCTTCCTTGGTAGAACCAGTAATGAATGTTGTTTTTTGAGATACCCGCAACTCAAATCCAAACTTATTATACTAAGTGTGAACAAAACCCAGAATGAAAAAGCCTATGAGTGAATTGTTTGTAATAAGTAGGAAGAATATTGTACTTGATCAGACATCAATGAAAAAGTTTTATCTTGGTGTTTATACAAGATTGTACAAATTCATTATATATTTATTATCATGTGTTGAACAGAATATAATACAAGAATATATACAATATGTAACATGCTGGTAATGTATATGAAAAAAAAAAATTGTGGAGCACATGGTCTATTGGTAGAGTCGAAAGACTATAGCTCGATCACCCTCCATATCAATTAGTGTTGCCGTTAAACAAAACACTGTATTTCCATGAATGTGTAATACTGGTTCTACCCATGATGTCTTCGGGCGTAATTTATAAAAGTTGTTATAACTTTCACAATTGATGTAAATTGAGTGAATTTAAACAGATGTGCTTAATACAATTTACTAAATAATCAATTGTGTTGCGTGTGATTCTTGCACAACTTTAATTTACTGATATCTTGAATGTTGTATTGCAGTGTCTACATTCAGACCTACCAACATTTTGTATGTGCTGTTGTTTGGATGGTGGTTGTCGCTCATTTATCTTGTTGTCGCAGTATTAATGGCTATATCTATTGTAGGCAGATCTTATGGTGAGTATTTATTTGTCAAGCAGTAAGTTATGATGTAGAAATACTTTCAGAATATGGTTATTGAAGAGTCCTAATGACGAGTTAAGAGATGCGTCAATAGGAATTAAGGCACTGCCTATACAACGGGGATTGAAACAGAACTGGAGAACTGCCTATTCAAAGTGAAAAGACTACAAAACTTGAGAACATCTTCAGATATATCCAGCAAAATGATAAACACACATTAAAAATGTCAACACTTAATTATATAGTAGATATTACCAGTAGAGTTAAGTTCTTATATTAAAAGAGGGAAGGGATTGTAAAAACATAAATGTGGTAAAAAGTTGTGATATATACTCGTTTCAGTTTGATTCATTAGAAGCTTGGTATATGCTATCAGTGAGCATTGAATCGATGATGGTCATATGTGAATATAAAATAACAACAACATCAACAACAGGATATCTGAAATATAACTGGGATAACTATGAGGGGATGGTAAAATAAATCATTGTAATACTAACCTTTGCTAAGATTGGGTTGTTTTAATTACATTGTTCTTTTACTTTTTCAGCTCCATTTTGTTTGAGAATGGCTCTTTATTTTCTCTGGCCTTTTGGCAAGTTTGTATATCTGGTAAGTAAAAAAAATCAATCATTAAGCCTGGCAATACAAAATCACTAGATTGCATATGAAGTAAATTATCAAGCTGTGACTGTTTAGTTGTCCAAGTGCTGAACTTTGAATGTAAACCCATGTTCTGTATTATCACGACACTTTATCAAACTTACACAGGTACTGCAACAGTAGATATACAACAATAAGATGGCAAACAAGTTATCAAAATACAAAAAACACTGAGAGACTTTTCTATTCAGATGGTTATACATGTATAAAATTATGGAGTTGTTGATCTTGAATGTTAAAAAAAAAAGTTTTCGTAACATAAATTAAATGGAACCAAAAAAAGATTAATTCCAAAAAATAGACATTAATTTGAAAAACTAAATACAATACCGTGCAATCTGAAATACAGAATGACACTCAAGAAGCTTCAGAGCTGTGCTGAATGTCAACATGACGTCAGCACCTGCCCTGCGCATAGCAATGTGTATGTAGCTACATGAGCACATCTATTTAATATTTTGTGTATCAGTTCTTTGTTTTTTGGTTTTTTAATGGTATTTTATTTGTCAAATATGGCTGTATAGATAATTTGAATATATATATCTTTACTTATTGTTTTATAAAGACTGTCCATAAACTCTTTGGACACACCATGTATCACCTCTAAAAAACAGTTTATCAATTAGGATATAGAATTAAAATATTGGTTTAATCTTTCCAGTAATCAAAAAATCACTGTAAAATGTTATCCATAACTGAAATTTATAAATGAACTATTTGTATTTACTTTGGAAACATGTTGCAGTCTTGCTACATTCTGTTTTGAAATGCTAAAATGCGTTTGCAGATATATATTATAAAAAAAATCTTAGATCTAAATATACCTTGCCCTTTCCCATCAACATTTATTGTATATATATGTATGATATTTACAGTACACTCCCATGGAGTTCTATTATGCGTTAGAGGTAAACATAGTTTTGCAATCTCACCATAAGTTCATAGCCCTCTGCACCATTCACTTCAATCAGCATCAGGTTTTGGAAGATTTTTGCTTTATTAAAATTACCGGGCCAGATTATCTCAGTCGGTAGTGTGTCTGACTATCAATCCAGGGGTCGTGAGTTGGAATCGCCACTGTCAACAGTCTCTGTGATGATTGATATATGACATTGTGTCTCCTTATCATTTGTCTCTCACCTCTGATTCCAGTCAAAAAGTTATCAGTTACTTGCAGAGATTGGGGTGTGCTCAAGTACTGGTTAACCTTTCAGGATTCCAGGAAACAGTGGTTAGGTTAACTGATCGTTTGTTAGCCCTCGATGGCATAAAATTATGATGCTAAATATTCAATCAATCAATCAATTACTGACAAATTCGACAAATTAAAACATGGTTGTTTTTAGATATTTTCTCTGCGTTTATACTTTGTCATTGCACTTATATGAGTTTTATAATTTGCTTTACAGTGGAATTGTTGTTGGCAGAAATATATGTAAATAGCTAGCCATGTTTAAATCACTAACTGAGGAAGTATTGATTTCAATGAAATAAATGAAAATTGTGTTGTCTTAATTTGTAAAACATTTGAACAGTTTTGATATTTCAAGTATCTTGTAAAACCCGAGAAGTCGAAAGAGTCAAATAGAGGTAAGCGCAGGGAGTTGTAGGTATGATTGCTGATCTTGATCTGCACAAACCATCAACTGTCAATCACCCCATCTAGTATACGCCATGATTATATCTTCCCATGTGTTAACAGATGATTAAATTCAAATTGCACTGTTAAAATTCCAGGTTAATCACATTTAATAGAATTCTATACTGATGCAGCTTTTTCAGTAAATAATTTACCTTTGTATCAAAACAACAGCTGACCTGATCACCTACATTACACAGTTACCTTCCCTTTTAACCTTCCCATTTCACCTCAACACAACTTCCATGTATTGGTTAAAACTTATTTAAAATTAATGCATGAAGCCAAATCTTATTGAAACAAATCACACTGGAATTATACTTGATAGAATCTATAGTAAGTCCGTGTGAATAAAGTGTTTAAGTCCTATTATGAGAGTGACTGACACGGATACTATTAGGCATTTTGGATAACAATTCTGAATTGCATGATACCAAAACTGGTCATTTATCAATCTTATAAATGCTGAACTACGAACAAGGAAGTTACTTGTACCATTTTAAAGATTTTAAGGACTTTGATATGGCAATGTTGGGGATCAGATGAACATACTGTTGTGGTAAATAATTGGAACTAAATGAAAATATTACATCATTATAAACTTGAAAAACTACTCACTGATTGCAGAATTACAATTCAGTTGGAAATATAATTGAAATTGTTTAATGTAAAATTTATATAGGTTTACCATCAGTTACCATGGTGGTTTTCGGCTATCCAGAAGGATTACTCAATAAGTATCCAAGCTAAGTTGTGAAACTTTGCATGTAGGTAAAGGTCATTAAAGAGATAATGAAAGTTATTTTATTTTTTTAATAAGACAAAAATTGCAGTTGCTATGGCAACAAAATTGGTAAAATTACAGATACAACCTGGATCCTGTGGTAACACAAAAAGTATTCAAGTTAAAGCATGTGGATAGAGGGCCATAAGGAGATAATGTAGGTAAAATTACAGGTAAATCAATAGGGACCTTGTGTATTGCTTGCAATACGTCAGTGTCTTGTTATTTATTTAATATACAGCATCAGATATCTATCTTTATGCCAGGTACACCCAACACCTGTAAAACCTGATTCAGAATCTCAAAATTATAACAGTGAGCAGGAAGAAATAAGTGAGGGAACCAGTCTCATAACATCCCAGTCACAGACACAGTTTACACGGAGGACATGTGGCAAAGTATTCTGGGTAAGTTTCCCATCTATGCCCAGCATTATGGATGACAAATCTTTATATCTAAGTATCTAATATAAGTGAGGGAACCAGTCTCATAACATCCCAGCCACAGACACAGTCCAGAGGGACACGTGACAAAATATTCTTGGTAAGTTTATTGCAGCATTATGAATGACAAGTCTATATATTTAAGTATTAAATATATAAGTGGGGGAACCAGTCTCATAACATCCCAGTCACAGACACTCTTTACCTGGACATGTGTTAAGTATTATGGGTTTTAAAGATTACTGTTATGTGAAGCATTATGGATGACAAATCTCAATATCTAAGTATTTAATATAATATGATGATGATTATCTATTCTATTTTATTTACAAAATACATTAAAATGAATAGATTATGTTTTTAAAACAAGCTTTATTTATTATGTTTATAGAAAACAGTATGTGCCATTTGCATTTATTATATTTGATCTTTGGTAAAAGTTATTGCATATGCTTTTCCCCTCATGTACCTCATGAACTCATCAATATAGACTCATAAGTTATTTTTATTGCAATGGATTATTTCGTCGGAGCCACTAAATTTTACTCCACTTGAAATTTATGTAGAATACAGATAGGAAACTATTATATTGTTCTTCTTTTTGAATTTGCATGTACATGTAACCAGTAAGACAAATTAAATTCACATGATGCAAGAAATAAACACCTCGGATGCATATGCATGAATCTGACTGAGGTTGTAAGAATTTTACCTGGATTTAAGGTTCAGATAATAAAGTCTGTCCCAAGGGATGACTGACCTGGATTTGAGGTTCAGATGATAAAGTCTGTCACGAGGGATGACTGACTTGGATTTGAGGTTCAGATGATAAAGTCTGTCAATAGGGATGACTGACCTGGATTTGAGGTTCAGATGATAAAGTCTGTCACGAGGGATGACTGACTTGGATTTGAGGTTCAGATGATAAAATATGTCACGAGGGATGACTGACCTGGATTTGAGGTTCAGATGATAAAGTCTGTCACGAGGGATGACTGACCCGGATTTGAAGTTCAGATGATAAAGTCTGTCACGAGGGATGACTGACCTGGATTTTAGGTTCAGGTGATAAAGTCTGTCACAAGGGATGACTGACCTGGATTTGAGGTTCAGATGATAAAGTCTGTCCCAAGGGATGACTGACCTGGATTTGAGGTTCAGATGATAAAGTCTGTCATGAGGGATGACTGACCTGGATTTGAGGTTCAGATGATAAAGTCTGTCACGAGGGATGACTGACCTGGATTTGAGGTTCAGATGATAAAGTCTGTCCCAAGGGATGACTGACCTGGATTTGAGGTTCAGATGATAAAGTCTGTCTCGAGGGATGACTGACCTGGATTTGAGGTTCAGATGATAAAGTCTTTCCTAATGGAAGACTGACTTGGGTTTGAGGTTCAGATGATAAAGTCTGTCCCAATGGAAGACTGACTTGGGTTTGATGTTCAGATGATAAAGTCTTTCCCAATGGAAGACTGACTTGGGTTTGAGGTTTAGATGATAAAGTCTGTCCCAAGGGATAACTGTTTTGGGTAGAACAAGGCTCAGTTATCCCAAGGGGCAGAATTTTCTATTTGAACTGAAAAAAGCCATGAATGATTATTTTTCTTGCATACCAGACAAATTGGTTAATTGTTTTAATTTAAATTAGTGTATTTTTTACCAGTGTCCCTTTTAAGACATTATGTTGTATAAAAATCAATCAAATATTTTGATACGTCATGTCATAAGATTGTTATAATGTCCTAGCCCTTGGGTTAGATAGAAACATCTAATCCTGTTAAAAATGCAGATATCCTTATCTGGTATGCAAGAAAAGTGATGTTTAGACAGCACCTAGTCTATTTAACCATAAGCTATTTCTGTATAATTATAATGTGTGATTGCCAAGATACACCAGAATGAAATATGATTATTAATTGATATTACATGTTTTTTAATCAGCCTTAGTTTACATCACATATATTTATTGCAGACAAGTGCCAGGAGTTATGTTTGGCTGTTATTGGGTATTCCACCATTGTTGGTTGTCCATGGGATTCAGCTTTTTCTCAGCTGGTTCTTTGTAATCACGATTCCAATCTCAAAGGTAGGTGATATACAATTTCAGTGTTGTTCAAGGAGCTTGCTTGACTCATACATGTAGTTGTAACACACATTTAATATATCATGAGAATTCAAAAAATTTCAAAGGTGACTCAAGGACTCTTATAAAAGTATAGGAAACTTGTATCTCTCTACTGTTGTTGTTGTATTGTGTTTAGCGCCACTTTCAACAATTTTTCAGTCATATCGCGACGGTGTCTACTTGAGACAGTATTCTAAGTGCTGTCACACTGGAGTATCATGCCGCAGACACATGGTATGATACCCCACCCAGTCACATTATACTGACACCGGGCCGACCAGACCTAGAACTCTTCTCTAAATGCTGAGCGTCAAGCGAGGAAGCTTCTTGTACCATTTTTAAAGTCTTTGGTATGACCCGGCCGGGGATTGAACCCACGACCTTCCGCATGCAAGGCGGATGCTCTACCACTAAACCACGCAGCGGTTTACATCTCTTTACTAAATGTTTATAAAATAGCTTGCAAAGAATTAATAATTACTACTAAATGTTTATAAAATAGCTTGCAATGAATTAATAATTTGGCAAATTAATAATTCAAATTTCACAGGCAACTGATTTCTTTTACATGAAATGTAAGGTGTATGTAACCTTAGATGTTTTATATGGTTTTAAACACAAAATGATCTTGACTTTAAAATGTTGCAGTGTGAAGTAAAATTTTTAAACTTTTCTTGATTTTTTAGTTGCAGAATTCAAATTTTATAATCGTAAGAGCTTCAACAATTTTAAACACAATTTGATGGGAATTGTCTCGTTTTGTAGAGAATTCCATTGTGCAAAGAAAGAATTTTAATTTTTATTTCTGAGATGAATTGAAGTTAAGATATTTGAAAATGAGTTTTTGTGAGATTTAGAGTGAATACGCAAGCAAGCATTCATAACATCTCAATCAGTTGCTTTTCCTTCTCTATATAAGTCAAGTGGTCTGTGACTCGAGATCACCTACCTCTCAGTGATATATTGTTTAAGGGACCGTTCTTCATTGTAGAGTGGCCTGTGACCCAAGATCACACCTCTGTGAAATATTGTTTAGGGAACCATTCTCCATAGCCAATTGGTCTGTGACTCGAGATCACATACCTCTCAGTGATATATTGTTTAAGGGATCGTTCTTCATTGCCTAGTGGTCTGTGACCCAAGATCACTCACCTCTGTGAAATATAGTTTAGGGAACCATTCTCCATAGCCGAGTTGTCTGTGACTGGAGATCACCTACCTCTCAGTGAGATATTGTTTAGGGGACCTTTCTTCATAGTCTGTGACTGGAGATCACATACCTCTCAGTGAGATATTGTTTAGGGGACCTTTCTTCATGGTCTGTGACTGGAGATCACCTACCTCTCAGTGAGATATTGTTTAGGGGACCTTTCTTCATGGTCTGTGACTGGAGATCACCAACCTCTCAGTGAGATATTGTTTAGGGGACCTTTCTTCATGGCCAAGTAGTCTGTGACTTGAGATCACTCACCTCTGTGAAATATTGTTTAGGGAACCATTCTCCATAGACGAGTGGTCTGTGATTCGAGATCACTTACCTCTCAGTGAGATATTGTTTAGGGGACCTTTCTTCATGGCCAAGTAGTCTGTGACTTGAGATCACTCACCTCTGTGAAATATTGTTTAGGGAACCATTCTCCATAGCCGAGTTGTCTGTGACTGGAGATCACCTACCTCTCAGTGAGATATTGTTTAGGGGACCTTTCTTCATGGTCTGTGACTGGAGATCACCTACCTCTCAGTGAGATATTGTTTAGGGGACCTTTCTTCATGGTCTGTGACTGGAGATCACCAACCTCTCAGTGAGATATTGTTTAGGGGACCTTTCTTCATGGCCAAGTAGTCTGTGACTTGAGATCACTCACCTCTGTGAAATATTGTTTAGGGAACCATTCTCCATAGACGAGTGGTCTGTGATTCGAGATCACTTACCTCTCAGTGAGATATTGTTTAGGGGACCTTTCTTCATGGCCAAGTAGTCTGTGACTTGAGATCACTTACCTCTCAGTGAGATATTGTTTAGGGGACCTTTCTTCATGGCGGAGTAGTCTGTGACTTGAGATCACTCACCTCTGTGAAATATTGTTTAGGGAACCATTCTCCATAGCCGAGTGGTCTGTGATTCAAGATCTTTTTAACAATACATTGCTGGGAATGCTGTTCCGCCCTGAACCAAGGCTTGGGAAAACTCATTTATATTTCTTGGTGGTGACTGATGAATGTTAATGTGTCTAACTAGTTTATCCCAAACATACTTAATTGGTGTTTTGCTTTTTTAAAGTCTCTCTGACAGTGTATTTATATATAGGTTTGTAAGTACCTGCTTAATTAAGTAAATGGTGGTGAAACTCAACCCTGAAGCCTACACATTTGTAACAGCAAACTTTTCATTATATAAGGTGAGTCTGGAGACATTTGTATTATACAAACTTACAATTATATTACAGGTGAATCTGAAGACAATCACACAGGTTCTATGGCTGCCACCAGACCATGTGAGTGTGGGAGACTCGGGCATGACATCTCTGGTATACATCTACTTTTTGATATTCATGAACACAACACTCCTTAAAATTTGTAACGGTAATTATTCATTGTGACCTTTGATCAAGTTTAAAGTCTCAAATAGACAGAGTGATAAATGGTTATTACATTTGTTTTTTTTACCAATATTTAGATGTAGATTCAAACAAATAGTCCAGAATGGTTACCACATTTCGGTTTTTCTAATAATTAGATCGGTTACAAACATTTTGTCTAGAATGGTAATCATATTTAGTTTTCCAGTAATTAAACAGTAATAGAAACAACTTGTCTTGAATGGACATCACATTTGTTTTTTCCAATATTTAGATGTATGTAGAAATAAAAACATTTTGTCATTGTTAGCTTGGACAATACAGTTTATTTTCTTTGAGAAGTGTGACCTCTCAAGTTTGTACGTACATGGAAAGGACCAGTCAGACCAGTTCCACATATGTATTCTTGTACAAGCAAGACTTCTGTACATATAATTTTTGTCTCGCCGCAACGAAGGAGCAAAAGCGAGATTAATGTGTTGATTTTCCGTCGCCGTCGGCGTCAAACATTTATATTTAGCTCCAACATTAAGTTTTCGTTTTTACACTATTTCTCAACAAGTACAAGTGCTAGGACACTTGTACATGGATCATAGTTACTGCTTACACCCTGCATCACATTATACACTGCAGATGCTGAGTATGACCTACATTGCATGGTCCATTGACTTTGTTTGATGCTGAATTTTGCATTTACATGTACCTCCAATGTTAAGTTTTCATTTTTACACTATTTCTCAACAAGTACAAGTGCTAGGACACTCATACTTGGATCATAGTTACAACTAACACCCTGCATTACATAATATAATGTAGATGCTGAGTACATTTTTTTAATTTTTTTTGATTTTTTTTTTTTTTTTTTTAAATATGTTTTACTTAGAAATGCTGGTTAAAGTTTTGTGTGCACCTACCATCAAGTTCATATCTCAAAAATCACTTAATATATTTGATCGAAACTTCACATAATACCTTTCAATATTCTCTCACAAGGTTACTGTTGTGATAAATTGAGCTAGAATGATTTATCATTGTGTTTACTTTGCAAGAAAAAGTATTTTTTATAACTTTTCTGGTCATCTTGAACATTCTGTGCCCCACACCTAGGATAGCTGGTTTGGTGGGAACAAGACTCTAAAACAGTTAACCCTCTTGATGGATTGTTCCGCCCGAACCTCAAACTAATGAAAGATAATTATATTCTCCCATTTCTGCTCATAGATGATATGGGTTTTCCCCATGTCACGTGATAGCTTTCTCACATAGCCTGATGAAAATCTGGGACTGATCATTTTTTGTAATCTGTTTCTTTATTAATGAATCGTATTCATATACATTTTTACATCTATGAAACTATTTTAAAACTTGATTTTGTCATAGAACACCGTAAAAAGAGATAGACGTTACGTCAGAATAATGATGTCGTTTGTATATATTTTTGACGTCTTGCAAGAAAAATGTCACAGTAAAAATTATATTTGAAGTGAATTATTTAAACAATTAATGTGCGGAGAGATTAACAGGTGTAATTTCTGGTAGATCTACATACTAACATACTTTTAGTATGTACTTAAAAATGCCCATTTCTTCATAGATATGTTAATTTTTAGGTGTTAAACATGCATTAAAAAAAGTAGAATATTTTTGGGATGAAGACCATTATCGAAGACCTTTCATTTGACTGAGATGAATGGGAGGAAAAAAACCTTCAACTTTTAAAAGTTGGAGGAAATTATTGGATCTAAAGATTTGCACATGAATCTGAAAAAAATAAAACACTACAAAGCCTCGCTTAATTATATTCCTGTTAGTAATTAATTTAATATCTGGCTCATGAAAAAAAATAGACATGTTCTGAAGAATTTGGTTCAGAAACAAAATTTTTAAAAGGAAATTTTTAATATGTAGATTCAGGACAACTCAGCCATGTCAGAGCAAAATAATGTAAGTATGAGAAATAACCTTGTTTCTATGAAATTAACAGTATGAATATTTATATTTTAGGATCCGCATCGTCTACGTAGCGAGATAGTCATGTATACCCATCAGTCTGTCAACATCTATTACTTCAAATATACTGTCGATGGTATGAACATCATTCTTGTCAGTATCCTTTGTTACCATGGTAACCAAAAATAGGCCATTGGTAGTAAAACAGAACGAGGACAAACCTGGACCCCAGTCATAAAGAATGAGCGAATGTATTCATGGAAAGCAAGCCTAATACGAGCATTCGCTTTTTTTCTGCTTGAGTTTAAATAACGAATTATTATAATCATAATTAGTGCATCAAAACTGAAAAAAACTCCTCAGTGTTTCAAACAGCTCTAGAGATTCACTTCACAGCAGAGACGAATACTTTCGTTCCTTCTTGATTCAACAAAACCTTATTTGTAAGCAATTGTTTTTTACTAAAAACATGGATTTTCTTTTTTATAAATGTCTGAAGATGTCACAAAAATTATTGAAGAATTTGTATAAAACGTTACATTTGCGCCTTGCATAAACTTTATCGGAGAAAACTTGCCCATTACTTGTAGAGGAATTGTGGGTCTACTCAGGTTTATATAAAAGGACCTGAACATTTCCTCCAACAATATATATGGCTTCTGTTTCACCAACATTTATAAGTATTCTGGTCATACCTATTACCGTGAGTAAAAAAGTTTCAATCATGTAAAGGCATATCAATACTAAACAGTTATAGGGTTACTTAAGTGTGCTGAGTAAAAAACAGTTGCTAATATAAAATGCAAACAAACTGAAGTTGGAGCTTTGTGCATGTCTTTCCAGATTGTTATTATACGGGCATTTGTGGTAATAGGTATATAGCGGTATTAGGTATACATGGTATATACTTAAATACTTTAAAAATTATATCTAAAAAAAAGCATCCAGGTGATCATGATTTTAGACTAGATCCAGCAAAAAGCATATGGTTTCACTAGCATTGATACAGAATATTTGAGTTATCAGTAAAAAGTTGAAAATTCACTAAGTTTTTAAGTGTTTATGTGAAACTTTGAATGTATGGTAGTTATTGTCTATGTGTTATTCCTTCATCACTGCCTGGTCCTGTAAGCTCAGCCGGTAGCACATCTAATTATAAGTCCAGGGGTTGTGAGTTTGAATCCCTGCCTGGCCATAATCTCTGTGATGATTGATATACAGTGCGTCTTTTATCATTCATCTGTCAACGCTGATTCAAGTGGGAAGTTATCAGTTACTTGTTGAGACGAGTTTGCTCGAGAACTGGTTAACCTCCAAGGATCCCAGGAAAAAGTGGCTAGTTAAACTGAAAGTCTATTAGTTCTCAATGGCATGAAATGATGCTAAATAATTATTATCTATCAATCCTTCACCACTGATCAGATTTGCTTGTGTTTGTGGCTTTGTCTTTGGTTCTAGGTTACTCAGACCCAAAGGATGAAATAACCAGCGGTGTGACGGTAAGTCAATACTTATATCTAAATATTTTCTCAATTTCTATAACATGGAAAAATAATTATATACACAGTAATGTTGATGCCACTAGTTGCCCAATAAGATAAGTTGGGGTTTTTAAGGACAACAGTAACATATTTTTCATTGATAGCGGACCGCGATATTCTCATCATATGTGGTTGTAAGGTAACCTTATTAGCACCCGTTTGTCCCACATGGGTAAAAAGAGGTTGTAAAACCCCATGTTTACATCATTATTCTGATGTTATGTTTAGTTCTATTTTACCATTTTCTACAATAAATTAATGTACTGTAGGACTTGGTTTGAACACAGATGGCTGGAATACCATATATAGCTCGAATGACTTATCTGGTCCTGGCCAATTCCTATTTTGATGTTTGTGCACATATGTACGATGCTAAACAATACTTGGCTCGAACAACCCTTAACTGGAACTAATTTGTCCAGTCCCATCGTGTTTGAGCCATCAAAGTTCTACTGTTTTATTGTTGGTGAGATGATAAATCTACCATGGTATAATGACTTGTGAGATGTATATAATTATCAATTAAAGAAAATTACCTCTGCGGACCAAGTCACAAGCAAAGAACTTTGGAGGTCTCATTCTTTGCATGTATCTTAAAATCATTGTCGGAATTTCCTTATCCATTATGCTATCCACATCAGGTCTTTATAGATTGACTTCATATGTACATTTTAACTCGTGTATAATTTATGTCTGCTGTGCATCATGTTTTGTTATCAATAACAATAATGAACATCTATGTTGAAATGATGTACCACAGATAGTATACAGTTTGTTAACAAGAAACCTGCAGCACAGCTGCTTTGAAAAAGTGATGTAGATAATTAATTTTAACTGCCATAAATAATCAATTCTAAATGTACAATCAATTGTTGTTGAATATAAAGGTCTACTACAATATTATATAACTTAACTTAACATTTTATTATTCATATGAAGCTTATGAAAGTATTGCCTGTCACTTATAGTTTTGATATAATTTTAACCACTTGACTGGTCTTGATAAATTTTAGCCGGGCCTGATTAGCTCAGTCGGTTACATGTCTGACTATCAATCCAGGAGCCGTGAGTTTGAATCCCCCGCCCGGCAACAGTCTCCATGATGATTGATAAACGACATTTATCATTCGTCTCTCACCGCTGATTCAAGTGGGACAGATATCAGTTACTTGCAGAGATTGGGTGTGCTTGAGTACTGGTTAATCCCAGGAAAAGTGGTTAGGTTAACTGATCATCTGTTAGCCCTCGATGGCATAAAAATGACGCTAAATATTCCATCAATCAATCATTGATAAATTTTAACATTTCTTGTTTATGTGACCTTGGGAAAGTTTTACTAAACATCTCGAGCTGAGATTTTCCACAACTCAAAAATATTTGTTTCTCTAAATGATAACTTAATTCATTACACGTTAAGTGACCACACAGAATTGAAGTCCTAACAAATCTGTACGCTTTGGTAAATGATAACTTGCAAAATTATCAATGTAAATAAAGTTATACCATTTCAAAAATTTTAGCTGAGGAAAACGTCAAATTGAGGAATTTAGGGAAACCGGAGTTTGGTGCATGTCAGATACATACACATGCCATGTGTCTGTCTGTTTCTCTTTCACTCTGTTGTGTAGAAGGGTAACATACCTAGTTTATTTCAGAAATGCATCTTGGCAGTTCTGGCTATTGTACCTCTGACATACTATATTGGAATGGCTATTATAAGGTATGTCACTTTTGTTTGGGATTATATTTATTTTGTCATTAAGCCTGTAAATGCTTGATAAAAAATGTATAAATTAAAAAATTGTGTAAAAAAAAAAGATAACATACACACACACACACACACACACACACACACACACACACACACACACACACACACACAGCTATTTGAGAAATCAAATTCCATAATCGTACTTGTTTTTACGTGTATGTATTTAAATTTATTACATTTGTTGGCAGAAATGATTATCAAAAATAAATACATTAATACAAATCAAATACAAAAACAACACTGTGCATGTATGCCTGTCTGCTTATATTGTTACAGTATATCCGCCCAGAGCAGTTTTGCCATTGGTGCTGTACTCAACGCTACATTTGGATCTGTTGTGGAACTAATCCTCTACATTGTTGCCATGTTGAAAGGCCTTGAACAAAATTCTACGTGTTATATAGAACTGGTCAGATCTGCTCTCACTGGTAAGTGGTTACTTATTTGCCATTTTATATTGATTTTTAGCTCTACTGGCTCAAGGCCAGAAGGGCTTATGCAATGGTGCGTTGTCCGTTGTCTGTCGTCCATTGTTTGTTGTCCATTAGCAGCACTTCTCTGAAACCACTAGGCCACTTAAACTCAAATTTCACATGGATATTTCTATTGCATAGGAAACTATAGGTGTAAATCCACCATTGAATTTTGTTCTTTATTCTATTGTAAATAATAAAAGTTTGAAGGCTTGTCATTCATAGAGAGATCCAAATGAAAGAAGTGAAACTTACATTTTACTGTTTGTCAACCTCTGCACTATCAAAATATGATGAGAAAAGTAGGGGTCATGTGTCATATAAGAGATTTTTTTCTGCTCAGTGTGTACACTGTTGACAAAGTGAAAGTAGAATTCCGAAATCATGTATTCATACCCCAATTTCCAAGCTTCAATTTTTTTTCTAAATTCCCAATGCAAACATGGCAATGTTGTCAAAATGTTCAAAATACATCAATAATGCCATTCGAACAAAAAAATGAGTATCAAAATAAGGAAAATGCATTTTTAAAGAATAAAACTGAGGATTATTTATAACCGCCATTATGCGACTACCTCATAGAAGCACTTTCTTTTTCCAATAGTGGTACTATGCCTATACAGAAGATTTTATTTTTCTATCTGAAATTCAAGATGGCCACCATTACTAGAAATAGTCCAAAACTTAAAAAATCTTCTTCTCTTGAACTGCCCAACAGATTTTGAAAATATTTATGAAGTAATGATAACCAACTATAGTTCTGTAAGATTTGTTTAAATGGTGTCTCTCGGTTAAAAATGCCCCTGCCCCCAAGGGTTCAATTAGGTGACACATGTCATTATAATAAACATTAATTTTTTTTTTAAAAAGGAACTGACTTTGTCTATATTTTCACATAAGCATTGTTTGGTCAAGGTGGTTCAGATTTGTATAAATGACTGAGTTCTACTGTCTTAAGGGGTCAGGAGGGGCCCAAAAAGGGTCAAAATTGAGAATTACAAAAATCGTTTTCTTAAGAACTGGTAAGTCAGATTTGTTCATATTTGGCCTAAATTATTGCTATGTGTAGGACTTTGATTGAAGATAAGAACTAAGTGAATACTATTTATAGGGGACCTGTAACAGACATGTGATCTTCCGGAATCAAAGGGTAAACCTGCGTGTCCCGGACAGGAGTCAAAATCTCCCGCAGTCACAATATCCTGTGTATTATATTTTTTTTCCTTACTAATTGATACTGCAAATGCCAATCATTGTCCTAAACATGGCCAAGATACATAAGCTCTGCCCTTATAGGGCTGTAAGATTGCAGATGATATTGGAAACTTTCCACATGATTACATACGAGAGGTGTTAAAATCAAATTCGACACAGCATGACTTTAACGCAAACATATCTCGTAGTCTTTCCAGTTTTCACATATTTTACCGGAAAAACAAGTATAAAAAAATCTATATACAAAACTGTAGGCAAAGACGATCTTTAACAAGTCCTAAACTTTTAGAAAATGTGACTTGAAATTTGAACCACAACTGTGCCACAAGACCAAATATAAACAATCTGAAAAACTGTGAAAAAGAAATGACCTAAAATTGTTTCTGAAATGGTTACAGTATTTATTCTTTCTACATTTCAATACAATTATAATTATTAAATCATTAGCAAACTAGACCTTGAACGTTCCTTGGCAATCAGATAAAACATGAGGAAAACCTTGTTGAATTTCCAGTTAAAACATCAGGTTATTTTCCATGTTTTTTTTATTGGACAGGGAAACACCAGGATCAAAGTGGATATTTCTTTACTTGATACGCACTTGAAAATAATGTTTTAGAAAAAAAAGTTCCTACCCATGACCCTGTTTTTTTTTGGACAGTCACACTTTTCATGATTGGATTTTTACAAACAAATAAAATAGAATGCTACTTTAACCACTTTCATTTCATTTTAAATATTCATTTAGAAAACTTATTTGTGGTATTAGTAATTGTTGTGATGAATAAAAATAGGATTCAGACTTATTAGAAAGTTAGAATGCTGGGGTTAAAAAAAAGGTTTAAAACAACAACACATCTTGTGTATGCTTAAATGAAGAAATGAAAATGTTAAAGTCTCATTAAACTTCCATAATGCACACATTTTGATCTTAACAAAAATGATTGTAACGAAATGTGTTTATAGTATTGCTAAAACTATTCCTGTAGACCCCTTAGTGACAGTTTTTAAAAAAACGAGAAAATAAATAACTTTGATCGAAATGTGTATTCTTAGACAAGTGGACCAAGCTTTTAACTTGTAATTCTGTAATGACTTGGTTGTTTTCTGTACACAAATGAATACTGCAGTGGTAGTATGTGGATTAAGACCGTTAGATAAGGGGTTCATTAACAAGATTAGAATAGTTCACTAATATTATGCATCGTTATTGGGTTTCCTTTCTTTTTTTTTTAAATATATTGAAGTCTGCAATAAAGCTGTATTGAACGTAGTATGCGTTATATTATTTTTACGCACTGAAAAACCAATAGTACAGAATACTAGTTTGGTCTAGTAACTGTTGCTCAGAATCCTCCCTTGCATATACATGTATGCGTGATACTATCGCATGCACTATAACGTCACAGATCACAGTATGGCGGTCAATATTGAGAGGTACCAAGGGTGGTTTGTTTAGTACAGTTATTAAAAAAGTAATTTTATTTTTAATTTTTTGTGGACGATTTGTCAGTTACGTGCAATAAATTAGCTTGTGGGTTCCGGTTCATTAATACACTGAGGGGAATAAAAGGGGTGTTCTAAAAAACTATCTAGTAACCGCAAGCGGTTATTTTAATTTTTAACCACATCTCCTAGTTTCCCATACTATGTTTCTCTCTGAAGTGAATTGATCACATATTACCAACCGACGTGTTTCCAAACAAGCTTCATAACTCCCTGTTTTCTGCCGAAGGTGTTTATCGGAATTAATTTGTAAACAAAATCCGTTCTTAATTATGTACTAATAATGTGCTTTATATTTATTTTTTCGTTTGCAAAGTCTCTCAGTGATCAAATAAACATGTATTATATCTTCTGGAAGAGTAAAACTGACTAAAATTAAAACTAAAAACGACCGTTTTGGAAGTTCATTAAGCTTTTAATAAAAAAATCATGATACTATATACCTTTTATTGTTAATAATTATTCTCTATATATAATGACAAAACACCATCTTTTATGATTTAATGTACTTGAATTATTAAGAAATTACATAAAATTCTACCAAAATGACAATATTTTCAAATTTTGTGGCATGAAATGAAAATCTCCCTCATTTGCAACGATCTCCCTCATTTCAAAACCCAATCTTCCTCATTGCTTTCCAAAAAGGTTCACATGTATGCTGTAAGGGGACTTCGAATTTTACATAGGGATACTGTGGGAAAATTTTCATTTTTATACCCCCGACAAACGAAGTTTTGATGGGGTATACTGGAGTCACCCTGAGGTTGGTCTGTCGGTCTGTCGGTCGGTCTGTCCGCAATTTTCCTTGTCCAGATCATAACTTGAAAAGTACTGGATGGAATTTCATCAAACGTCATACAATGGTAGAATATAATGAGAGGAAGTGCAGTGTACAAGAAACATAACTCTATTCTTGCTAATTACAGAGTTATTGCCCTTTGATATTTTTTCTTGTCCGGAGCATAACTTGAAAAGTACTGGATGGAATTTCATCAAGCTTCATACAATGGTAAAATATAATGAGAGGAAGTGCAGTGTACAGGAAACATAACTCTATTCTTGCTAATTACAGAGTTATTGCCCTTTGATATATTTCCCTTTGATATTTTTTCTTGTCCGGAGCATTACTTGAAAAGTACCGAATGGAATTTCATCAAGCTTCATACAATGGTACAATATAATGAGAGGAAGTGCAGTGTACAGGAAACATAACTTTATTCTTGCTAATTACAGAGTTATTGCCCTTTGATATATTTCCCTTGTTCGGAGCATTACTTTTAAAGTACTGGATGGAATTTCATCAAACTTCATACAATGGTAGAATATAATGAGAGGAAGTGCAGTGTACAAGAAACATAACTCTATTCTTGCTAATTACAGAGTTATTGCCCTTTGATATATTTCCCTTGTCCGGAGCATTACTTTTAAAGTACTGGATGGAATTTCATCAAACTTCATACAATGGTAGAATATAATGAGAGGAAGTGCAGTGTACAAGAAACATAACTCTATTATTGCTAATTACAGAGTTATTGCCCTTTGATATTTTTTCTTGTCCGGAGCATAACTTGAAAAGTACCTGATGGAATTTCATCAAGCTTCATACAATGGTAGAATATAATGAAAGGAAGTGCAGTGTACAAGAAACATAACTCTATTCTTGCTAATTACAGAGTTATTGCCCTTTGATATATTTCCTTTGTCCGGAGCATTACTTTTAAAGTACTGGATGGAATTTCATCAAACTTCATACAATGGTACAATATAATGACAGGAAGTGCAGTGTACAAGAAACATAACTTTATTCTTGCTAATTACAGAGTTATTGCCCTTTGATATATTTCCCTTGTCAGGAGCATTACTTTTAAAGTACTGGATGGAATTTCATCAAACTTCATACAATGGTACAATATAATGACAGGAAGTGCAGTGTACAGGAAACACAACTCTATTCTTGCTAATTACAGAGTTATTGCCCTTTGATATATTTCCCTTGTCTGGTGCAGTACTTTTAAAGTACTTTTAAAGCCGTCAGTGATAACAGTTTAATAAAGTTCATGAAAGAACCAAGTTGATGAATACATGGAGTTCGAGCAAAGCAGGTTCGATATTGTATTCCTAGTGCTCTTGTTTGTTTCTTATCCATAAAATTGTTGTCCCTCAACATAACTCGAAAAAGTATAACATTTATTGATTGCCATGAAAGCTTGTACACTGCACAATAATTAAAAAGACCGTTTTTAATTTTAACAAAACCATAAAAAAATTAACAATACAAACAACTCAATCCATAACATTCTCTTTTATTAAGAATTTTTTTTGTCTGGAGCATTACTTTAAAACTATTGGATATAATTTAATAAAACTTCATACAATGGTTAACCATTTTCTGTCATGGCGGCGTTCGGGGGTATTCATCACTACAGTGATACGTCTAGTTTCATCCATTTAGACAAAATTGTTATACAATTTAAGTTCTGAAGTATCATCTAGTCATAGGAAATAAGATTTGGCTCACGAAGGAGAATTGACTTTCCATAAGAGGCCAGGGTGGCTCAAAAAAGGGTTAAAATAGAAAATGTTCAAAAATCTTCTCCTCAACAACCGGTCAGTCAAATTTGTTCATGTTTATTATAGATTATCCCAGTGAATATGGGTTTAAAGTTTGTACAAATCATGGGTCTTGTATTTATAGAGGCCATGTAAGGGGACTTTGTGTTTTATATAGGAATACTATGGGAAAATAGAAAATTCTCTTTTTTCGATCCATTTGGGCAAAATTATTATTCATTTTGAGTTTTGAAGCATCATCTAGTCATAAATAATAAAATATGGTTTAATAAGGAGAATTGACTTTCTATAATTAGGGGCCAAGGATGGGTCAAAAAAGGGTTAAAATAGAAAAATTTCAAAAATCTTCTTCTCAACAAGCGGTTAGTCAAATTTGTTCATTATTGATATAGACTATCCCAGTGAGTATGGGTTTAAAGTTTGAACAAATGAAGGGACTTGTATTTATAGGTGCCCTGTAAGGGGACTTTGAGTTTGATATAGGAATACTATGGGAAAATGGAAAAATGCTAATTTTTTCATCCATTTATGAAATTTTTATTCAATTTGAGTTTTTAAGCATCTTCTAGTCATAACAAATAAGATTTTGTTTGATACAAAGGATTGACTTTCTAAAAAAGTCATGTTGGGTCACAAATTGGTTAAAATTGAACATTGTCATAAATCTTATTCTTAACAGCCGATCAGTCAGATTTGTTTATATTTGATATAAATTATCCCTATTATTAAGAGTTCTTAGTTTGTACAAATCAAGGGGCACAGGAATGTAAAAAGGCCCTGGAAGGGGACTTTGAGTTTATCATAGGAATACCATGGGAAAATGGAAAATTCTCATTTTTTCATCCATTTGTGCGGGTGTCAGTGTGGGGCAATATGGTTAAAATTGGAAATTTTCATAAATCTTCCTGTCAATAACCTTTCAGTCAAACTAGTTCATATTTGATATAAATTATCCTTACATCAGCAAGGATTGAATATTCTGCATATGAAGGGACTGGGGTATATTGGGGCCCTGCCAGGTGACTTTTACTTTTACATAGGAATGATAGAGGGAAAACTGATTTTTTTTCATTTTCGCATCCATGTGTACAAAAAAAATTCTATTTAAAATCTAAAGCATTTCTGCTCATAACAAATCCCTAAGATTGGGTGATTGAAGTTCTGACACATCAAGGGGCTGGGATGTATAAGGGCTCTGAACAGGGACTTTATGACTATATACACTGTACTTTGTTTTACAGATGAATGGTATTGGAATTTAAAGTATTTCCTTTTCATAGCAACTTTTTGTTCAGTATGGGCGTGGTGGGTGTATTTATCAATAAGTTGTTAAAACGACCCACAAAGAGGGTAAATATTGTGAAATTTCATAAAGTGCTATGGCCACTATGAGCAGGTAGAGCATCCTCGGGCCCTCTTGGGCCACTTGTTTAAATGGTTAAACACAATTTTCAACACATCTTAGGTTGATCCAATTTTATTGGTGGAAGAACATCTCCGTTCTTAGCAGAACCGCCTTTCACAAATAACTGGCAGATTATCTGCACAAAGTGTTTGGACCAAGCTGAACTCAAACCCACAACTTCAATGGTGAGAGAGACAAGTGACTGAGGACTCCCTGTTTGCGATACCTCCCTCACCAAGTGTTTTATAAAAATGTTTGTTTTCTTAATTCTTTTAATTTGTATATGATTGGCTAGCTTGTATTCTGCCATACATGTATACTAAGTTTCATTTAACTATGCAAAATCATTAAATTGCTGTGTTGGGTGATAAAATGGCAGGTTGTCTATCTATCAGTCGGAGTGTACAGTAGCCTGGAAATATCTAATTTCTGATTTTTTTCCGAGTTTCTGTATGAGGCTGGTTGTTCTGTAATTTTATACTCTTAATTTAATCTTTGCCAAATTTATTAATTGTAATTTGCATTTCCATATTTAGAAGTAAATTAAAAAAAATCACATGTGTTAAAATGTTTTGATATATACATGTATATCTTTACTTATGCATTAACTAGATGCAGAGATCATGGGCTAGGTCTTTAACCACTGAGGTCCTGGGTTCAAGTTCTGCCTTGTCCAAATGTCTCAAATGAGACATAGAGATATTGTGTGAGTTTTTTTGCAGAAGGGTGATGATCTTATTGAGATATATAATTTTGATTAACTTACATGTATATCATTTTATGTGATATTTTTTGCATGTTTGCTTCAGGAACCTTGGTTGGAAGTATCTTATTTATTCCTGTGAGTATATTATTTCTGTTTGCACACTTGTTACATTGTTCTTTTTTCATGCTTATTCTTTTCTTAGTTTGCTCACCTGTCAAACACATGTACAGACACACTTTTGTTTTTAGGCCCAAAAAGTACGGCTTTTAAAAACTGCAGTGTCCATCTATCCATTTGATGGGCCAAGATAAAATTCAAGAGCTAATTAGTTAGCTTATACTTATTTATTTTAGCTTGATTGCGATGTAAGCTCAGAGCTTATTGAATTGCTCTCGAGTCTGCTTCCTGGGTTGAACCAGCCCTGAGTGTTGCTCTATGAGAGGCAAGAGTTGAGCTGGGGATCGAACCTGCAACCTCTGGTGTGAGGGGCCAACACTCTATCCATTACACTACCACCCTGTTTGTGCTAATTAAATGCACTGGTAAGTATGACATCGGGCTGTTTTTAGAATAAAATTTATACCAATGGCAAGATTCTTATATTGTTAGTCTTCTCTTCTAAAGGGTATATGCATGATTCTTATATTGTTAGCCTTCTCTTCTAAAGGGTATATGACATGTTTATATTGCCAGCTTTCTCTTCTATAGGATATATGCATGCATAATTCTTGTATTGCCAGCTTTCTCCTCTAAAGGGTATATGACAGATTCTTATATTGCCAGCTTTCTCTTCTATAGGGTATATGTATGCATGATTCTTATATTGTCAGCCTTCTCTTCTATGGGGTATATGTATGCATGATTCTTATATTGTTAGCCTTCTCTTCTATATGGTATATGCATGATTCTTATATTGTCAAGTCTTCCCTTCTATAGGGTACAAGACAGATTCTTATATTGTTGGCATCCTTTTCTACAGGGTATATGCAGGATTCTTATACTGTCAGCCTTCTCTTCTACAGGGTATATGACAGATTCATATATTGTCAGCCTTCTCTACTACAGGCTATATACATGATTCTTATACTGTCAGCCTTCTCTTCTACAGGGTATATGACAGATTCTTATATTGTCAGCCTTCTCTTCTACAGGGTATATACATGATTCTTATATTGTTAGCCAACCCTTCTGTAGGGTATATGACAAATTCTTATATTGTTAGCAGTCTCTTCTATAAGGTATATGCACAATTCTTATATTGTTGGCATTCTCTTTTACAGGGTATATGACAAATTCTTATATTGTTGGCATTCTCTTTTACAGGGTATATGACAAATTCTTATATTGTTGGCATTCTCTTTTACAGGGTATATGACAAATTCTTATATTGTTGGCATTCTCTTCTATAGTGTATATGGCAAATTCTTATATTGTTGGCCTTCTCTTCTATAGGGTATATGCATGATTGTGGGAGGGATCAAGTACAGATCACAAAAGTTCAACCCCAAGTCTGCCAGTGTCACGGCACTGTTACTGTTTGTTGCAGTAGGAGGTATAATACAATATATTACTAATTATCACATAATTTACTGTGCAGGACTGTAATAAACCCATGACACATTTTTCACATTAACCTTATGTAATATCACTTCCGAATCCTCACTCAGCATTTTCTGTATATTATATCTGATTATTCAGCTCTCGTATGGTAAATATCAAAAAACTTTCAGACTTGCCCAAATATAAATAAATGACGTTGATTTGTCATTGTAAAATGATGTTATTTTGAGACATTACATCATACAACAACTGACAGAAACTAATCTGTTCGATTTATTCTTGTTCCTCATTGAGGTGATCTGTTTAATAAATGATAAATTTACCATTTTCCTAAGTAGAATTTTCCATTCATGTGCATTTATTATTAATTTCATTAAACTCATTGGAAAAAAATGATAAAATACTCGACAGAACCTCGCATGATATATTTTTTTCCAACTCGTTTAATAAATTCAAAAAAAAATTTAATGGAGCACTCATGTAAGATCCTCTATATATGTATGTATATCCACATAGCTATATTATATGTTATAACCTTTCTGGATTTAGTAATTCTAATGACTTTTCATAATTATTGTTTATTTCTGCTTTAGAAAATGTGTCCATTTGTTTTTTTTGAAGAACAAGTAGAGTTAATTTTTCATCAGTAACAATGTTCGGTTATATTTTTTGAATGGAAACTGGTTGAAAAGAGATCATTGAAGACAATTGAATAAAATATATATGACGCGTTCTGATTCAAATTGACCCTTATCTGAAAAAGTAAAAATTATTGATATTTGCAACTTTTGTGGTTGCAATATTCTTTGAGTATCATACAAATGAATTGCATGGTGGTATTAAATGGTAAAGATTTAAAACAAACATGTTTATTTGTTAATTTTGGATACTATAACCTCTCTGAATTCAGTCATATACAATTCATGTCGAATGGTTTGATTTATTTTGTTGGATAAATAATTGAACATGAAATATTTAAAAGTGAAATATTCTGTGTTTTTTAAAACTATTCCATTCCTTTTCACCAGACCCAACAACTTTAAAAATGGTACTAAAAAGTTCTTCGCTTTACGTTCTGCATTTAGAGAAAAGTTCTAGGTCTGGTTGGCCTGGTGTCAGTGTAATGTGACTGGGTTGGGTATCATACCATGTGTCTGTGGCATGATACTTCAGTGGGACAGCACTCAGAATACTGTCTCGAGTACCGGTAGACACCGTTGTGATATGGCTGAAAAATTGTTGAAAGCGATGCTTAACACCATACAACAACAACAACAACAACAACCTTTTCACCAAGTTAGGACCATTGTTGAACTTGGGTTATACATGTATGATTCTGATCAGCTGTTGGCTTTCTTAAGCTAGTATATAAATCAAAGCACTGTAGTACTGATTGGGGCGGAGCATATAAGATGTAAAATGTCGCTATTGTTTTAGACAAACAGGTCAGTTTGCATAGTTTAAGTAGAATAATCCCGATTACCTTTGATTCTTATTCATGGTACAGAATCTACATGTTCTATGCTTAACGTTGACTCTTTTCTCGAATATGTCAGAAACGTAACTGAATGGTTTATCTTTTAAAGTGTTTTTCTGCTATAGTAAGAATATTAACTTTTAAATTTGGCAAATGTCCAACTTCAAGATATTAGTCAATGATATGAGATTTGTATTTTCAACTCAACTCGTGATATTTTCAGAAATGCCAAGCTTTCTATCATATGCAGTATATATAAAATATCAAAGTGCTCTGAATCTAGCACTATGAATTCCAATTTGAGTATATTCATTTACTATTTTCTTGACTGATTTCTCTAGCCCAACAGTGAAACAATTCGTTTAAAAGACGAAAAGTAGAAATGTGTATGTCGACATTAATAATTGATTCTTACATTTATATTTTCTAAGGCCCTATATCACCCGTAAACGGAACCGCACTAACCAAAATGTTGTGGCGCAAATTTTTAGACACATCTGGATGTTTGCGTATTTTTGCTACGGAAACACAAATGCTTTAACTCTTATATGTTTAAGTAGAAATTATCTATCGTTCAAATTATTGGAAATTTGTGAAATATTTACTAAATAATAAAAAACAACAACACTGACATTGTTGATAACTCGATCAATCTCGAATTCTTTTTAGGAATACAAGTCTGTTTTTAAACATTTGGGAGAAACCGCAAGTCACATGATCGGCATTAGCATATCTCTATTTTTAGAACGAGTATTGATTGTTTATTGACATAAGCAAGGAGTATAGTTCCTTGGCATAAGAGACAGATCTAGAAACGTTTCGTTACTGTACACATTTTTAAAATGATAGAAAAAAGCGAAATCAGACTCCCGAATCAAGTACTGATTAGCTGATGTCCTTGCCGAAATATACGACTCTTTCAATGTGCATGTTGGAGATATAGTTCGTGACCTGGAATTTGATTTACAAAATGGCGTAATCTTTTGGTCACGTGACCATAGTTCAGCGCGTCTGTATTCATGCGCTTTAATTCTTTTGTGCTGATTAATGCTACAGAATATAAACTTGGAATTTATACGATACGTAATTGTTTATAGGTATAAATCGTCGCTGTATGTTATAATATTAATGTTTTCGTTGAAATAGGCGAATCTACTGTTTATAGTGAGTTTGAGCGCTTATCAGGAGTGGAACTATTTGATAAGTGGTTGTTAGGTTTGCATTACCACGAAACACGGTTGAAGATTTGCGGTATTGAAAATAAAATCATGTTAGCTCTGAGAGCGGCTGCTAAAGCACCGCCCGCAAAAACTGGTAGTGAGAGTAGATTGATACTTCATTCATACTTTTTCCATGCATTTTTGACAAAGTTATGGCCGTTGTTTGATATTGGATTCTGGTTAATGTCTTGCACGGTGTATAAAATAAGAATCTTACGTGGGTTTGAGGTGTGGATGGAAAATTTCGTTCTGAGGGATAACCAGTTATCCCATGAGAAGGAATTTTCCATTCACACTGAAAACCCCATAAAAGATACTTTTTCTTACATATAACTGCAACTTTGTGATTTTTTAAAGATTTTCATTCCTGTCTATTTCATATAATAGCACAAGAATATCACAGTTATAGAACAAATATGTCCTAGCATGAGGTATTTATGAATAAATATGTCATTGTGTGAGGTATTTATGTTGTAGCCAGGATGTCACATCATAGCACAAGGTCATTGTATCATTTATTGACTTGTTAATGTTTACATTTGTCAAAGTATGAATTATCAGATTAATCGTAACATTTATTACTATGCAGGTGTTTTTGCTCCGACCTTGTTTTCCAAGATATTTGGTGACCTTCAGTGTCAGCAGTGTGAAGTGAACAGTACAGAGCCTGCAGAGAATCGTACGTCAGGGTTACAGTGTTCTGGTTGTACACAGTCTGTGGTAGGTTGAATAGATCTGCAGTACATAAATTCCACCATCAAACCCAGGATGGGAGAGTCCTTGGTTTGATACCCAAACAGGTCCATTTTTCTGTCCTTGAACAAGCCTATCTACATAATGCTAATCGGAGTCTAGTATAGGTTCCAGCAGAGAAGACGTTGAGCTTGATTTGTTTAAGTTGTAATACACTGTTTCACAATAGATGTAAATTAAATATAAGGTTAAATAGTTAAACTAACTATGCATATTTTCTACAGTAATATAGCTTTTGATCTTCTGTTTTAAATTTTATTATACATAAACTGTTCAAAATTGAGCTCTCTTTAAACTTCATGAAGTTCTGGTATATTGATAAAGTTTGCATATAAACATGTATGTTATATATATATATTACAGTTGGGTTTACATGGTGATAATTCCCTGTATGATAAGCACATTGAGCCCCTGGTGTATGCTGTTGCCCTATTGTTGCCTATATCGTACATTATAGGCGTGATTTTCACGCTTAAGACGCACACATCATACGTCTATGATGACTTTTATCAGCAGATGTCTGTGGATAACGGGAGCTCAGAACGTAAGTTTTTCCATTCAATGGCATTAATTTGAAGATAGTTTGTTATTCTATGTAATTCTATGAATAAACAGGATTTATTGTAAAAGTTGCTTTATCAGACATATCATGTAGTTCGCCAAAACTGTTGGTGTCATTATTAGTGATTAAGAGGTCTTGCTGATGTTAAATCATATGAATAAACTGGGTTTAACTGCATACCAACACATAATTGTTATATGACTTTCTGTTCATTCCAGACTCACTCTCCTTATATGAAAAACAAATTAACACTGAACAAAAAAAAAGCCAACTATAACAGATGAACATGCAGAATGAACCTAGAACTTTAAAAATTTATACTTGCAAAAATGCAGTTTCAGCAAATTCTGTCTAATACTGAATGTGTCGCCTTTTATGCAATGTATATTAAAGACGCAATGGTCTTATTCTTGCCATTATTCATTTGGCACCCTGGAACCACATATAGATTGATTATTTAATTACAGTTGTGAACATGACAAATAATGATTAGATATGACACCCATTTGGAGGTATTCTACACCTCATGGAATATTTATATTATGGTCAACTTGAACAGAAGCTGGGATATAGGTCATTTGGGCTTTTGTTTGTAATTACTGGCATATTGAATATATCTTTTTATTCCTTTATCCTTTTTATTACCTAATTTATATCATGCTGTGAATATAATTTGTCAGCTAGTCTGGGATTAGTATCTCAAGCTGCCTATGAGCTACTAAGTAATTCGTATAATTTGCATTTTACATTTTCAATACTTTAGCTTGTAGCAGAGTCCAGCATTTGATATATTTTTATTGTTCTTTATGAGCTTTGTGTTTCCTTACTAGATCATGGTGCACCGCAGTGGTCAAGGATAAAAAGTGTACTGATCCTGCTGTTTTCTGCTGTACTGATAGCCCTGTGTGCTGACCTTATAACTGAAAATATTCAGTCCTTGTTGGAGAGTTCAGGGGTATCTGAGGTAAGTTTCAAATATGATACTGTGATAAAGTCTCAAGATAACTAGCCCAGCAGACCATAATTGTGCAAATAAAACTTAAACGTCTTACCAAAAGCTAGGTCACCTGCACAAGAGACCACACAGATGATCACCTGCCAAAAGATCACACCAGTGTAAATAAAACCTTAGGTCACCTGTAGAAGATATAACAATGATGTAAATAAACCATAGATCACTTGCAAAATGTTCACAACGGTGTAAATAAAACCTTGGGTCACCAGTAGCAAATGTCACAATGGTGCAAATAAACCTAATATCACCTACAAAATGATCACAAGGGTGTAAATAAAACCTTGGTCACCTGTACAAGATGTTACAATAGTGCAAATAAATGTAAGATCACCTGCCAGACAATCACACCAGTGTAAATATAACCTTGGATCACCTGTAGAAGATATTACAATGGTGCAAATAAACCTAAGATCACTTTCCAAGAGATCACACTGGTGTAAACAAAACCTTGGTCACCTGTAGCAGATGTCACAATGGTGCAAATAAACCTTAGATCACCTGCAAAATGATCAAAACAGTGTAAATAAAATCTAGGTCACTTGTAGAAGATGTTACAATGGTGCAAATAAACTTAAGATCAACTGCAAAATGATCACAACGGTGTAAATAAAACCTAGGTCACTTGTAGAAGAGACTGGTCACAATGATGTAAATAAACCGTAGATCAACTGCAAAATGTTCACAACAGTGTAAATAAAATCTAGGTCACCTGTACAAGAGACTGGTCACAATGATGTAAATAAACCTTAGATCACCTGCAAAATGTTCACAAAGGTGTAAATTAAACCTAGGTCACCTGTAGAAGATGTTACAATGGTGCAAATAAACCTAAGGTCACCTGCAAAATGATCACAATGGTGTAAATAAAATCTAGGTCCCCTGTAAAAGAGACTATTCACAATGATGTAAATAAACCTAAAATCACCTGCAAAATGATCACAACGGTGTAAATAAAACCTAGGTCACTTGTAGAAGAGACTGGTTACAATGATGTAAATAAAACATACATGTAGATCAACTGCAAAATGATCACAACAGTGTAAATAAAACCTAGGTCACCTGTACAAGAGACTGGTCACAATGATGTAAATAAACATTAGATCACCTGCAAAATGATTACACAAGTGTAAACCTAGATAATCCCTGTGTGACCTGTACAAAAAACCACAATGGTGGAAAGGAAAACATGATCATCTGCCAAAAGATAACACTGGTGTAAATAAAAAAAATTTGAGAATAACATTGAAACCATATCTATACATGTTATCAGTTGTGTTTTTTTATTTCAGTATTTTATTGGTGTGACCATGATAGCGATGATCCCAGAGTTGCCAGAAGTGGTTAATGGTATCCAGTTCGCTCTCCAGAATAATGTAAATTTAGGGTGAGTTTGTCACATTTTGTTTACTCTTATGTATTTAGCTGGGCCCAGTTAGCTCAGTCGGTAGTGCATTCAATTATCAATTCAGGAGCCAGGAGTTCGAATCCCCGCCAGGCCACAGTCACAGTAAGGATTATTATACGACATTAGTTCTCATTATTATTCATCTCTCACTGCTGATTCAAGTGGGAAAGTTATCAAGTTCTTGGAGAAGTGGGTGTGCTTGAGTACTGGTGAACCTTCAAGAATCCCAAGAAAGAGTGGTTAGGTTAACTGATCAACTGTAAGCCCTCGATGGTATAAAACTGACTCTAAACATTCACTCAAACTAAATACTTTATATAATTTAATATTTTCCAATAAAGTCTCAGGGATTCAAAATAACTAAATTGTTTTTAATTTCTGGAAAATACTTTTTATATTTTGAATATTCAAATTACAAGCATAGCAAGATGTGAGTTTTTGCTTGTGTTTTGCATCCCATCCAAATAACATTAATGCATCCATAAACAAGTTTGTATGGGTAAATTTAAAAAATGAGTTTTCATCAATGGATGATAAAAAGGAGTTTTTTTAAATATTTTTGTAAAAATCCTATATTACAGTATTGAGATAGGGACCAACACTGCCATCCAGGTGTGTCTTATACAAGTGCCTCTACTTGTCCTCATCAATATCATCTATGTAAGTAAAGCTGATTTCTAATATTTGATGCACTGTATTTTTGTCACAGTATAAATCTATTTCTTCTTTATATTCATTTTACATAAAATTTGAAACCAGTCCTTACAACTTTAAGTGGGGCAGTAATGTACATGTAGTGGATGGAGTGTTGGTTGCTTTTGCCATCGGTTGCAGGTTCTATCTCCAGCTTAACCTGATGCCTCTCAAATAACAACACTCAGTACTGGTTCTACCTAAGAAGAGGATCCCAGAATGGTTCATTAAAGCTTCGAATCCTGGTTGAAGCAGACGCAGATAAAATGTCTTGCCCAAGGACACCATACACGACCTCCGAGTACGATGTTTTTCAACTAGACCATGTGCTCCTTGTGGTGTAAAATACAAAGTTAATCTTTAATTCCAGTTGTTGATGTTGATTGTTCCCTTATTCCATAAATTTCTCTTTAAAACATATTATGTTTTCCTAATTCTGGGTGAAAAAAAAGTTGAGTGCAACATACAGACTGTATAACATCACCATTCCATTGAGGTTTAGTTTCACTATTTGGCAATAAATACATGTAGTGTTTATTTAAAATGTTTTTTTCATGAAATTGGCTGAGGTCGGTGAGTATAGTGTCACACTTACTCAGTTATTTACATATTTTACTTCTATTTTATTTCAGCCACTAAATTTCATATTAATATTCAATGATGTCCATCTCTGGGCAGTGATCTTTTCTGTGATTGTCATCAACTACATTTTCCAGGATGGCAAGAGTGATTACTTTCAAGGTAGGTTCGCATACTCTCTACCTCTACCTTGCATATAGTGATCTTTTCTAAAATCACAGATAAACAGTCATTTCACACATGTACTTGTAGGTCTAATACTAATTACATGTATTTGTAGGTCTTATACTAATTATTTGTATTTGTAGGTTTAATACTTATTACATGTTTCTGTAGTTCTAAAACTTATTACATGTATCTGTAGGTCTAATACTAATAACATGTATCTGTAGGTCTGATACTAATTACATATATCTGTAGATCTAATACTAATTACATGTATCTGTAGGTCTAATACCAATTACATGTATCTGTAGGTCTGATACTAATTACATGTATCTGTAGGTCTTATACTAATTACATGTTTCTGTAGGTCTGATACTAATTACATATATCTGTAGGTCTAATACTAATTACAATGTTTTTGTAGGTCTAATACTAATAACATATATCTGTAGGTCTAATACTAATTACATTTTTCTGTAGGTCTAATACTAATTACATGTTTCTGTAGGTCTTATACTAATTACATATATCTGTAGGTCTAATACTAATTACATGTTTCTGTAGGTCTTTTACTAATTACATGTATCTGTAGGTCTAATACTAATTACATGTTTTTGTAGGTCTAATACTAATTACACGTTCCTGTAGGTCTGATACTAATTACATGTTTCTGTAGGTCTAATACTAATTACATGTATCTGTAGGTCTAATACTAACTACATGTATATGTAGGTCTTATACTATTTATATGTTTTTTGTAGGTCTCATACTAATTACGTGTATTTGTAGGTCTAATACTAATTATGTGTATTTGTAGGTCTAATACTAATTACATGTTTTTGGTTACTAAGTTCATGAATGTTTCCAGTCTAAAACTTCTAAATTGTAATTAAAAACTTTCTTAAAAGAAAATAAATGACATTATTGCAAAAACTGTCAATATCAATACACTAATAGATAATGAACTAAATTCACCATTCAGTAGTCTAAGAATAATTGTAAATACTATTACAGTGTCATTAAATATTGGGATGGTAGTGTAATAAACAGACTGTTGGCCGATCATGCTAGAGATAGTGGGTTCAATCCCCAGCTCAGTACAAGACTGAGTACTGATTCAACCCAGGAAACAGACTCGAGAGCAGTTCAGTTCAGCTTTGAACTGAGTGTTATGTTTTTAAGAGGCCATAGGGTCAAGCTGAGGATTGAATTCCCAACCTCTGACATGAGCAATCAATTCTCTTTATCTACTGCACTACCTCCCTGCTCCGACATACATTTTATGTGAGAAAGTTACCAGTTATTTGCAGAAGGATGATAGTCCTTCTCAGATTCATGTATAATTGAATGTATCTGACGACTTCCTTAACTTCAAACAATAACCACAATCACCATATATAATCTGTAATGTGTGGAAATCAAGCTGGTTATTCTGTGCTAAATGTCATCCTGTTTTATGTTTGTAACATCTGATTGAAAGATACAGCATGTACATGCTGAAAGTTAACTTAATCCATTCGTTCTACACCAGTGCCAGGCCAGAGTATTAGTTACCACTTCTTTGTTATATACCAGTTGTGAAACTAGTTCTTTCAAATAATACTTAAGGATTCCCAGGTGTAACCAGTTCTAAATTACTGTTACAGTATTAAAGTTTTTTTACTGAAGTACATGACAGATGAAAGAAGTTGAATTTCTAAAAAAAATAATTTTGATAACATACACAATAAATGTTATAAATTTGAATGACACCATTTTCACAATTTTTATCAAGAATTATCACCAACACAATACTAAAATTAGCACATTAATTACTAAGTTTGTGTATTTTTGTTGATATATTGTAAAGTTTTTTTTTTCTCTCTCCATTCCAGGTTCTGCCCTCGTGACAATATATTTGATACTTCTGTGTATGTACTTCTTCGTCCCAACACCTGAAAGTGCAAAATGTTGATAAGTATTAACCATTATGGGAATTTTTGTGAATATCAGTCAGCTACACATAACACAATAAGTATTGATAATCTTGTGTCAGTAGTGGTCTACAGACAGGCTTGATATATCTACAACAAGTGTTAATCATCATGTCCCAGACATAGTCTACAGACAGAGTTAATGTATCTGAATGTTGAGTGTTGATCATCATGTGCCAGACATAGTCTACAGACAGAGCTAATGTATCAGTACAGCAAGTGTTGTTCATCATGTGCCAGACATAGTCTACAGACAGAGATAATGTATCTGAATGCTGAGTGTTGATCATCCTGTGCCAGACATCTGTACAGCAAGTGTGCCAGTGCCTTTTAGTAATGTTAAATATTTAATGTTTTGGCAAACGTTTGAACTGAGAGATGTTTTCTCTGCAAATGATTTGCTAAATAAAAATGTTTAAGGTGTTTGCTTGTGTTTAATCATATGATTCAACTTGAAGTAGATTGACAGTGTCAACATGTATGTTTGTTGATTTCCATTGGTTGCTGCATGTTCATTTCAGAGCATTAGGGTTTTGAAATAGTATCTGCTGTTCACTCTCAACTGAACATACTCCATTGCTGTAAGTGTTGATAATCATGTGTCATTGGTAGCCTATGTCCATGGTAAGAAGTATCCAACTTTCAAGTGTTAATTACCATTTACCAGTGATAACTTACACATGCTATTAATGTATCAGACAAACTCATTATAAAACAAACTAATCAACACTGAAATTGAGAATAACCAATGCTTATTTTTACCCTTAATTTAAATTTCAATGCTTTATTCAGAAATTTCAATTTTTAAATACCCCCATGCCCCACCCAAGTAGTGCTTATCTGCAGCAGTGATACTTAGTAGAGAGATGCAAGTTTCCTATCCTTCTAAATATTAAGTCCATATTTATATATTTTTTACTCAAGTTTTTTACTCAAAAATCACTTGTTTTTTTATAAAAAATGTTAGCAGTGTTTGTTTATTACTATTAAGGGAAGGGGTTGGTGCCTTTTGAAGGGAGGAAAATGAGTGTTAAGGGGAATTTTAATAGTCCGAAAAACAAAATAAAAAACAAAAGAAATCATAAGTATGTAAATATATATTTAAAACTGTTAACAGGTCAACATCCCTGTTATTCATTGGTTTAAAATGTTAAACAGGTACTAAACCCCACTGTTTTAGGGGAAATTTTCTGACATTAGGGGGAAAAAACATACTATTTTGAGATAGAAATGGGGCCATATTTTGCAAAATATTTAGGGTAAAAAAACACTGGTTAGTACTTGCTTAAATATGAAGTTTTGGATACTTGCATAGTAGTATCTTTATATAGTTACACAGTGATGTGTAAAGAGCAGCTTTATGTGTGAATACAAGAAAAGTCTATTTCAGCATTGCCATATGTCCCTTGATGCCACTTATAATATTAACTATACAGATGGTGCAACCGTCCTGGCTGTGGCTGATATGTAATTATATGGCAGAATCAACAGCGTTATAAAAATATTGTGTTCTATGTTTTGGTATCAGATATTTAATCAGTTAATTGATGCTACGTTGGATCCTATGTGGTCGAGTGATCGAAGGCGCCATCTGAAGATAACTTACCTCTCGCTGCTAAGGTCATTGAGGTTTGAGTCTTGATCGCTCCAAAAACTCAAATTAATCTAAGGTCTAACCTTGAACAGTTCAACTGGATATGCCATATATTAACCTGAAATGTGCTAGAAATGTTTTAAACACCCATGGATGCTACATCAATTTGTATATGAAGAAGTACATAATTATGTGGACTTATTATGTGCAATATAGTGTTCTGTGTACAAAGTATATTTTACAAGAGCACCGTGAAATCTTCAACATGACAAACTATGCTATTGGTAGTTTTAACTTGTAACTCATTAAAGTCTATACGAGTAAGTGGATTTTGTAGTGTGTATTTTAGATTGTTTTAGCATACAATTGTTTTTAATGCCAGCCTAAGATAATTAATGTTGATATCGAATCAAAAACTTGTACAAGATATTTTTTTTTTAGGACAAAAATGATTTTGTGAAGATGATTGATGTTTGGGGGAAACTGCAGAGTCCCTGAAAAGATATCAGGGGAGGAAATATTGTAAATTGGAAATTACGATTTTTCTTAAATGGGATGTGGTATGAAATAAGAGTGTTTTTATTTAGAAAATGGATACCGTGCAGAATGTATGTTTGCCCTGTAGTAATTTGTGAAAACTAATGTAATCAATAACTGTGATAAAATTGATAGAATTTTACATAATTGTTATCTGCATGTCTAAATAATTGTTATTATTTATATATAGTAATATTGATATTTGTTGTTGAAGAAGTGGCCAAGTGCTTGGTCTAAGGCACCGTCTCAAGATCACTTACCTCTCACTGCTAAGATCGTTGGTTCGAGTCATGCTTTAAAGTTTTTCTATAGTTTTTCATGTGCATCAATTCCATGCATAAAGAGAAGCAATTGTTTCAATTTGTTGCAATGTTTTGACAGCTCAGTCTTGATAAAGGAAATGGTGCTGAAGGACACAAAAGGACGTTTAAATAAAGACATGCATTACAATTAAAACGGGTTTACACATGGTCAGTGCCAATCGAAAACTTTTTCACTAATCAGTGCCACTACACAGCATTTTACTACAATTGATCCTCAGTTGTAGATGTGCCTTAAGTGGGTCTACTGTATTGTGTTCATTATATAAAACTCAAATCCTGAGGTAAAGTGTTTCTTTTAGTTTTCAGTAGATCAGGTATCAGAGAGTACTTTGTTAGATTTTAAGCAAAATTTATCCTTGCACTATTTCAATATTTATTTTTTGCAAATATTTGATGCATTACCAAAATGATTTTGTTTTTAAAAATCTCAAACAGATAAATTCAAGTTTTAATTACCTTTTCCAAGACATTTATTATTATTTGCATGCATCTGTGTATTAGTTTCAATAAAACACTTTATGTAAATAATATTTTTCCTATTTCTTGTAAAACCTACATTTTAACACCAAAAATCAAAGATGAATATGTTGTTGAGGAGGGAATAATTAACAGAAAACTGTATGGTAACTTGTATTTTTTTCCTGATATTGCAATAAATATATTTTAAACTTAAATAGTGGGAAGTTTCACCAGAATACGGGCAAGTTTCATCAGATTTTAATCATAGGAAAAAATTGACAACAACTATAGCAATCGTCTTTAAGATATCAATTGAGACATATTTTTACCTTTCATGCATAAGAGATAACTGAAGGAATAAGTAAGATGCACTTGTATGTAAGAGTTGTGTTACATGTATCTGTAATCTTTGATATAATGATAAAACAATAAAAACAATGCTTTTTATGTTACGTCCGAAATATTCACTGATATGGTGAATTTATCCATTCTGTTGGATCAAATAACCATGTTTTACTTTACCGTATATTTTCTGTTAATTATTTCCTCTTCAACAACATATCCGTCTGAATTTTGTTGTAAAAATGTAAGTTTTTCAAGAAAAGGAAAAATAATTAAAATTGTTTACATTTAGTGTTTAATTTAAACTAGTACACAGATGCATGCAAATAATAGTAAATGTCCCGGAAAAGGTAATTACTTATCTGTGAGATGTTAAAGGGAGTATATCAGTTGTTTTGTTAAAATTGGCTGAAAACATATTCTTCCAATGTACCATGCCTAAATATACTTGCTGACCCTGTATTGCAAAAAGGAAATATATCTAAACCTGCCAAAATAACATATAGAAAATGGAATGCCTAACTCAGGCTTATAATGCCCCTAGGATAGACTAAATTAGATGTGTCACTAAATATTGTAACATATTTTAAGAAGTATTTCATGAGTCATTTGATTTCATTTTGATTTTGATTTGATCCGTCATACAGGTTGACATGGTCATTAAGAAATATTTAAGTGCTCACTATTTTAGAGTAGGAGATTTTGTTTCAAGTGTACCACTCCAATTAAAATATCAATTTTGTCATATTTTGGTGGATTTGATATACCAGACCATTCTGTTTTTTTATTTTTATGGTAATGAGACACTTTTTATCCATTTCAAATTAATACAATAGAAACTATATAATAAAATAAATTGCTGAAACTCTGCAGGTGTCAAGGTTCTAGGTTCATTCTGCATATTCATTTGTTGATGTATTTTTATGCTTCCCCAAAGGGGAGTGGGGGGTGGGGCAAGTATATAGTCGCTGCTTTGTGCGTGCATCCGTGCGTACCCAAGTTCTTGTCCGGGCTATTTCTCTATAACCTCTGGTTGGAATTTTATGAAACTTAATAGGATGCATCATTACCAAGTGCAGATGCGTATATTGTCTTTATGTTCTGGATCGATGATTTTTCACGGAGTTATGGCCCTTTGATTCTGTCTTTGACCAAATTATTGTCCATGCTATTTCTCTACAACCCCATGTTGGAATTTTATGAAACTTGCTAGGATGCATCATTACCAAGTGCAGATGCGCATATTGTTTTGGTCCGGTTCGATGAGTTTTTACGGAGTTATGGCCCTTTGATTCTGTCTGTGACCAAATTCTTGTCTTTGTTATTTCTCTACAAACTCAGGTTGGAATTTTATGAAACTTGCTAGGATGCATCATAATGACCTAATTCAAAGTATGTTGTACAATGTATTTTATCACGAAATAAAACATAATGTATTTACTTCTCTTTAGAACTCTCACAGTTACTTCCCCCGTTCAGTATCCTTAATATATTGCACAGAGTCAAACACTCACTTTGGGGAGCATCCATCGGTTCAACTGATATTTTCTTGTTTTTATCTGTATGTTAATTTATTTTTGTACATGTAGAGTGATTCTGGAATCTTTCTTCCTGTTGGCGTCAAATAACCTTTAATGTGTTGGTACGCCATAAAACCCCATTCACTCATTCCATTTCAAATATATTATTATTTTTTAAGACATTTACATAATTTTTTTCATGATATACTCCCTTTAATTCTATCAATCTTTTCCTTTTTAGTTTCCTCTATTAAACAATTTTAGGTTGTATATATTTTATATTTATGTGATATTATTGTTTACCATGATTGAAAGTGAGAAACTAGTATGTGATAAACTTGTATTATAAATATAGTTTCATTAAGGTTGTTTTCGAATGCTTATTGAGAATAGTACAGAACTGTAAATTAAATTTTCTGGAAGTCAAAACTGTAGGGAAGTCAAAATGTTAGAACAGTGAAACATTGATAACTTGTGCACATTTAAATATTGTGGTCCCTACAGTTTTGTACATGTGGACCTTACAGTATTATTCAATCTATCTTGAGCATCAGAAACTCGGAAACTTGAGACCTATTGAATATCTCTTGTTCAGTTGTTGTATGAAGTACCATGTTAGCTTCAAAGACGCCTACATGTTTGTTAGAAAACTTTAACAATTTTTATGGTGGTACTGTTGTTTACCTATTATTTGCTTGGTACGATATGTATAATATACACTTCAGTCTTTCACACCTCTTAATTTTCCTGGATTCTGTAGGCTGTTCGATGGTGTTAAGTATCACCGTCAACATTTTTGAGTAATATCACAATGGTATTGACTTAAGGCAGTATTCTAAGTGATGGCAAACTGAAGTGTCATGCCGCTTACATCTGGTATGATACACCAATCAGTCACATTATACTGGCGCCGGGACGACCAGACCTAAAACTATTCTTTAACTGCTGAGTGCCAAGCGAAGAAGCTTCAAGTCTTTGGTACAATCTCGGCAGGGATCGAACCCACGACCTTCTGTATGTGAGGCTGACACTCTACCTTTAGACCATCACTGCGGTGTGGATTCGGTTGGACACAATCCTATGATTTAAACAAGACATTTTTTTAATCACATTCCTTTGGGTTAGTTTATTTCTTAATAATTATATGTAAATTTATTATGTTCATCACTATAAATGTTTTTGACACAGGTGTGTTTATTCCACAATGCCAAATATCATGAATTGGTAATTAACCAACTAAATAAAATAGAACAAAAAATTGATGTTTGAGGCATGTTTTAGAAAACTATTGTTCCAATTGCTCTGAAATAATCAGTGATATATTATGATTGGTCAAATATTGATACAAGTGACTATTTGTATGTTTCAAGCAATGATTTGAAAATGTCGGTAACACAGAACATAAGGGAACTAGAGGATTTTTAATGGTCCAAATTTGTGTTGAGTTTGGTAATTTAGCTGTAATACAAAGCTTTTCTTTGAATAATTTATGTTTACAGGTACAAGATCAAAGGTCAAATTTCATTTTTTGACAGTATCTGCTGATGGATATATTTATGTTTTACAAGTTGTTCATCATCATCATCATATGTTTTATCGGTTTAGAAAATACTTACAGATTTCCATTTTCAGAAATCTGTTGGGGGTAGATATACTTATCCAATCAAAGCATGGTATTACATCCTATGTCTATAAAGTAAGTACATTAATTTTGTATAAAGATTCTGTTGAGAATATCTTAAGTTATTTATTGTTCAATTTTTTTATCAAGAAATATGTTTTTTTACTGGTAGTCTAAAATATTGTAGACTTTTTTCTTGAATTATTGAAATGTTCTGTTTGCAGGGCAGAAGAAACAGTCATTGTATGACTTAATTTGACATTCAGAATATCAAGTTGCTGGGTGTGTCAAATTATCCAACATGTGAGCTTAACACTTGTACCGAAAAATGTATTTTTTTTATTACTGTTGTAAGATTTATGAATGAACCATGATATCTGGCAGCATTTCTTGAATAATTTACAAAATGTCTTGTTCCTTAGGGGATTATAATGGAATGCAAGTTTAGAAAAAATTTGGACACAAAAAATAAAAAAAATGAATTTGCTCAAATTTTTTTAATTTCTTATTGCGACATGATTTGACCATGACTTGTAGTGGGTTTAATATATTTTATTATTGACAACCACAACATGTATAATAATTATTTAATGAAGGATGCGGTTCAGGAAGCCGCGATATCGGTCTTGTTAAATGCATCTCTTTTAAATATTTATTTTTCAGCAAAGCTTTGTGTATTTGTATTAAATATAATTCATTCTTTTAAAATGTTTATATTTTATTTTTTAATTTCTAGTTTTTCTGTTAGTAGAATGACTACTATTTTAACCACCTTGGTTAAAATTAAGGAAATCGCTCATTATCCCCGAATTTTGTTCTATTTTTCGTATTGGAATAGTTTGTCTATTATGGAGGCATCTTGCTACACAAAGATATCTCCGACTATTGTCTAGTATACTCTGTGTAAATATTTTATTGCGGCAAGAGTGACTTCACTGTTAAAACCATGATATATTTACATAAAATGACTTAAAATTTAGAATAAAATGCATATTTTCGATGTACTTGTACGCATTAATAGTGTTGTATTAAGCAAAAAATGTAAAATTGAAAAAAAAAAAAATAACTTTTATTTTTTTAAAAAAATAAAAGTATAATTAAAATAAAAAGCATAAAATTTTCAAAAAAAATTTAATTTTTAATTTTGTTGTATTAAACAGGGCCAATTTGGGAGGTTTGTGAACCTCGTCCTTAGTTACTATTTTATAATATGAAATATATATCAACAGTTTGGCTGTTGTTTTTATCATCTTTATACATACTGGTTATCTTTAAGTTTCTCTTTGTAATTTTGTTTGATATACGTGAATAGATTATTTATACTTTTATTTAATTACCTTATCTAATTAAAGAAATGACCTTGTTCTATTGGGCATCATTTTGGACAGATGTTTTATATAATGTTGTATATTGGAGTTAAAGATATTTTTGTTACTCAATTAATTATGATATTTTTAATATATACTTTAAAATATGAAAATGCTTTTTAATTTCAGTTTTGTAATATCAAATGGTCAAATAGTGTTATTGCTATTTTATTGAACACATTACATTACTACAGAATGACCTAAATTAAAATATTGTTTATTTGTCCTTTACCTACCTACCCATCATTTTCATCTTCAGTAGGTAGGTAGAAAAATATTATATTTTACATTTTTGTTTTGTTGGAAATAACGACCTGTTCTTCGCACATTATCTCTTTGAAAGCAGCATAACCAGTAACTAAAGATGTTTATTTAATAAAGAAGTGAACAACATGTTTATGTCAAATATTTTCATAAAAATTCATCACTTTTATGGATATGAATAATAATTTATGGAGCACTAGAACAAAAATAAGTGTTGCCAGGAAAATGATAAATAAAGTATAATTCTTGTCATTTGATTCAAACTCGGCAACAAAAAATCCGCATATCTAACGAAAACATTGGATATTATCCAACATTTTGGCAAAGACAAACAATAAAAACATTTTCTTTTAGTATGGAATAAAATTATTAGAGTTTGGGGCATTATTACTGGGTAGGTAGATAAAGGACAAACAAACACTGTTTTATTTTAGGCCTTTAAACATATGCAATAATCTTGTTAATTTTAATCACTTGGACAGAACATTTATTGTTTTACATTCTAATTTTAAATATATAATATATAAAGTAAAATAAACAAATACAAACTGTAACTTGTTGGCTTGTCATTCCAGTTATTCTACCATATGTTAATGGAATTTGTAAGAAAGCGGTGATATTAAACATATACACCTTGCTGTAGGCATTCATTATGTAAACAAAGTATACAAAAACGTGTATTTGTTTGTACAGACTGTCAGTGTTAAAAAGATAAACTCAGTGGTATTGTAACCAGTCACATATTCACTGTAACCAGTCACACATTCACTGTAACCAGTCGCGTAGTTAAGTCTTACTTCCTTATACTGCCAAATACAGTTTCACAAGCATTACCATAAATGGGGTTGACAGAACTAAATTTTAGAACTTATTTAAAAATGATATCAGATAATTGTTTTATCAGTTTTTGCTGTTACCACAAAGATTCGTGTCTTTGAATTATCGGAATGACAAAAAATGTTCTTTAATGAAATAAGCATCTTCGTATTCACCTATTGTGTGTATCGGCAAATCAAAGCTAATTTGATATTGTCTATATACTTAACATACATGTAATGTTCATTTTATCATGTAAAATTGGGTTTCATATTAGGTACTTCCGAAATTTCTCGTATATATCATATCTGGCCAGAAGTGGTCTTGTGTCAAAGGATACATATCATTTCCGGCCATTGTTTAGAAAAATACGCACACCTGGTAGCATTTGTTATTTTCCGTCAATATTGTGTTTGTAGTATAGTATATGGTACATTATATGACAGGATAACAAAATGAAGTATGAATATCATCTTTATACCCTTGAACAGAGCAATGGCAAGCAAAATTTCCAAACTTTGTCAAAACGATAAGGGATTTACGAAAACGTCACAATTTCAAATTACTTTCAAACGTATTCTTTTCAAATTTAACATTTTCTTTTGTTCATTACGCTTGAAATTAAACTTCAACAGAAGTGACCATGTAATCCGAAATGAATGAAATGTCAGCAATACTGGGAAACAATAAATATGATTTTTAGGCAACATTGTATTCTACACAATAGAAAATAACGAATGTAAAAGGACAGTGACATGAATGGTTTTCATCTGCACTAAGTCTTGCTCCGAGTTAGTTTAAACTTTAAATTTTACTTCGATTATGAAACAACTTACTAGCCAAATCACGGTCGAAGTATTTCTGGTTAGAACCAGTACCAAGCGTATGCGGAAAAGTGTCTTGCTAAAGGACATCATACATAGCCGTGGCTGAGGATCGAACCCACCAACCTCCGACCATAGGTTCGATGCTCTACTACCGGATCACGCGTTCCACGCATGCTAATTATTCTGCAGATCAAGACCGTTGGAACAGGGGTCAATGAACAATTCTTAGAGTAGTAAAATTATGGCTGTAGACAAAAGTATGAATTGTTTTTCAGTGTTTATATTTCGAAAATAAACTACAAAACATTGATGTCTGCAATAAAAATATATCGTTTTCATGAGCATATACTATTTATTCCATGTCTGAAGATATAAAGCATTCAGTAAGTTGATATAATTGTTTGTTTGAATGTTTAGTATCATTTGTACATGTATGCCATCGAGAGCTAACAGGCTATTTCCTGGGATCCTGGTAGGTAAACTAGTACTCCAATACTTCCCAATGCGCAAGTGACATAACTTTCCCACTTAAATCAGTGGTGAGAGACGAATGACAATGAGAGACAATGTCGTATATCAATCATAACGGAGTTTTTGGCTGGGCGGTGGAGTCGAACTCACGACACCTGAATTGATAGTCAGACGCACTGCCGACGGAGGTGACCGAACCTGCTCAAATTTGAGCAAAGTACGGCATAATTTAACGTTGTGAAGCATTGTGCCAATCAAAGTTGAGATATAAAGCATTGTTTAGTCAAAGGTAAGATACAAAGCATTGTTTAGACAAAGGTAAGATACAAAGCATTGTTTAGACAAAGTTGAGATATAAAGCATTGTTTAGACAATGTTGAGATATAAAGCATTGTTTAGACAAAGTTGAGATATAAAGCATTGTTTAGTAAAAGTTTAGATATATAGATAGATTCTTTTATTCCTCAATTTAGGAGAGCATATGATACAATACAAGCATTTAAACAGAACGTCAGATATGTCTTTGAAAACAACATGATATAAGTCAGCAAAATAGTGCACCAACAGAATATAATTATTGTAGAATAACAGTAGAGTGTACATCATTACTGTAGAAAAAATATGACAGTATTTTATCATAATTTTGATTGTAATACATTGTAATAATTTTCAGAACAAACGTATTTATCTAGATTATGTTATAACACCTCAAATGTAATATATGCCTTACCGAAAATAGTATATGAAGCTTAATTTTGACTTAATTAATTTTGTCTATTTATTCATATACAGTTTCCATTATTTTGTCATGTAATCAAAATAGTGAATTGTCGATCCACAATCTATTTATTATCTTCAATTTAAAAAAAATAAATAAGATGATTTCCTTCACGTGAAATATCCGCATCTAGTTCCAGCTTTAATGTTATTGATGATATTAACCTCTTTTTTAAGTGGCATTTCTTTGAGAATATGGAATAGGTCACTATTTACGGGTTTTTTAAAGTGGCATAGCCAGTAAGTTAGACCCTTTATATGCAATTACAAACTTGGTATAAGTGTAGTAGTTCGTATAAATTGTGACTATCTGTACCATATCTGGTGCAAAAAGACCATTGTGTATCGTCAACCGTACGCATTTAAACTCGCTACCATCGCTGATATTCGAATTAAATCTGACCATTGGAATAACGTCTAGCGTTAAGTCTATCCGATGTTGACTGTATATTAGTAAACGTTCGGAATTTTCCGGGCATCATCGATTAAAAATGCGCGCCAGACGAGATAAGTGCTTAAGTGTAAAATTAAGATGTAAAATTAAGATGCGAATTATCTAATTGGCGATCCCGGTTCGAATCCCGTGAAAACGTTCTTATTTTATTTTGGTTCATTTCACTAGTAAAACTATTTCCCATACCGTTCTCCATAAACGGCTTCTTTTTATCGAAAACAATATTGCCACCTCCTCCCCCAAAAATACATGCATTAATTTCTTTTGACATTTCAACATTACATTGTTCCCCTTTAATATTGGTAATAAAATATACATTTTCTCTGTATGTTTTCTTAAAATAACATAAGCGGACCAAATAATTTCTTTCAGCGTCGAGTTCAATACTGTCTTTTTCTATGGATGTGTATATTCTTAACCATGTTACTGAACTGGCACCTGCTTTATTAATATTGGGGCGGGGATCCGGTTAAAATGTCCCCTCTCAATCCGCCAGTGTATGAGGTATTTTTAAAACAGAAATGTGCAAAATTACATTGGGGAGTTGGGATCTTAGTATTATGTTCTTAACCATTTTCACTGAATATGCAATTTTTATTAATATTGGGGCAGGGGTCCTAAAAAATCCGCCAGTGTATACTTGTTACTTTTAATATAGAAATACGTGTGTGTGTGTGTGGTGGTGGTGGTGGTGGTGGTGGTGTGTGTGTGTGTGTGTTGGGGGGCGGGGGGGGGGGTCTTAGTATATGTCGTTCACCATTTGCACTGAAATAGTTACACTTCGTAATTTTTACACAATCACGGGTTAAAGTCGGGAAGAATTACCCCTTCCCTCTTGATCTGCCAGTATATACTTTGAAAATGGAAACGTATTGTCTTTATATCAATAGTTACTTGCATGTATAAACACATAGACATTTGTTGAAACTTTACAAATTTACCCAGTTCTTTAAAAAAAACCAAAAAACAACTAAATAAAATATGATACAGTGAAACGATATATAGCCTTGTACATTGTTAGTTGATTACACACTTGAATTAATTTGAAAAGAATATAATAATTATGTCTTTAATTGCTTAGCTTTGAAATCAATACTTTACACTCTATTACATGTACACATGACTTACTTTTGTATTGTTGAAGTACTGTAATAGTACAATTTTTAAATTGAATAAAGTAATATACTAAATTAGACACATATGGAATTAGGTACACCTCCTTGTTTATCTTAGATGGCTCTTCTGCCCTGCTGGACATTAATGCAATAAACTTCTACACTTTTTCTTCGGATATTCTTTCATAAGGCTTGAGGAGTAGAAGTGGTCAGCATGAGGTCATCGGTTCGATTCCGGTCGAGGCTCCATCCGGGTTTTTAAATGTATCCCCTAAGTTCTGTAATCGTTTTTGATTGAATATTTAGCGTCATTTTTATGCCATCGAGGGCTAACAGACGATCAGTTAACCTAACCACTGTTTCCTGGGATTAATCAGTACTTGAGAACACCCCGTCTCCGCAAGTAACTGATAACTTTCCCACTTAAATCAGTGGTGAGAGACGAATAATAATGAGACACAATGTCGTATATCAATCATCACGGAAGACTGTTGCCAGGCGGAGGATTCGAACTCACGACCCCTGGATTGATAGCCTGACGCGTAACCGACTGAGCTAATCGGGCCGTAATCGGACAATATGTAAACGTATGTCATCTTTCTAAGGACATGAAATGCCGCCGGTATCATGTGCTGAGAGAGTCACAAGCAATGTACCCAGAGCACGTACGCAAATATCTCACGGAATAAATGAATAAATAAATACATAAATAAATGAATAAATGAATGAATGAATGAATGAATGAATGAATGAATGAATGAATGAATGAATGAATGAATGAATGAAGGAATGAATGAATGAATGAATGAATGAATGAACAATACAATAAAAATGAATTAATGAAGAATGAATGAATGAAAAAAATGAATGAGCGAACGAACGAACGACTGAATAAATAAATAAATAAATAAATAAATAAATAAATAAATAAATAAATAAATAAATAAATAAATAAATAAATAAATGAATAAATAAATAAATAAATAAATAAATAAATTAATTAATTAATTAATTAGTAAATGAAAAATGAATGAAAAAATGAACGAACGAATGAATAGAATCAATTAATAAATGAATAAGGAATAAATGAATAAATGACTGAAGAAATGAATAAATTAATGCACGAACAAATTTAATAAATAAATAAATATAAATGAATGAATGAATGAATGAATGAATGAATGAATGAATGAATGAATGAATAAATAAATAAACAAAAAAATAAAATAAAAATAAATGAAATAATCAATGAATGAATTAATGAATCAATAAATGAATGAATGAATGAATGAATGAATGAATGAATGAATGAATGAATGAATGAATGAATGAATGAATGAATGAAAAATGAATGAATGTATGAATGAACAAACGAATGATTTGAATAAATAAATAAATAGATAGATAAATAAATAAATAAATAAATAAATAAATAAATAAATAAATAAATAAATAAATAAATAATGAATGAATGAATGAACGAACGAATGAATAGAATAAATGAATAAATTAATGTTTGAATAAATAAATAAATGAAGAATGGAATGAATTAATGAACGAATAAAAAGAATAAATAAATGAATGAATGAATGAACTAAATAAACATAATTTTATTAACCGTTTTAATAGTTGTACTTTTTAATAGTATTTTGGAAGGGATCCATACAATACAATTCATAAAATTCATAAAACATTTTTTAAACAAAAAAACACTGAAACGGGTGACCGGAACGAAATTAGAGCTTTCAGGAAACAAGTGATATTCTTATGTCAATTGTCTTTAATTGTTTATATCTACAAGGTATGACCAACCATGAAAATCTCATTTATTACTATTCATGCTAGGACACCGGACCTAATGATTTGTAAATTTGTGTAAATTTGGCAAAAGGACTTTTGAAATTTCATTGATTGGTAAGTTATATATAATCTGTGAATTGCTTTTAAGATTTGAACGGATACAAGATATAAAAGAAATTAAAAAAATTCAAGGTACATCTTTTATTACTTTTATTACACAATCTAGACTAAGTGAATGATTTTATTATCGGTTAAAATAGATAGTATTTTAGGTAAATTCTATACAGTTATTTTAATTGTATCTTGTACTCGTGAATTGTATCTTGAATTTGCGACTATTTTACTTGTTAATAATAATTATCATTACATGATTAGTATTATCAATGTATTTCATTTGTTGGTGAGTAAATACATTTGAATCATTACATCGATGGGTTTTGTGATTTGAAGGGTTAATATTACAAAATAAATAACGTTAACAAAAGGATACATATTGTAATTGTCATTAATTACTTATCAAAACATTATTATTTCTATTTTGATTAATTGAACTATTATTATCTATATTAGTTTGCGATTTTATATATGTAAAACTATCAATAGCTAACTTTTTTCTAATTTTACCAATCAGTTATTATTTAGTTGGCGAATTTTTAGAAGTATAATTATCAAAATAAATATTTTCATATCTTGCCACGGTAAAAACAAAAGTTATATTTTCAATCTTGCCACGGTTAAAACAAGCAGTTATTATTTTTAGTTTGTTAATTTATTTAGTATCATTATCAAACTATTTTTGTTTTCTATTTGGCCACGGTAAAATCAAATAGCTATTATTTTTAATTCGTTAATTTTATTAAAATTATTCTTAATTTGTTAATTAAGTAACCATTATCAGTATCCGGTGAAACATTCGTTTTATAACCATTCAATGTTTTAAGTTAGTTATTCAATATATTTAATCTTTATTCACTTATGTCGCCGATATTTTTTCGATCTTAGCACATTTATATATAACAGCATATATAATGGATATTCTGTTCAATAATTTATACTTGTTGTTTTATGTTTCTGTAGTGTAAAATTCTTTAATAATGTTGTCCAACAGGGAAAAAGTCACCCATTGCCCAGTATGCTATAACATTGACGAATAAATTGGAAAATTACGACCTGCGGTTTAATGAATTTCTCTTTAATAAGCCGGGACCGATTAGCTAAGTCGGTTACGCGTCTGACCATCAATCCAGGGATCGTGAGTTAATGGTTAATTCCGTCCTTGTAGTTTTATCTTATTAAAGATTGAATAGATTGATTGAATAGTTAGCGTCATTTTATGCCACCGAGGGCTAACAGACGATCAGTTAACCTAAACACTGTTTCCTGGGATCCTGAAAGGTTAACCAGTACTCGAGCACACCCCATCTCCGCAGTTAACTGATAACTTTCCCACTTGAATCAGCAGTGAGAGACGAATGGTAATGAGACACAATGTCGTATATATTAATCATCACGGAGTCTATCAAAAATATCAGGGAACACAGACTGTGTGTTTAGTATACACATTTATTAATTATGCATTAATTAGGAATTGTCCAAATACAATATAAACATTGATGGCATCAGTTATGTATTTTCTCTATCTCGTGAAGTTACAGTATTATTCATTTGTAAAAAAAACTTAGACAAATAACGCTCGAAATCATTCTAGGAAGAGTCAGTACCAACCACATGCGGTCAATGTGTCTTGCTCCTTTATTTGCATGGACGCTATAAACATAGTCGTGGTGGAGGATATATCCCACGATCCCCGACCATGGTTCCGATACCCAACCACCGAACCACTAACATAAATCTGCGAAGAATACAGATTTATAGTAATTTGTAGTAATTCAATTTAATTCATTTGTTATGGTATATTGGCAGTACCATGTACTTTGCACAGTTGTATGTTTTAAGTTGCATATGCTTTAAAGTATTATATGTTTTAAAGTATTATATACATTTTAGTTTTATATCCTTTATTGTTAATTTGCAAAATAAACCAAACTTACATATGATAAAATGACCGTATTTTATTTTTCGGATCTATTATTATTGACAGAAAATTATTACAAGGATGGTGAAGCACATTTACAGATTGGTGGGATTTGTTGCTTATCTTGTGCAGTTCGGTAAGTTTGCTATTTGTTACATGGGGCGCTTTAAATATTATGTTTTTTATTATCAGTGCCATTCTGCATTTAACAGGCAACCATGTATTGTTTCTATAGCCATGTTCATGTTAAATGTACATGTACGTGTGAATCAATATATTTTCAATATACAGTAGAACTTCGTTGACCCGAACAGAGATGACTGGAACACCACATATAGCTCGAACCATTTATCTGGTCCCAGCTGAACAATACTTGGCTTGAACAACCCTTAACTCGAACCATTTTGTCAAGTCCCGCTGTGTTCGAGTCATTGAAGTTCTACTGTTTTTGTATTGAACACTCATTTACTGACTAAGATACAATTTCGCTGTTTCCGATGTGTGTATCTGTGTGCGTGTGTGTGTGTGTTTGTGTCAAGCAATATTGCAAATGTAAGCAGTCATTTGTCTTTAGAGATCGTTTATAATGTTCGTGTTGATGGCTTATAGGACACACAAATGTATTGTTTTGTCCTGTCCGTCTGTGCGCTCTAACCAGAAGGTACACATTTGGGGTTAAGTAAGAATATGTATTTAAGTTTGTTATTCAGACGTTGTGGATTACTCGAAATGTTTTTTGGGTTGATGTTTATACAAAATATTCTTTCGTGGGTTTAAAAACCCAACAATTTTTTTAGCCATCATTCCGTTTTTGCTTCTTTTTAACTACCCCCAACACACACACCACCACGCCCGCCCGCCCGTCCGCCCGCACACGCGCGCGCACACACACGCACGCACGCACACACACGCACGCACGCACGCACACTCTCTCTCTCTGCGTTTTGATGATATAAAGGATTTAATCCCCGTGCAAGTGTCTCCCATGTAAGTAGTATTTTTTAATTTTGATAAAAATATCTTTTGCGATTTTTTAACGTACCACAATAGTCTGTCCATGCATTTACTCCTTCACAATGTATATCCTCCAGGGGTTGACTTGTAGCTCTACTAGTCAAGGGTTAGCAAAGCTTATGCGGCAGTGTGCTGTCACCGTCCATCCGTCAGTAAACGTTTGTTTGCCGCGACTGTTCTTCTGAAACTACAAGTTGGATATTCGTGAAACATAGTTTAGAGCAATGTGGCGCTACATACTAGATGATCCTCAAAAGAAAGGTTGCTGCCATTGTCGAAAAACTAAGATTACAATTTAAGTAGAATATATTATATTATAAAGGGAATTGACTCATAATTTCTTTTGAAATAATCTTTAATGATTTATTTCCCTTAGAGATGTATTGGCCATCAATAACATATACAAGTGTCAATTAAAATGTGAACGTACCTTGCATAAATAAGTAGGCTTTTCATTGTTGTGAGGTTACTCAGGGAAAAATCAATGTCACTGTTACTAAAATTAGAGAGAAAAAAAACCCATGTTATCTCGATACATTGAGTTGCTGATGGAGTAATCTTAACGTACATCCTTTATTAATTTTTATTGTCTTTTAGTTCACCCTACACACTATCAAATCCACTATTATTTTTATTTTGAACAATGATTTAAACTCTATATCTTGAGAACCTTGTAAGATATCCGGATGCAGTTTCATAGGTAAGTAAGCCATCGATCTATCCACCCATTTATATGTGTGGCACAAGTAATCTGCTGGGCACACAGAAGCCACTTAAAAAAACGATTTGTAAGAATGTCCGTATGTCCCTCTGTCTCCATAACTGCCCACCCGCCGGCGAGCCTACCTGCCTGCCTACCGACCTGTACAGTATTGTTGAAATAAAACTATTAGAACAGTAATAGGGTGAATTTTATGCCATAAATTTGTTCTCACTTTTTCCCAGGTTCAAGTACCAACTATTTTAGAACTGCATCTTCGACCAGCTCAGCAACGTTTACCAATCCAACAGTGTCATACGCATGTAATTCATACCCATGCGGAGTCCTGAATCAATATACCTGTTATCAGACCTGTTACTACAGGTAAGTGGAAGTTATGGATACCTACCTGCATAAGGCTTCTGGTTCACTAACACGTGCTGCAGTTTTACCTAGATACTTACAATCTTACGCTCTCGGACACATTCGTCTCATTACATTCACTTCTGTCATTGACTCCGTGCTATTACTTGTGGAAAGCTGGGTATTATACTCAGACTTGAGGTCTTCTTCTGTCAATGCCGGTGGATGGGATAATTATATGACATGTAATGTGTCGCTTGAAAAGTGGTTTTGGTAAATATACGTCTCAAAGACAAACAATATAATTATGAAGTGTTTTTAACTGATTTTAATAAACTCTGAATCATTAATATTAATCAACTTGCCATATTCCATATTCTCAGCCAGTTCACTTTCGCTATATTTACCCATTGCGCCGTATATATACCCGAATAATACAAACGACAGGCAGCCGATTAGGTGACTGCGGATCTCAGAGTTTCGAGTGACTCCGCGTTCAAACCAGAAGTGTTTTTTGCAGTGCACGAAATATCCTCGATATTGACGTGTCAAACTGTGCATTAACCAGAATGGCCGCATATTCGTCCTTCACATTGAGCATGGCAAATAACAAACTGGTCCAATGTCTCCTGCGTAATGTTCGACCCTGGTTCGATGGTTGAATGTGACCAAGCAGTCGTTTCACTTTAACGGCTACGCTTTGCCAGTATGTTCAATGTTGGAACATCCGATCGCTTGATTCCTTGACGAGATTCGTTGAGTATTGAGCTCCATTGGCAGCTGGATCCGTGCCAGACTGTCCTTATTATAAGAGGGGCCAAATCACCCCCCCCCCCCCCCCCCCCCCCTGGATATCAGAAACAGACCCGGTGGCAACTGGCTGTGCGGAACCGGGGGACAAACACGTGGCTGACTCGTAGGTGGTCGACTGCTGAAAAGCACCCTTCACTCGGAAATGAATTCACTGGGTTTGAGGATTTTCAAGCCTCTGTTCAAAGCGCTAAATGCAATTTACGTTCAATGCCATTAATCCTATCATACACAGATTCTTTTAATTCACGGAACTGATCCTCTATTTTATATTTTCGATAATTTCTTATCAGACATGAAAAAACATGTCCTCTCTTGGGAGTGAACAAGAGGAGAACGCTATTACGTCATAAATGACGAATGTTTATGACGTATTGTTTGTCATGTGACTACTATTCCATGTACTGTACCTATATTAAGTCGTATTGTCTACTGATTCAAGTCTGCTATATTCGAATGCAATAACTTGGAATTCCTTGCTTCTCCGAAAACACATACAAATGTAATCAGTTTTACCAAAATGTGATTGGCGTCATTCAATTTCCGCTGAAGCAACAGGCCAATCAGCTTGCTTATGTCACTGCTGTGTAACGGTCCCTAGTAGGGAGAGACTTGACCGCATCTACAAGCTTATTTACTGTCTAATAAAGTATTGTTTATTTTACAGTAACTTATCGTGAAACATATCACAATATCGATGTTTGTTGTTAGCAAGGTTCATCAATTTTGTGGCCCAGAGTCAACACTGAGTTTCTTTAAATTCATGGAGACCTTTTCGCATAACAACCATTTCGATATATTTTGCTTAGACTAAAAGTGATTTGGTGTTTATGTAAATGTTGTCATCATTGTATTTTCAGTTATAACGATGTACACACGATAACTGCAACCTCTGGTCACCGCGTGGTTTTGGTAATTCAATACTTGGGCGGCGGCACCGATGACTATATCAAGGCTAACGAAGGGTGTATGTATACTAGTTTTAAGAATTTAATCTCAAATTGCTCTAAAGCACAGAACTATTATTGCATTGACAATATTAGAAAGCAAACCCATTGCCAATACTTTGGTATATACAGTTCTCGCAAAATACCAATCCAACCCACACCCCCGCACACCGCGATCTGATTTCATTCATCATTTCAAAGGTCATTTAGAATTTATGTAAATGTGAGATAAATTTTAATAACTGCGCATAATCTTTTCCGAGTTATGTGATAAGATAAATCTTATATTCGTGCTCATTTATTATTGAATACATATCGAACTCGTTGGGAAATTATTATAATGCTTGGCAGAGCTTCACATAGTATATGTTTTCTAACTCGTTTAATAATTCAATAATAAAAAAGCACACATGTAAGATCCTCTATGTAATTATATTTTATGCCGAATGAAATATTGATATTCGTATTCGTACATAACTCTGTGACACTTTTTAACCTTGTGAAACCACAAACTAACAAGTTTAAAAATAATTAATACGCTCATTCGAGAAGTGGGCAAACAGAGGTTATAAACAACGTCAGCAGTTATAATTTCACCATTTCTTTGTCAAATCACTTGAAATATTGAAGATGTTTTAAATTTTTGAAATTTGACAATTTTGTTGATTTTCTTTACAAGAACTACTTTTAAAGCGTATCAACAATCGTTGTTATGCGATAAAAACGGTAACGTTCTATTTGAACTCTGGTAACTCCTAGTAGCTTTGTCAAAGAGCAAATTTTAAGAATAATACGTTAGACGTTAAGAGGGAGTTAGAACAATGTCAGCTATACTATCATTTTGAAATTTACGATCGTATATAGTGTTTTTATCCTTCACATATGCTTGCAATTCCAAATTTAAAGTTTATTTATATTATATTTAGACGAGGACTGAAACTCGTTGAAGATTTTGTTTAAAAAATGCTAGTTCTTATTTTTCAAATATAAAGTGACTAAGATATCCTATTTAGAAAAAAAGAGAAAATAGATCTACATTATTCTACTAAGACAAGGAAAAAAACATTAGGTCGAATAAGTCGAATTTGCAATGTAAATAAAAGAAGACAGATAAAATGTATTTATGACTACTTTGCGTAATATGTTAACGTTTATATTACCATAGCAAGCGGAGGTACACAGCTGCTCTACCAGACAGGCAACAGTGCCTACACAGGCCTGGTAGTGACCTCGTCATCAAATATCATGGCTTTTACATTTGTCAATAATGGAGATGGAGATAATGCTATCTACAAAGCAAGATATTTTAGCTTCGATCCAGGTAAGACAAAAACTGTTATAAACATAAATTTCTTAATAAAAAAATCAGATATTTTAAATGCTTCACTTTTTCAATACTTTATTTCAAGGGAACATGATTTGTGATTTAAAATAACTGCAATGTTGTAATATATTAATTCTTCAATCTCATCATTATTTCAGAGGGTAATCCAGATCCAAGTCAGACGATATTTGCATCTGAGACGCCAACCTACACTTCTTTCTACCCGAACACATTTCCATCTACATATGTTGCGTACGTTTTACATATTATTCAAATTAAGTCATATGACAATTCTATTCATAGTTTTATAGTGTTGGTTTTCTTTGATTATCGTTTAAGCTCGATTTTTATCGTTTTTGTTGTTGTTGTTTTTTTTTTGTTTTTTTTGGGGTGGGGGGTGGGGGGGGGGGGGAAGGGGATGGGATGCTATTTCGACTTTGAGCAAAACAATGGCTATTTTTATGCTTAGGTCGGAGTTTTATAGCTACCTTCTCATATCTCGTTGTTACACATAAATTACACAAGTAATTATCACCATATAAGGGACTCTATGAGACCAACGGGATAACACGTTTTTAATATTTAGGTATAATTACGCCCCTTTTTATATTTGTTTTACATTTGTAGGAAGCCCATGTCTCAGTTATTACTAGTCATCAACGGATGTTTACACGTGTGCTCATTGTTACTGTTTAATAGACCCAATGCGATGCTTGGGATAACTCCATTTATTTTAGCAAAATGATTATTGCCTCTTTATATCACATTTTGATATAAATGAGTTTAAAAGACTCAGAAAATACTACTGAAATCAAATTGAAAATAGGTGTTTAGTAAAACTAAAGAAAAAACTAGTAGGGACGTATGCCATGGCCTTTTTTGTATTTTGTTAGAATTATATCCATTTCCGTACTTAAAGAATTAGGTTGAATTGTTTTGCTCGTATTTACATCGATATTATATACTTACACTAATTCGTTGTTCTCTCATATTTTCCCACTTTATTCATTAAACCACTATTTAATATGTTCCCATCGGTATGCATTAGTTTATGTCATCATATTTAACAGCTCACGGTATATTTTCGTTAATAATATTAGCAAATGAATTGACATATACCGTTGAAATCTAAATTAGTTACAAATTTGATATTTAGCTTCAAGGCAACATTTGTAATATTTGCTTATAGTTCAATAGCTTGACGACAATCAATCCCTTTTAAAATGATAATAATAATATATACCAGCTGCCATGTTCCTGTATTTTATAATCTTCAGAAACACTGACCTGTGGTGGATACTGAAGGCCCCATGTCAGTCATACAAACTCACGGGATCCTTGTTCTTCTCGGACTTCCACAACTGTAACGACCAGCTCAAATTGCGGGATGGTAAGTCACGCATCTTGAGTGGCAAATATCTGTAAAACACTCTGTATAATCAGACATTACCGTGTCTTCTGACACTTTATGACTGGACTTTGAAGCAACGACAGGACTATGTTAAACGGTGTACGTCTATCTGTCCGCCCATCTGTACGTGCGTCATTCAGCACACCATTGTGTTAACGCCAGTTTCTCGATAACTGTTTTATACTATTTTATTTTAGTTCCTAGCTGGGCCCGATTAGCTCAGCCGTTATCGCGTCTGACTGTCAATTCAGGGGTCGTGACTTTAAATCCCCACTCGGCCACAATCTCCGTGATGTTTTATATACGACATTGCGACTCATTATCATTCGTCTCTCACCGCTAATTGAAGTGGGAAAGTTATCAGTTACTTACGGAGATGGGGTGTACTCGAGTACTGGTTAACCTTACAGGATCCCATTAAACAGTGATTAGGTTAACTGATCGTATATTAGCCATCGATGGCATAAACATGACGCTAAATATCAATCAATTATTTTAGTTCGATGGCAAAGTAAGCTGAGAACCATATTTCTATCCGTGTCCTGGGTAAAACCAGTACTGAATGTTTTTTTTGACAGGTCATCGTGTGAAGCCTGAGATTTTTTGTTGGTCTTATTATAGTATGTTTTATGCCTGCTCAGTATCTAAGTTGTTACCTGGTCACCCAATCTTATATTCTATGTTGTTAACAAGTTGACAGTGCCGCATCGTTTTTCCTCTTTCATATCCAAACTCCGAACCCATTCCACATTTTTTTAATTTTGGAACAGTCCATGAACTCGACATTTTTTGTCCCTAGAGGTAAGACCTTGTTATTGCGTTTTGCACATCATCTCTACGTGGTAAAAATGTCTACATGGTTATATAAAAGTATTTCCATGCATGTAAGACATGACAATCTTACGGACGGACAGATTTAGATTTTAACTATACACCCTTCTACCACTCGACGGGGATTTAAACTATAAATCATATAAGGTGGGGGATAACATGTGAGTGGGGTGTCTACTTTGTAACTAATCGATATCCTCTCTTTGATCCCATTATTTATACATTCATGGAAACGCATATGGACATATATGTACATAGAATAGGACAATCGCATAAGTCAGGGGTAAGACCTTATTATTGCTTTTTACACATCATCTTTATGTGGTGAAAATGTGTACGTGGTTTCAATACGTGCAAGACAGGAAATTCGGATCGATGGACGGACGGACGTTCTAACAAATGGGTATTTAAGTGGTTTCCGTGCGCACAGTTTATTACTTATTACAAAAGAAAAAAGCCACATAAAAGCTTTTTTAAGTGTCTAGAAACAGCCACATATTTTTTTTTCAACATATTTTCGACCGTACAAAAACTAACCGTTAACCCTAGATAATGGTTATTCACAAATAATTATCTCCATGTATATTTGACTAAATATACAATATTTAATACACAGGTAAATTTTCGTCTTCCACCATACTGAAGCAGTACTGCTCGCGACTAACGGCTGATCCAGACACGGCCACATTTACATCCACCCAGCAGTACATATACGTGGAGATGGACATGGGAAGTGGCGGAGCATATTACGGATTCGCTATCAGTTATTATTGGGTCGAGAACAGTAAGATATTCTCTAACATCTGTCTAATATCTATATAATTTATAGTTAACATATAGCTAATATCTAGTTAACATATATTTAATATCTAGTTAATATCTATATAGTATTTAGTTAATATCTATCTATTATCTAGTTAACACTTATATACTATATAGTTAACATCTATCTAATATGTAGTTAACATCTATATAATATATAGTTAACATCTATTTGATATGTGGTTAACACCTATCTGATATCTAGTTAACATATATGTAATAACTAGTTAACATCTATAAACTATATAGTTAACATCTATCTCATATGTAGTTAAAATCTATATCCTATATAGTTAACATCAATTCAATATGTAGTTAACATCTGTCTAATACCTAGTTAACATCTATATACTATATAGTTAACATCTATCTCATATGCAATTAACATCTATATAATATATAGTTAACATCTATTTGATATGTAGTTAAAATCTGTCTAATATCGAGTTAATATATATTTAATATCTAGTTAATATCTGTCCAGTATCTAGTAAACATCTATATAATATACAGTTTACTTAACATCCATCTTATATCTAGTTAACATTTATACAATATCTAGTTTACATCTATTTAATATCTAGTTAACATATGTCTAATATCTAGTTAATATCTATATAATATCTAGTTAACATATGTCTAATATGTAGTTAACATCTATACAGTATCTAGTTAACATCTACATAATATCTTGTAAACATACGTCTAATATCTAGTTAACATCTATTTAATATCTAGTTAATATCTGTCCAGTATCTAGTAAACATCTATATAATATACAGTTTACTTAACATCCATCTAATATCTAGTTATTATCTATACAATATCTAGTTAACATCTATATAATGTCTAGTTAACAATGTCTAATATCTAGTTAACATCCATCTAATATCTAGTAAATATCTGTCTAATATCTAGTTAACATCTATATGATATACCGTTTACTTAACATCCATCTAATATCTAGTTAACATCTGTCTAATGTATAGTTAATATCTATCTTATATCTACTTAATATCTGTCTAATATCTAGTTTGCATCTATATAATATACTATTTACTTAACATCAATCTAATATCTAGTTAACATATATCTAATATCTAGTTAATATCTGTCTAATGTATAGTAAACATCTTTCTAATATATAGTTAATATCAATATAATATCTAGTTAATATCTATCTAATATCTAGTTTACATCTATATACTATATAGTTAACACCTATTTGATATCTAGTTAACATCTATATAATATATAGTTAACATCTATCTGATATGTAGTTAACACCTGTCTAATATCTAGTTTACATATATTTAATATCTAGTTAATATCTATATAATATATAGTTAATATATAGTTAATATCTAGTTAACATCTATATACTATATAGTTAACATCTATCTCATATGTAGTTAACATCAATATAATATGTAGTTAACATCTGTCTAATATCTAGTTAACATCTATATACTATCTAGTTAACATATGTCTAATATCTAGTTAACATAATTCTAATATCTAGTTAATATCTGTTTAATATCTAGTTAACATCTATATAATATACCGTTTACTTAACATCCATCTAATATCTGTTTAACATATATCTAATATCTAGTAAACATTTGTCTAATGTATAGTAAACATCTATCTAATATCTAGTTAATATCTATATAATATCTAGTTAATATCTGTCTAATGTATAGTTAACATCTATCTAATATCTAGTTAATATCTGTCTAATGTATAGTTAACATATATCTAATATATAGTAATCATCTATCTAATATCTAGTTTATATCTGTCTAATACCTAGTAAACATCTGTCTCATGTATAATTAACATCTATCCAATGTCTAGTAAACATCTGTCTAATATCTAGTTAACATCTATCTAATATCTAGTTAATATCTATCTAATGTATAGTTAATATCTATCTAATATCTAGTTAACATATGTCTAATGTATAGTTAACATCTATCTAATATCTAATAAACATCTATATAATATCTAGTTAATATCTCTATGATATCTAGTTAACATCTATATAATATTCCGTTTACATAACATCCATCTAATATCTAGTTAACATCTAGCTAATATCTAGTTAAAATATAGGTAATATCTAGTAAACATCTATATGATAGCTAGTTAACATATATATATATATAATATCTAGTTAACCTCTATATAATATATCGTTTACTTATCATCCATCTAATATCTAGTAAACATCTGTCTTATATCTAGATAACATCTAGCTAATATCAAGTTAATATCTAACTTATATCATTTTAGCATAGATCCTATGTCTAGCTAACATCTATCTAAGATATAGTTTATATCTATTATAATAACTGTCTTGTTAGTTGAAATTGTGATCAAGTGATGCTGCATGGTATAATATATACATTGCATATGTGAGTAATTTTCGTAAAAAAGACTATGATGCATCCATTTTACTTGTATTTTATTTTTTAGTTAAATATGTTAATATAATTGAAGTTGTTTTGTATCTTACTATGCGCAATAGAACAGTTTTATATGGCACAAATTATTTAAAAAAAATGTGTTCTTTGACTGAAGGGCAGACACACACTGCATTCCAATTGTGTTAACATAAAATTATCTATACCAGTATATCAAATTCAAGATGGATCTTAAAAAAACTTAGAACCTTTTTTATGCTCTGCCTTCAAAAGATTACTATCAGCAGAATGTTCAAAGTCAGTTATTTTTGTTTGCCATTTAAGAAGTATATTCTTCTGGCACACACTTTATACTGTTGCTATTAAGTCGAAAAATGTTGAACCGTCGATAGAAAAAATAATGTGCTTATTACACAATCACATGTGTAAATAAAGTAAGAAATAACGCTATCCTTTATTGAATACTCTATTGCAGCTGCTTTTACATACACCACCCCAATATCAACGTGCTCTAGTTCCGGAGTCTCCATCACTGCGTATTGTCCCTTCACAGATCTTGTTTTGCAATCACCAAACTATGGCAGCACATATGACAGGTCGGTCTGAAGAAAGTTTACAAGTTTCATTTTTACCTGGGCAAATGTGTCAGGTTAAGCAGTCGCGTTTGAAAGTTTCGTAGGATAGATGTTCTATAAATAGTAACAACTTTCAGAAACCGAAGGACGTCGATGAAATTCTACCGCAGAAAAAAAAATAGTTCAACAGTTGAGTTCCGAATTACCGATTTCTTAATTCTGATAAAAACTGACACAAAATGTATTATGTCATTTCTATTTGACTATTGTTTGCCCAGTCTTAGTACTTCAGGTACTTTGATTATTGTATAGTTAATACAATATACAGTCTCACTTGCATGCACTTACTGGAAAATACTGCAAACGCACGTCTAGACATACAGTAAAACTTCGTTGGCTCGAATACTGATGGCTGGAACACAACATATAGCTCGAACCGCTTAAATGGTCCCGGCCAAATTCGTTTTTCGATATTAAGTACTTCGTCTCGATTTAGAAAGTGATATTAACATTATCTTATTTAAACCTGTTAGTTACAACCAATCACATACTTCAGATGTTACTACGTGACTAAACAATGTATTGGAGTTTATTGAATCCTATAAAATATTTTATATTGTAGAGTTCAAAATTCAAGATGGCGATTAATATACACTCATGGTTGATTGATTTAAAAATAGTATTGATTTTTCTTTACTATTTTGAAAAATTCTTTCAGATTGAGATATGGAATGAAAATATAGTCATATAGGCGTCTCGTGCAATATGATTTTCACCACAATACGAACGAGTACAACATATTCCCATATTGTCCAAAACATTGTAAAATGATCTTATAATATGGACCTAATCTATGAGCTATTCAACTCACATACGTCAGGTCTATATATTTGTGAATTTACCTCATCATCAGACATATACTGTATATCAATTTATTCTAAAATCCTGATATTTAGGTATTGGGCCTGTTCAACACATTTAGCTTTAGAGATACCTTCTAGTTGATAAAGCCTAAGTGAACACTGTTCAAATACACTCTTTGCTTACATTTTCATCATAACTGATGAATCATAGTTGCCAATAAAATATATTTTAAACGTGTTTACTTCAGTAATTCGCAGTGCGAGTATATTATCAGCGGAGATGATGATGGTTACCGGGTGAAACTTGAGTTTACCAACTTTGATGTGGAAAACTCCACCTATTGTGTGTATGATAGTCTCAAGATATATGACGGTAAGCTGTACTCTCATAAGCTTCAATTATACACTTGGTGTCTTGGTTTGAATCAATAGATTGATACTCATGTATTTGGTAACTCGATTACGAGGTTAACATGTATTGTTTTTGGATTCTGTCTCTATTCTGTTTTCTATATAGAACCAGTACTGGCTCTTGTGTATCAGAGGTTATCAGGCTGAGTCTGCGATCGAACCCAAGATCTTTGGCGAGCATGACCAACGTCCTATTGACTTGTGTAGAGGCAGCTAAATTATTATATACATACTATAAAACTAAGTCTACAAGGTGACCATATTTGGAGCAAAAGAATGCAATTGTCTAAAATCATGGTAACTTGCTGCATACTAAAACATTTATACATTAACATGTATATAAAAATGACTTTAAAAAAGAAAACTATTTATAAGTAGACAATACGTATTAAATATGTACATTATTTGAAGCTATGTAAACATAACAAAATATGTCATTGAAACATTGTATTTATTTTTCTATAACATCTGTTGATGCTCGTCGTTTGTATGATATATTTATGACTATTTGACCTGAATCCAGTCCATTACGACTGATTTCGGTATCTGTTCATTAGTAGTATGTAGAATGGACCAATCTCTCCCGATTGGGTCCGTTGAATAGCAGCACAATTGAACACATTGATTGGTCAGTTGCTTCAGGGAAAGTTTGAATAGCGTCACAGTTTAGAAAGCTTTCAGTTGCTACGATTGTGGGACAGGCATATAATTCCATGTTTTTTCCATAGGGAGTTAATATAACTGATTTGGGACATATCAGGTTCTATATAAAGCCTTGTCCATTAGTTTGTACCTCACATGACGCATCCGTGGATCTGTATAATACTGTCTCAGGCAGACAACCATATGGGCATAACTGAAATAAAGCCAAAAGTGATATCAACCAGTATAGAGTTAAACAAACATCAGTTAAAGGAACTGCTGACTAAACTACCTTAAGATGAATTTTCAAATAATACTTTCTTGAGTTTAAAAAAAACAATTCTCTGGTAATAGCAACAAAATGTCATTTTGCGTCTATGATATATTACCCTTGATGTGGAAACTATGAATTTTAAAGATACTGAACAGACAATATTCCACGTAACGTAGTGTTTAGTTATTAACGCTTTGAGCAACTCCGGAATGGCCCCTCATAACCGCAAAACATCTCATCTTGAGTTTGCACTCAACTTCATGTTATAATAAAGACAAGTCGTTGTTTAAACAAAGTAATAATTGACAATCTTAAATATACAGGGTATTATAGTTTAGTTTAACAAAGTTTACAGAGATGCGATGGGATATTATACTAAGGACAAAATAAAGAAGTACATACGTTTATAATATGTTTTTATTTATTTAATTTAAGGTAATGCTGCAACGGAATCCTTGCAACTGAACACATTTTGTGGTGTTGACATTCCACCCATCATCTACTCTGCCAGCCAGTATCTGAGGCTGGTTTTCAAAACGGATTACACGCTACAGTACCTGGGGTTCAAGATATCATATTCTTCAATTAACTCAAGTATGTAAACTAGGTCCCCAGATTATATGAGGTCCCACTCATCCGATCTTTGCATAAACCAAGCTATAGAAACTTGATCTTTGCTGTAATATGAATTTCAATTGGTTGATTTGTACCGATTTAATTTGAGCTTCAACTTAAGTGTTTTATACCCTTGGAGTTTGACGAATGTTTTATAAATCACTATATTGTCCACTAAGATTGACCAGTCTGACTATAATTGGTTACGCATGTGCCTTTGAATTGTCAAACCCTGCATAATCCTAATCTTTTTTTTGCAAACACAATATCAACTATATGCTCTATTGAGTTGTCAGCAGCATTACTCATTCGTTTAATCACTATCAACCATTCTATATGTATTTGGTATATGTTATCGAATCTCAGTTTTAATCCTAAGTATAGCTATTGGGTTGGCTGTAAATACAAACCCATTTATTTTAAAAGAAGAACTTTATTTAATACAGCTTGTCTTACTATATACGAAAGTTGGCTGTTTCAATATTATATCTGACTATAGTAATGAGCATTTAATTTCATCTAAACATATACATGAGTGAAATAAAATGATTTATTTCAGAATGAAAATTGTTAAAAACACTATTTGATTGAAGGTGTATACTTTCTCTAAGTATCAGTCTTAGTCTTTTTTTTACTTTAGTGTTTACTGTGGAATATGTGATGCGTGTGAGAAATTAAATGCTCATTTCTGTATTCAGATATATCCGTCAGCTCCGTATACGTATGCGTGTATTGTATTTCAGCTTATCCTGTATGTTACAACGATTATTCTGCCGGCAAATTGACGGCAACATCTGCAGCTCAGTACATCACTTCACAGAACTATCCTAACGACTACACCAAGTATGTACACGCGTTTTGCACTTTTGAATTTATTATTCGTCTTTCATAATACATCTTCATGTGTATGAATTGATGCAGTTTATCAAACTCATATTTCACTCTCGCAATTTCTCCGTCTCAGTGCATTAGTACAAACCTGGTCAGCAATGCTGAACGTATATTATCCAATCTATTTTAAATTAATCATGGGTGGCAGTTCATTCTTGTATATTTACCGTTACCAATATGGAATAATTCAACAATCCTTTTAGTCACTGGGTCCAAATATATCGTTCTAGCGATGCTGAAACCTCGTATATTTACAATAAACTTTGATGGGTACTACTGTGTTTAAAAATTAACCAAAAGATCCAACAATTTTTTAGTACAGAGTACACATATTTCATGTATACTTACAGTAATACGGTCGTACATAGAATAACGGTGGGTTAATAACTGCTACCATAATCATAAATGATCCAGATACATTGTTATAGAGATACTCACACTTTATGTATATCTCAATAACCCATATCAGTACTGGTGAATTTTTAACCCAAACCGTAGCTCCAGATACCTTATTATAGAGATATTCCAACTTCATGTATATATAAATAACCCATATAAGTACATGAGTACTTTATAATCGTGGATCCAAATGCCTTATTGTAGATATACTCACATTTCGCGTTTATTTGCAGTAACCTGGTAAGTATTGATGGGTTTATAACCCTGATCAAGGATCCAATAATCTTGTAACATAGATACTCATAGTCCACGTACATTTTAATAACCTTTTAATATGAGTACATGTTGGTTTATAATCCTAACCAGTGACAAATCAATCTTTTTATAGATACACCTTTATTCCCATGAACGTACAGTAACCTAAATAAATGCTGATGGGATTATAGTCTAAACCAATGGTCGTACTATGCGATACTCATAGTTCACGTATATTTGCAGTAACCTAGATGAGTACTGGTGGGTTTATAATCCAAACCAAGGATCAAACAATCTTGTTATAGAGATTCTAGCCATAGACATAGAGAAGGCTCCAAACTGCAAGTTTGACAAGATCATGATTTATTCAGGTCAGTTATACAAAAACGATATTTCAAAGAACTCTACACCTTATAATACTAACATCGTACTTATAACTGTTGCTCTGACATCCAAATTTGATTTTTAAGAATAATCATTGTAATTGATATAAACTCGTCTCTATCCTTGTTTTTATATAATCCAAATGTCATTAAGAATGGAATTTTATAAGAAAAAACTGAAATAAAAAGAAAGAAGGTAAGAATCAGAGTAACAAGCAATCTGTTCTGGGTCTACATTGTTTATAAATTATATCATTGTACATGGGCATCATGATGAAGTTAAAAACAAATTCAATGAGCCATATATAACACGATCATTTTAAGAACTATCATTTAAATACATATGCTAAGGAAAATGTGTTGATTCGGCGAACTGAATGGCAGACATTTTATACTCACCAATTGAGTTGTATTGGGCCTAAAAAGTAGACTGCGTCATACCTTTTTCATCTTTATAACAACTTTAACTTTATAAAAAAAAACAAAAAAAGTCAATACTAGTCTTAAATAATAGCCAAAGCGAAAATGCCAGAAACTTTCGAAGGAAACCTGATTTTAAGGATAGTTTATATTATGCAATCCTCCTCCACCAAACACACACGGATGAAGTTATATTTTGCAGGCCCCTGTACGACGTACCCAGTGGTAGAGACATATTGTGACATAAAGAAGAAGAGATACGAGTTTTCAAGTTCTGCTGACTACCTCATCCGCTTTCACACAGATCGCAATATTGTCCACGGAGGCTTTAGGCTCAAGTACCTATACGGTAAGATTAATCGACAAATGGTTATACGATCCATATAGCAGAACCTGAAAGTTTACGATGAAAACTTAACAGCTTTAATTGGTTTATATCCGTTTTCACACAGAACGTATTTGCTTAAAGAAATCTCTAATATTATCAAAACACAAAAGCTATTAAGACACTATTGAACCAGCTACTGATATAAAATGTTCCGGAGAGAAGTCATGGCATAAGATGAACTACAGATAATTTGGTATCTAATAATTTTCCAGAAACGGTACAGAGTACATCTACTACCACGGTACCTACCACTACGAATGGACCGCAATATTCCAGGGTTGTCGAGATGATGCACGAACTGGTGAGAGAACATTTAAACATAGCCATAACACAGACACCGAAGCAACCGCCTGCGTTAAATTAAAAACAGTTTGATACGCTGTACACTCAATATGTTCAACAGTAATTACTCTGGAATCCATTGTGTAATCCAATGAATTTGACTGTTTTATTTGTCTTATAATTGGAATACTTAGAATACCTCTGACTTTACATTAAATGACATCTAAGTTTAACTTAGTAAATTACTTTGGAATACTGGTTTTAGATCTCCCTGACATTGCAATAAATTATACTAGTATGGTATGGTATAGTATTGTAAAGTATTCTATACATGTACGTGTAAAGTAAATCAGCTACCCCAGGTGTTACCACGTGACCGTACAGTATGTAGAAGTTTATTGGATCCAATAACTTTTATATTGTACAGTACAAAATTCAAGATGGCGACTTAAAAAAGGGAAATAAATTTAGTAGAAATTCAAGCGATAAAAACAAACAACCGACAAAATGTTCGTTGAGAAATTCCTTCATCTGCCGCTTTGAACTCGCGGTTTATTAACTTGACTTTTCTTTACTCTTTTGGTAAGTTTCTTTCAGATTGAGATGTAAAATAAAAAGATCATTTTACAGTGTTTTGTACAATATGAGAATATATTGTACAAAACACTGTAAAATAACCTTATAGTATACATCTGATATTCCAGCAATAAACCAGTGATAATCCACTACAATACAGGTTATATATACGCCTGGCATTGAACTGTATTATATCAGTGGTATTCCACTGGAATATAATTTGCGTGTCTATGGCATTCCAGCAATTTAAAACAATGATAGATCACTGAAAAACATAATGAAAAGGTCATACAATAAAATCAATGTTTATGTGACAATTTATATTAGGAAATTTTGTTTATTAAATGATATATTTTATAATACATATTAGGGACGGTCAGAAAGTGTATGAACATTTCGTGATTTTCGGTTATCACGTGTGTATACAGTTTAATACATGTGCAGAAACAACATTCTCTCTTAATAATTCGGTTGAGAGATTCTAAATAAAAGAGTCCAAAAAGAGGTTTATTTGTCATTTATAGACGACTAATGTTTTGACTAACATGAGGTCCAAATTAATAGAACAGCTGTCGGTTATATAAGTTCTGCTTGTAGCTAGACTAAGTGTAAAACCATGCAATATTTTTCAATCAAACATAGGCCTGGGAGGCCTTTTTAGGCAGAGGTCGTAGAAATGGTTAAACTTAATTAATTATTTCGGATTCATTAAAGTAGTTATCATCACCTCATACAAAATATTTTGACGGTTTGTAACATTATCTAGACTTCTGAATTAATTAATTCAATCTCTTTAAGTAAGTGATTAGTAAATAGTAACTAGTCATACCTTAGTCATTTTTAAGTCCTGAACGCGCCAAATTACAGAAATATATATTATATATACATTTTAAACAATTTAACATAAAAATGTATTGGTAAATTTGACTTGAATTATAACAAACATTCATTGAATAATATCTTGATTAATGCTTCAGCACAACATGATGTTTAACACAACAGAAACAATACAATGGCAATGCGTTTCATAATTATAGGAGCCACACGATCGCATGATCAACTTACACTGTCATAACCACGTTTTATTTTGTTTTCTTGCAGGTTTATAATTTTACCCAATCAAGATACAACAGTGAGAATCTTGCAATGAAGAGTTTGGAAGTAGCAAGTCCCTCAACACTAGACTTTTACCTAACCAGACTCTATGATATCGATGTGGTAAGTTATAGTCAACATGCAGTATAACAGTTCAATGTCAATACCGCAAAGGTCAAGGTTAAAAGATATAAATGGTAAAAGTCCGGGTTAGTCGAAGTCATTCATGTGGCCAAAAAAAGTTTTCCCGTATTTAGACTAAATGCTGTTATCATTTTTGACCCCTTAAAATTATTTAACGTGATATGCTTTTATCACTTGTTTTACACATTTATTTGATCAAATTCTTGAAGAACTGATGTTTTTTCTACATGCATTTTTATATTGCAGGAAAATGGATTATTTAAGGTTGCTGGATTTTTCTCAATCCAATGGTTGGATGAGTTCATAGTGTGGGACCCAGACAAGAAAGACAATGTAACAAAGATGTACATGTTCCAGGTAAATTTTCTGAATATTAATTACTTTCATCACACACAGACACTTAAAAGACTTAGCTAAATTGTGTTACTATGATTTAATTTGATCGGGCAAAAGCCGTTATTGTTCCATAGTATCTCAAAAACATGACATTATCACAGTTAATGGCAAGCACAAAATGATGTCCATGTTTGGTTACTAGTATTTAAATGAACATTATTAATTACAATATAATCTTATTAATATGTTTTATTCTATTCAATGTTTGGCTTGTAGGTTTTAATGACTTTAACTGTTAAAATAATGATCGTACCAAAATCTAAGGACGTATTTAGTACAATACCGCTCACACATTTTTGTTCTTTATTTCTTAGTAAATAATGAATGTTTTAAGGCTTGTCATTCATAGAGAGACCCAAATGACACATGTGAAATTTACATTATACTTTTTATCATCTTCTGCACTACCAAAATATGATGACAAAAATAGGGGTCATGTGTCATATAACTTAACGGTATTTTTTTCTAGTAAAAGTAGACTTCCAACATCATGTATTCATACCCAAATTTCCAAGCATCAATTTATTTTCTAAATTCACAATTTTAAACATGAAAATGCTTTCGTAATGTTGAATATACATCAATAAAGCCATTCAAATAAAAAATGAGCATTAAAAATATGGAAATATATATTTTAAAGAAGAAGAAACAAGGATTATTTATAACCGCCATTATGCGACTACCCCGCGGAAGCACTTCCCTTTCCAATGGTGGTACTATTCCTTTTAGGTTATAAACCAACAAATACAATATTTATTCAAAATTAAAGCATTTTTAATGGCTTCAGATGAATTACATTTTAATTTTACCAAAATTAGTAAATGTACATAACAAAGCTTTTATAATCTTGCACAGCTTTCAAAACATCTTAACAGATTTGAAATCAGTAAATCACTTACCAAATAAAATCCATTTCGGTATATGCATGTCGGCAATTAGTGGGCATGTAGCCTGACTGACTTTATTATCAGAACTGCTGTATTGTGAGGTTCCCAAAAAATGTAAAATATAACCGACAGCCGTGACTGGTTTAATGGATATACAGAAAAGTATTTACAACAATAATTGTTAGTTCTACTGGTCCGATTAAATGTGCTTACATAACATTTTATATAAATAGAACTGTAAATTACTTATTTCTTTACAACTATAACATTTGTGTTTAATCTTGTGATCAATGATTTTCAATTTAACGATATTTTATATATATATATATATATAAATTATATATATATATTATGATGCTTGAACTTTTAAACACCTCTAATTACATTATATCGTATGTTACTTTTTATTTGACCACACTTCCACTTATTGCAAGTTTCACAAACAATACCTATGTTTCCAAAAGCACATGTTATGGCTAAATTGCATGTGGCTCATGTGGCTTATAGTCCAAACTGTGATATAAAAGCCAACAGATAACTCATGGCAGCTTTTTGTAAATTTCTATGCTTATAGCCCAAACTGTGATATCAAAGCCACCAGATAAGATAACTCATGTCAGCTTTTTGTAAATTTCTATGCTTATAGCCCAAACTGTGATATCAAAGCCACCAGATAAGATAACCCATGGCAGCTTTTTGTAAATTTCTATGCTTATAGCCCAAACTGTGATATCAAAGCCACCAGATAAGATAACTCATGGCAGCTTTTTGTAAATTTCTATGCTTATAGCCCAAACTGTGATATAAAAGCCACCAGTTAACTCGTGTCAGCTTTTTGTAAATTTCTATGCTTATAGCCCAAACTGTGATATCAAAGCCACCAAATAAGATAACTCATGGCAGCTTTTTGTAAATTTCTATGCTTATAGCCCAAACTGCGATATCAAAGCCACCAGATAAGATAACTCATGGCAGCTTTTTGTAAATTTCTATGCTTATAGCCCAAACTGTGATATAAAAGCCACCAGATAACTCGTGTCAGCTTTTTGTAAATTTCTATGCTTTTAGCCCAAACTGTGATATCAAAGCCACCAGATAAGATAACTCATGGCAGTTTTTTGTAAATTTCTATGCTTATAGCCCAAACTGTGATATCAAAGCCACCAGATAAGATAACTCATGTCAGCTTTTTGTAAATTTCTATGCTTATAGCCCAAACTGTGATATCAAAGCCACCAGATAACTCGTGTCAGCTTTTTGTAAATTTCTATACTTTTAGCCCAAACTGTGATATCAAAGCCACCAGATAACACATATTTTCAGAGAACATGTTAATTTATCCTTCAATGGTCATATTAATTAGTATTAGTGTAATTATTATATTCGTTTATTTAAAATGACCAAACCTATTTCTGACGTTATACGGAAATCATTTTCTATTTAAAATAGATGTGACCTTGTTTTTTGTATAGCTATCCAAAGCAAGCACTTCGAGTAAGGCGATATTATATGGACTAATTAAAAGTGATCAAAATAACATAAATTATATCACATAATTTACGGTGCAGGCATATAATAAACTTATGACATAACCCAAGAGTAATATCACTTCCGATTCATCGATCGGAATAAGTCGACTCCTGTGCGTAAATTGCCGAAGTACTTTTTGACTTGTCCGAACAAAAAAAATAACATCGATTTGTCATGGTTAAATAACGTTATATTGAGCCGTTACGTAATACGATGACTCGTTTAATCAATTCAATAACAAATAAGCTTATGTAAGATCCTCTACAGAACATGTACGTAATCATCTTGAAAAGCAGCACAGATTCATGTATTGTATACCGATGAATGACCTTAAATGTTTCATATCGAGACCATATTTTATAGCAATGCACACATTAATGCAATCCTAACATTTACCGAAATGTATTATTCAATTGGAAATATCATTATTAATCCATTCTGAAAGTTCACTGTAACATGCACTAGTGTCGTATGTTATTTTATCACTGAACTCAATAACAATTTCTTTACTTGATATGACCGCAGCGAGAGAGTATAGCGTCTGTCACACATGCGGAAGGTATTAGATTTGATTTCCGGCCGGGTCATACCAAAAGACTTGAAAAATGGTACAAGGAACTTCCTCGTTTGACGCTCAGCATTTTAATGATTTATGCATAGAACTGGTTCTACCCAGGAAGATTTCGAGCGTGATTAGTAAGAACTTGTTTCACAATTGAAGTTTGGACTAATTCTGTGACTTGTGAAATACAAAGTCAACTTGATTTGGACTAGGTAAACATTTACTTGACTATCGCGTTAAACAGCTTTGTACAATGGAGATAATAAGTGAGTTCATGATACAACACATATACATTATTGTTTAGGAGAGTGGACAACTATGCGATCACACAGGCAAGTCAAATCCCCATATAAACACTACTATATTCTAAGCTGTGAGGGCCAAATTCAGATGCAATGTCTTCTTTTCAGGAGGACGTATGGAAACCCGATCTGGTTCACGCTAACTCCGCTAATGCATCCAATGAACTTGGCTACAACTCCGAATACCTAGTTGTCACATATAATGGAACCGTCACATGGAGACCACTGACTGTACTGACGTCATCATGCAAGTTTGACATGTCATACTTCCCGTATGATGAGCACACATGTGATATAAAGGTAGACAGATTTTACTTCATGATAGATAACGAATTGTAACATAATGTGGCGATTGTATAAAAATAGTTCTTTGAATGTTTCCAAAATTACTGAGCAATACTTAAACCTCTTCTTGAATAGTATTAAACGAGCGAGTTATTTTTATTTTTGTTTGCGAAAAACAAAACCAACAAAGAAAGCACTGGTAAACAAGCTTTGCTATCAATCCTTATAGAAAGTGTCAACCCGAGCCTGTCATTACAGCTAACAAACAAATATGAAGTAAAACATTGTTTTGTTTTTTTAATTTTGTACCAACAAATACACAGGACTATCATTGACTAATTAAAATGATGTAACGTTATGTTATGTATCATAAAGCTATAAATCAAAGTCATGTCGAGATATAACACACAAAAAATCTGCGGATGGAGGAAAGGACGCGGTAGTTTCAAACTTATTTGTCTTACATCGATTGTGAAACAATTTCTAACAACATAGGCAGCCAATATGGTGGAACCAATACTAAATATATGCGGATAAAGTGTATTGCTAAGTGAGACAAAACATAACCGTAGCGAAGAATCAAACGCATTATCTTTCGATTCTTGGTCCGGTGTTACGTTAGATTCACACGCACTCCCGATAGTCCACGCGTGTGGATCTGCCGTGGGGTCATTAATTTCACATGCGGAAAAATCACACGCATTTGTTACTGTTTTGAATCGAATAATTCTATTTGTTTAAAGGTTATTAATCATTTGAAAACACGTGTCTTTGCTTAAACATAGGTTGAACTGGCGAAAAACCCACTTGAGTGTTATTTTACTCTTTAAACGTACACTTATGACAATAGAAAATAGACGTGTTATTAACCGCTATAAGAAAAGGAAAATCACCAACAGTGAATCACGGTTAAGCACAATTTTTACTAAATTAATAACTTTTATTTCAGTAAAACATACGCCAATCGAAAACTGAACTATTACCTGATCGAGTGATGTTAACATATTAATAGAAACTGGCGTAACTACGGAGAATTAAGCATTTATTCACGGGCATTCGTTCGCAAAACGGCGAAAAATACCCACAACCATTTCATACAGTATTGTAGTAGCTAGTGAAATCGCTGATTAAACAACATGAATGATAAACGTATAATTAGATTAGAAAAAAGTATAAAAATAAAAGAAAACAGCGTTATTAACTTTAATAAAATAGAAAAATTAAATGTTGAATAATATAGATATAAAACATGATGAACAACATATCATTTATGCCAATTACAAAATAGGCTTCATCTTTTATTAAAAATGTAAACTACACAAATCAAGTTATAATTGAAAAAATGACCGATTGGTGGGTCGTGTTCTTAAAAAATCAAAAGAAAATTTAATAATTTGTAAATGCGAATAAATTAAGAAAAATAAGCCTTAATTTAAGGCAATATTCGGTTGCATATCACGCGTCACGGAAACAAGAATTAGCTGTGGCGCTTATAATATCAACCACTACTTCTAAGTCAGTTGAATAACTTTAAACTCGTTACAGCAAACTGCTACATTTTCAATTGATTGATTGACTCACTCACTCACTCACTCACTCACTCACTCACTCACTCACTCACTCACTCACTCACTCACTCACTCACTCACTCACTCACTCACTCACTCACTCACTCATTCACTCACTCACTCACTCACTCACTCACTCACTCACTCACTCACTCACTCACTCACTCACTCACTCACTCACTCACCCACTCACTCACTCATTTATTTATCCTTGTCACTAATATTTTTATATTTATTAACAGTACATAACGCCCCACTGATGCAAAAAGGTACTAAATGCCCTCTTATTTCATATTCACTTGGTACCTCATTGCTCTAACGGGACGATAGATTGTATTTAACATATAGTTTTATTCCTTTACTATGTGTATACTATAAAACTTCATTTTATTTAAATATTCTGACACCAGGCTTAAACTTAGAAACGTTTCTTATCAAAATAAAGTTGCATGTATAATGTTTCTTGCAATTTATTATTTCCATTCCGTATACATGTGTAAATTATGGTCATAAGAAATGGGGATTGTGACTTTATGACCCCTTAACCCGGTTGAGTAGTTTTGTTATGATAACAAGGGGTGCCATTTTTGTACCTATTCCGTGTCAGAGGACAGGTTATTGTGTGCGAGGTATAACATTCTTAGTCTGAACAGGTAATATATCCATGATATATGTTTACATTTTATTAAATGACATATTAATATTTATGACGGTTGTGCTGTCAGAATAAGAAACTTGAATTGATCTGAAGTGAAAAAATAGTAGTAATATTCATTCGCATATAATAATTGGGATTTTTTCTTTTATATGTTTATGAATTGTTCATTGTATTGATGCACCAAATTTTTTGGACCAAGGGGCTTTTGTCCAAGGGGCGTTTGTCAGGATACATTCTCTACCATCCCAATTTCGTTACTCCATTTTCTCCTCTTTGTTATCGTTTTTTTACAGTTCTGTTATTCTTCTCCATTTCCAAATTTAGCTCTCTCTCTTTCTTTCTCTCTCTCTCTCTCTCTCTCTCTCTCTCTCTCTCTCTCTTATCTCAAACGCTTTCTCTCTCTCTCTCTTATCTCAAACTCCGCCCTTATCTCAAACTCCTATCTCAAACTCGACTCTTATCTCAAACTCCTATCTATAATCCTCTCTTATCTCAAACTCCTATATCTCTCACTCTCTTATCTCAAATGCTCTCTCTCTCTCTCTCTCTCTCTCTCTCTCTCTCTCTCTCTCTTTCTTATCTCAAACTACATGTATATATAAATCTCTCTCTCTCTCTCTCTTATCTCAAACTATCTCTCTATCTTATCTCAAACTCCTATAGCAAACTCCTCTCTTATCTCTCTCTCTATCTCTCTCTCTCTCTCTCTCTCTCTCTCTCTCTCTCTCTCTCTCTCTCTGTCTCTTTTATCTCAAATTCAACTTTCATCACAAACTACCACCCCCCTCTCTCTCTCTCTCAGATAAAAAGTCTTTCTCAAGGACACTGGACCAAGCGCTCTACGACTCTACTCTGATAATTAATTTATATCAAGTTACACCTTCTACTTGTGCTGTTAACGTGTTTGACACTTCACGAGACGATCACCAACAGCATACCATGCACACGCATCAATGACGAGACTACCACGTTTTGGTACCTTTGTTACATAAGACAAGCTCTATTTGCATGATAAGCACGTGTTTGATACTTAAAAACACAAGACAAGAACCAACTACTTGAGAACCAAGAACTTGGTACTAACATTACACAATAAAAGCACCAACAGAATGAGAACCACACGTTTGGTACTTACATTACATAAAACAAGCACAAACTGCATGATAAGCAAACGTTTGGTACCTAAATTACAAAATTAAAACATAAACAGCATGAGAATAACACGTTAAGTATGCAAATTACAAACGACAAGCACCAACGGCATGAAAACCACGCGTTTGGTATTATACACGATTAGCACCTTGATGATAACCACAGGTTTAGTATCTAAAAATTCAAGAGAGGCACCTACGATTTGAGAACCAAACGTTTAGTATGTAAATTACACACAAACATCAACGACATGAGAAACACGCGTTTGGTAACAAAATTACACAGACAAGCACCAACTGCATGATAAGCACCAACGACGTAACATCCACACGTTTGGTACTAAACTAAACAATACAACCACCAACTGCATGATAAGCACACGTTTGGTATCTGAATAAACAAGATAGGCACCAACGGCGTAAGATCAACACGTTTGGTATCTAAATTACACGAGACAATTACCAACTGCATGATTTGCACACGTTTGGTACCTATATTAAACAATAAAAGCATCAACGCCATTGTATTTTAATTACATGATAAGTACACATTTAGTACTAAAATTACGCAAAATTAGTATCAAGTGATGATAGTACTAGTATTAGTAGTATTAGTAGTAGTAGTTGTTGTAGTAGTAGTAGTAGTAGTAGCAGTAGTAGTAGTAGTAGTAGTAGTAGTAGTAGTAGTAGTAGTAGTAGTAGTAGTAGTTGTAGTAGTAGTAGTAGTAGTAGTAGTAGTAGTAGTAGTAGTAGTAGTAGAAGTAGTAGTAGTAGTAGTAGTAGAAGTAGTAGCAGCAGCAGCAGTGGTAGTAGAAGTAGTATTATTAGTAGTAGTATCAGTAGTAGTAGCATTATTATTATTATTTTTATTATTATTATTATTATTATTATTATTATTATTATTATTATTATTATAAGTAGTAATAGTAGTAGTAGTAGAAGTAGTGATAGTACTAGTGGTAGTTGTAGTATCAGTGGTGATGTTAGTAGTAATGGTAACAGTGACGGCGGCGGTTGTGGTAGTTGTAGTAGTAGTAGTAGTGGTAATAGTAGTATAAGTATTAGTAGTAGAAATTGTGGTGGTGTGGTGGAGGTTGTAGTAATAGTAGTAAAGGTAGTAGCAGTTATAGTAGTAGCAGTATTAGAAGTAGTAGTATCAGTAGTAGTAGCAGTATTATTATTATTATTATTAGTAGTAGTAGTAGTAGTAGTAGAAGTTGTAGTAGTATTAATAGTATTAGTGGTAGTGGTAGTATCAGTAGTGGTGTTAGTAGTAATAGAAATAGTGGTGTCTGCGGCGGCGGCAGTAGTAGTAGAAGTTGCTTGTTGTAGTAGTAGTAGTAGTAGTAGTAGTAGTAGTAGTAGGAATAGTGGTGGTGTGATTGAGGTAGTAGTAGTAGTAGTAGTAGTAGTAGTAGTAGTAGTAGTAGTAGTAGTAGTAGTAGTAGTAGTAGTAGAAATAATAGTAGAAGTAGTAGTAGTAGTAGTAGTAGAATTAATAATAGTTATGGTAGTAGTAGTAGTAGCAGTAGTGGTGATGTTGGTGATGGTGGTAGAACCGCCTCTTGTAAATTGATAACTTGACAAATCAAGCGATTAAAACTCAAAAATAATAAATAAAAGATACCCTAATACTCTTTTCAGTTAAATTGATGACAAACAGTCTAGGACTTGTCCTCGTGCTTGAAAATATTATTTGGATTTAGAAAGTAGTAGTCACACTATAGTAATGCATATGAAACGTGCAACATTCCTCACTTACACTAATACCAGCTTAAGCGACAACTGTTCGCAAGCAACACTATATCAGTTCCATGATTCCAAAAAGCAGAACTAATAATTACACTGGAGAGGTAAAATTCTAACTGTGTTAAATTTGACAACGGACAATCAAAACATATGTATCACTTGTTTTTGACGGAACGGTTGGTGTAACACTTGACGATTCTGTTATTCACAGAATGGTTACATCCCATTTGATGACATGTAACTTTGAACCAACTAGACAAGATAACTTATTGCAAAGATAAAATGTACCTATGTACATTTAAATGTATTGCTTCTCAATCACATGTGGTCGTTAATAGATCGCGACGAAACCTGTGAAGATGCCTTTGACAATGGATTATTAATGCTATTAATAGCTATTTCAATAAACCATGTATTATGCCCTTTTTTTCTTTTAAAATAAATAAACAAATTGAGTATTATGGTGAAATTAAAATGTGAAAAATATAACATCAGATAAAATATTTATTCATTTATATAATGACGAAATAAATATATTTTTATCATTTAATAATAATCATGGTATGCAAATGTTTGTAACATGATAAAAGTTTTATCTTAGGTATATAAACGATCTTAATACATGTTTGTCGAACGTTACTATATATCGCGGCGGTTTACCAGTTAGGTGAAAACCCCCTTGTTTATAAATCCCCATCCATGGGGTCAACCAAACTAAGGTATTTTCTTACAATTGCTTAATCACCGGTCGTGGAGGATTAAGCGCCTTTCCTATATCCTTACATGTTTTATATACCTTTGCACTTTTATTTTCTTGAAATTTCTTAACTTACAATATTCATACCACATTCTTTTCATAATTGCTTTTTCCTTCAACTTTTCGTATACTTAGTTCAAACTTCATTCTTGTAAATCTTTCATTCCACCCTTACTTCATTCTTGTATTCTTCATTCTTTCCAACCTTACTTCATTCTTGTATTCTTGTATTCTTCTATTTTTCATTCTTTCCACCCTTACTTCATTCTTGTAGTCTTCATTCTTGTTTTCCATTCCAACCTTACTTCATTCTTGTTTTCCTATCTTTTCTTACTCATTCTTATTTTCCTTTCTTTTCATACTTCATTATTCATATCATTTCCATCCTTACTTCATTATTGTTTTATTTTCCGTTCTTATTTCAATCTTGTTTTCTTTTCCGTCCATACTTCATTCTTGCTCTGCGGACCTTTCCAACCTTATATTATTGTAATCTCTTTTTCTTTTCAGTGTTGTTATCTTTGTGTATATCAATAAATAGTCCAATAAGGTTACAATATCACAGGGACCGTATTTGTAGATTTAGTTAGGGAAAAAACATAGAATAATTTGGAGATGTTTACACAAGACAGGCACTTAAGGCATGAGAACCACACGTTTAGTGCCTGAATAATACAAGATATAAAAGATCTGCATGATAAGCACGTGACACGTGATTGGTACTTAAAAGACAGGCACCAACTCCATGATATGCACTCGTTTGGTACCCAAATAAGACAATTAAAGCACTAACAGCATGGGAACTTGGTTATTTGGTACTTAAATTACATAAGAAAAGCACCAACTGCATGCGAACCACACGTTTGCTTCATAAAAATACACAAGACAGGTACAAACGGCATGAGAACCACACGTCTGGTACCAAATATCACAATTAGGCACTAACGGCATGAGAACCTCACGTTTGATACATAAAATAAACAAGACATGTACCAACGGCATGAGAACCACACGTCTGGTACTAAATTACACAATTAAAGTACTAACATCATGATAACCACACGTTTGATGCCTAAATTGCACACGACAAGCCGTAAATGCATGCTAAGCACGTGTATGGTACTTAAATTACACTAGACAGGCAAAAACTGCATACGAGAACCACACGTTTGATACCAAAAATACCAAAGACAGTCACCAACGGCATGATATGCACACGTTTGGTACCTATATTACACAAGACAAGCGCTACCTGCATGATAAGCACGTGTTTGGTACTTAAATTACACTGGACACGCATCAATTGCAGGAGAACCACATGTTTGATGCCGAATATACGCAAGACAGGCACTAACGCCACGACAAACCACGTCTGGTACCTAAATTACAAGACAAGCACCAATGGCATAATAAGCACACGGTTGTACCGAAATTATACAAGACAAATTACCTGCGTGATAAGAACATTACATTTTTTAAGTACTTAAATTACGCAAAACAAGCATCAATTGCATTATAAGCACACGTTTCGTACCTTCTCTCACTTGATACGTAACATACTAAATCGACTATTGATTTTTCTATATGTACTTAACATGCTTAAACAGCATTCATTTTCCTTATATGACACTGTTTTTATACGCGACACTACTTTATCTCACTCGATATACAACATCCTACTGGACTATAGATTTTTCTTACTGGGCACTAGATTTTCTATTCTATATATATTCAACATCTTAACATGACATTTAATTTCATTATTTGACACCATATTTTCATATGTGACAGTCGATTTTCTCACTCGATACATAACATTCTTACTCGACTATAGATTTTTATACTGGGCAATAAATTTTCTAATATATATATATACTCAACATCCTAACTTGACATACAATTACTTTATTTGACACTATATTTTCATGAGCGACACTAAATTTTCTCACTCTCTATATGACATCCTTACTCAACTCTTGATTTTCATTACTGGGCACTAGATTTTCTAATCTATACATAATCAACATGCTTATACAACATTTAATTTCCTTATTTGACACTATATTTTCATACACAACACTAGATTTTCTCACTCGATACATAACATCCTTAAACAACTATTGATATTTCTTACTGGGCACTTAATTTTCTAATCTATATATACTCAACATCCTGACCCGACATTCATTTTCCTGATTTTACACTATATTTTCATACGTGACACTAATTTTTCTCACTCGATACATTACATCCTTACTCGACTATATTTTCTATTTAATTGGCACTTTATTTTCTAATCTATACATACTCAACATCCTAACCCAACATTCAACTTTCTGATTTGACACTATATTTTCATACGCGACACTAGATTTTCTCACCCGATACATAACATCCTTACTTAACTATAGATTTTTCTTACTGGGCACTAGATTTTCCAATCTATATATACTCAACATCCTAACCCGACATTCAATCTCGTAATTTGACACCCTATTTTCATATGCGACGCTAGATTTTCTCACTCGATACACAACATATTTACTCGACTATAGATTTTTTTAACTGGGCACTAAATTTTTGAGTTTATATATACTCAACATTCTAACTCGACATACAATTACTTTATTTGACACTATATTTCCATACGTGGCACTAAATTTTCTCACTTGCTACATAACATACTTACTCATTTATAGATTTTTCTTACTGGGCACTAGATTTTCTAATCTGTATATACCCAACATCCTTACACAACATTCAATTTCCTTGTTTAATACTATATTTTCATACACGTCACTTGGTTTTCTCATGTGTTGGCAAATTAACGATTAGATTTTCGAAAGCGAAGCAAAATATTGTGAAACAATTGCCTAGATTTAATCTCTTATATTTCCCTCAGAACACAATGAAATATATATATAATTATGTTCACTGTTGAATGATATATCAAACTTCCAATTCTTGAAGGTCATGAAATAAAATAAAATAATTAATATGTTTATTAGGGTCCAGATCTTTCAGAACGGTGCACGCGAAGAAGCAATGCCTGCGATATGTTGATTTTCGGAAATGGATCCATTTTGGAGGAATATTTATCAAACTAAGCTTATTAAGATAACTTTAAAAGTATCGCCGATTGATAATATAGTATACCAAATGAATATAGTTAGCAATTCATATTGGTATTTTTGATATATTTCGTAAATTAAGGTTTTGAAATGAACTATTTGACGCCGAATAATATACATTGCTTGGAAATTAGTAAATTTTGGATAATTTCTTTTCATATAAAACTTTTATTGATAACTTTGACAATATGACCAATTGAAAATGTATTATATCAAATGAGTTTTGCCAGGTTTTCTTGTTTCTTTCTTGAGTAACTTTCGAGAATTAAGGTTTCAAAAAAGAACATATTTACGATAAACCGCTCATTTTGTAAATACTGATCGACTTTGAATGCGATTTTAGATATTTTATTGGACGAAATATTTCTTCTAACCTTTACCAATTTGAAGTAAAGGTATTATGAAAAAAATCTTTTAAATTTAAATACATAACTTAAAGTAACACCAGATAAATAAGCATTATTATACACCCATAAAGCGTGAACTTTCCGTAGTGCATGTGAATATCTAACGCGACACCGGTACTCTAACACTGGACCACGCGCTCCATTAGGTAGGTAACTATCTGCTGAGTTGGGGACATTTATTCATTTTTTGGTACCTTACTTGTAGTTGCCTGGGAAACTACTTATTATACTAAAATTTAATTCAATTTATTTCAGGCAGAAATTAATTCAAGAAAATATATTGCCTTATTTCAGATGCGGACATGGTCGGTGACTACAACCAATTTGGCCATGGTACAGGGAAGTGATAAATTTCAAGTTCATTCTCTCTGGTCTGAACCTGTCGAATGGTCGCTTGTGTCAACGTCTAGTTCTACAGCAACAGAACAGGACGCAGCCAATGGCAACACATACTCAACATTTACGTACACTATCACAATCAAGCGAAATGCAAAATTTCAAATATATCTTAACCTTGCACCATATATTATAATAGGCGGACTGAATATACTCGGGTTCATAATCCCCATACAAGCGAAAGGAAAAGCAAGGTTCAGTATATCTTCTTTTCTGCTGATTTTTATACATTTGATAATAACGATTAAGCATTTACCAGAAAGTTCGGAATATATTTCTGTTTTTGGTATATACTTTCTCTGTGTGGCATGTTTTAGTTCTGCACTCGTCTGCATCTCCATGTACTTGATGCGCGTCTCTAGACGGAACATAGACAGGTATAAGGTTGGACCAAAGCTGAAGTCCTTCACAGTTGGTGTCATGTTTCTGCGTGAGAAAGCTCTTTGTGGTTTTATAAAGGTGATTAAACCAACACAATGGGAGCCGACGTGGGTAGAGGCTGTGGGAGCTGTGGAGTTTTTGCTGTTTTGGGTATTTTCATTAATGTATATTATATTCACCATTGTCATGATGGTAAAACTATTTTCGTAAATTTGAATGTTTGTGCTTTGTACTTTTACAATGTTCTTAATTTAGTTCACATGGACAGTGTAAAAGGAACCATTTAATTTATTTGCTAAAGTATCCGTTGCTATACAATTAATGTTTTAGTCGTCAACGCATTGCTTACTTGTTTGACTTTTGTTCGGTGTTATCTAATAATAAACAAAGTTCGTTGTTTTACTCGACGTTTAATTTATATTTCTCATTTTGTTGCATTTGAAAAACATTTTACGTTTTAATCATTTTAATCTCCCCCTCTCTGTCCCTCCAATGTCACGTTAAGCCGCTTGTCTTCTAATTTTCTATACACTTTTTAACTATGTATTGATACATGACCAATTACGCTGAACGTTTATCTGCCGTCGTTGTATCTGTTTAAGCATGAAACGGAGTTACATAAGCATGCGTTCAAGCCAATCCAGTTTCTGTTTTTGTATCATTCTTACAGTTTATTAAATATCACATGCGATTTTATTGTACTATATAGATATTGAAATAAAATATGTTTAAACTACTTAACAGGAAAACATGTAAAATACTTTGTTATTGATCATGTTTCATATACCTGTTATTTTCTCATCACATTTCCTTGCATTTCTGTACTTTTGTTTATTTATAAAAGTCACATGTAATGATGTTAATACCCTCATACAATACCATACATGTGTTTCTTTCAGTTTCAACGTTTAAAAATGTTAAAAAAGCTGCGCGTTTGTGTAGTGGATAGAGTGCTAGCTGCTTTCGCCAGAGGTTGTGGGTCCGATCCCCAACTCGATACGATATTTCGATATAAAAACACTGTATCAAATAAATACGCTTAGTTGAAAATAAACTCTCCAGAGCTGTTTATTAAAGAGAGATTTGTATTTTGTTGCGAATGTAGCTGACATAAAGTATTGATACATATGCGTATATGAGTCAAGCATGGGGTTGTGGGGTCCTGCCGATACACGAATCTGACCATAAACATTTTGTTCATAATTGTATATGCATTATTTTGTTTATGTTTTCTGTATTAAAAGTTGAAACAAAACTGAGTATTTCTTTCTATATTTGCGAACATAGTCAGAACACTAGTTGATGATAATTCAGGAATCAAAAACTAATTGATCCCCATCAATTTACGAACTGGACACGCCTATGCAAATACCACATAATTGCATTCAGTTCGGTAAAGGAGGAAATAATCATGATTTTAATGACATTAATTTCTCCCATCTGTTTTAATTTCATAAAACGTGTGTTCACATGCCAAAGTGGTTTTATTTTAGTTGTAGTATGTAATACAATACAATTTATTACATATCATATAAATAATAAGCGGCTATTAATTAAAAAAATACAAACCCGAGACACCCTACGTTATGTTTAACAGTAACCATCACTCATAAAACTTCACTGTGAATATGAATCATACTGAATGTAATATGAACGACGGGGTTACGTCTTTAATTTGTAAAAGGAATAATTAATAAAATGTCAAATTACTTTTAAAAAGAAGAGTAATGGAGACTGTGTTTGTTGTCTTAAGGAATAATCTCGTCAGTTTACAGACAAAATTAATGATGATTAATATACTTAGTATTAATGTAAAAGATAGTATATCTGTAACGAGAGCCTAGTAATGCTAATATGTTTTATCGGATGTTTAACATGGACATGGTTACAAATTTTTACAAATGACCTCACATACATTGTGGCGACAATGCTACATAAGAAACGGTTTAAATTAATATATAATGTATTCTGATGCGTGAAATTTAAAATTTCTATTGAATTATATGTACTGTTTGACATCACTTTTTTCTTTGGCTACATTGGAACGGCGTTGCGATTTAGTTCCTCTACCTTGGCATGGATGTATTAATTTCGTCGTCGTAGTTATCATAAAACTGTGTTGTATCCCCATGTTATTTCTTTATCGATTGTACAAAAAACTTTACCACCGAAATCAATGTAGTTGGTACAGGTCTTGATCTGTGAATCTGCTACCTGAGTAACGACTAAGTAGATTTAAATCACATTTTTATTTGAAAAATGTTTTTGATTTAGAATGGGGTTTTAGTTTAGTTTTAACAACTCTCGAGTCCGCTCCCTGAGTAGAACCAGTACTGACTGTTGTTTTATGAGAGACATCGGGTCGAGCTGGGGATCGAACCCGTAGACAATGGCGTAAGCGGCCATTTTCAACACATTCAGAGTTATATAATGATCTTGAGCCGGTGCTTATGACCAATTTATAAAATACTGTGTAAATTGCCAACTGTTTATTGATCAGTCAATTTCAAACATCAAATGTATGGCAAATTGAAATTCGGAATGGTACCCTACATATAATCAGTAATGTCACTGCTAAACGTTCGTGTACAGGAGCAAACATTTACTAATTACACAAGACAATACTTGACAATAAGTGATGTCACTGCTCAACGTTGGTGTACAGGAGCAAACATTTACTAATAACATTAGACAATACTTTACAATAAGTGATGTCACTGCTGAACGTTTGTGTACAGGAGCGAACATTTACTAATAACATAAGACAATACTTGACAATAAGTGATGTCACTGTTGAACGTTCGTGTACAGGAGCGAACATTTACTAATAACATAAAACAATACTTGACAATAAGTGATGCCACTGACGAGCGTTCGTGTACAGGAAAAAACATTTACTTATTACATAAGACAATACTTGACAATAAGTGACGTCACTGCTGAACGTCCGTGTACAGGAGCGAACATTTACTAATAACATAAGACAATACTTGACAATAAGTGACGTCACTGCTGAACGTTCGTGTACAGGAGCGAACATTTACTAATAACATAAGACAATACTTGACAATGAGTGTTTCAATGCTGAATGTTCGTTTTCAGAAGCAAACAATTACTAATTACATAAGACAATATTTGACACTAAGTGATGTCACTGCTAAACGTTCGTGTACAGGAGCAAACAATTACTAATTACATAAGATAATACTTTACACTAAGTGATGGCACTACTGAACGTTCGTGTACAGGAGCAAACATTTACTAATTACATAAGACAATACTTGACACTAAGTGATATCACTAATGAACGTATGTGTACAGGAGCAAACATTTACCAATTACATAAGACAATACTTGACAATAAGTGATGTCCTTGCTGAACATTTGTGTACAGGAGCCAACATTTACTAATTACATAAGACAATACTTTACAATAAGTGATGTCACTGCTGAACGTTCGTGTACAGGAGCAAACATTTACTAATTACATAAGACAATACTTGACACTAAATGATATCACTAATGAACGTATGTGTACAGGAGCAAACATTTACCAATTACATAAGACAATACTTGACAATAAGTGATGTCCTTGCTGAACATTTGTGTACAGGAGCGAACATTTACTAATTACATAAGACAATACTTTACAATAAGTGATGTCACTGCTGAACGTTCGTGTACAGACCCAAAATATTTACTTATTACATAAGACAATATTTAACAATAAGTGATGTCACTGCTGAACGTTCGTGTACAGGAGCAAACATTTACTAATTGTAGAGCCAAACAAGATATTGATGAACGCTCGTGAACAGGATCAAACATTTACTTATTACATAAGACGATACTTGATATTAAGTGATGTCACTGCTGAACGCTCGTGTACAGGAGCAAATATTTACTATTTATATAAGACAATACGTGACACTAAGTGATTTCACTGCTGAACGTTCGTTTTCAGAAGCAAACATTTACTAATTACATAAGACAATACTTGACAATAAGTGATGTCCTTGCTGAACGTTCGTGTACAGGAGCAAACAATTACTAATTACATAAGACAATACTTGACACTTAGTGATGGCACTACTGAACGTTCGTATACATGAGCAAACAATTACTTTTTACATAAGACAATACTTTGCACTAAGTGATGTAACTGCTGAACGTTCATGTACAGGAGCAAACAATTACTAATTACATAAGACAATACTTGACACTTAGTGATGGTACTACTGAACGTTCGTGTACAGGAGTAAACAATTACTAATTACATAAGACAATACTTTACACTAAATGATGGCACTACTGAACGTTCGTGTAAAGGAGCAAACATTTACTAATTACATAAGACAATATTTGACACTAAGTGATGTCACTGATGAACGTATGTGTACAGGAGCAAATATTTATTAATTACATAAGACAATACTTGACACTAAGTGATGTCACTGCTGACCGTTCGTGTACAGGCGCAAACATTTACTAATTACATAAGACAATACTTTACACTAAGTGATGTCACTGCTGAACGCTCGTGTACAGGAGCGAACATTTACTAATTACATAAGATAATACTTGACAATAAATGATTTCACTGCTGAACGTTCGTGTACAGGAAAAAACATTTACTTATTAGATAAGGAAATACTTGACACTAAGTGATGTCACTGCTGAACGCTCGTGTACAAGAGCGAACGTTTACTAATTACATAATACAATACTTGACAATAAATGATTTCACTGCTGAACGTTCGTGTACAGGAACAAACATTTACGTATTAGATTAGAAAATACTTGACACTAAGTGATGTCACTGCTGAACGTTCGTGTACAAGAGCAAACATTTACTAATTACATAAGACAATACTTGACAATAAGTGATGTCCTTGCTGAACGTTCGTGTACAGGAGCAAACAATTACTAATTACAAAAGATAATACTTGACACTTAGTGATGGCACTACTGAACGTTCGTGTACATGAGCAAACAATAACTTATTACATAAGACAATACTTTACACTAAGTGATGTAACTGCTGAACGTTCGTGTACAGGAGCAAACAATTACTAATTACATAAGACAATACTTGACACTTAGTGATGGCACTACTTAACGTTCGTGTACAGAAGTAAACAATTACTAATTACATAAGACAATACTTTACACTAAGTGATGGCACTACTGAACGCTCGTGTACAGGAGCAAACATTTACTAATTACATAAGACAATGTTTGACACTAAGTGATGTCACTGATGAACGTATGTGTACAGGAGCAAATATTTACTAATTACATAAGACAAAACGTGACACTAAGTGATGTCACTTCTGACCGTTCGTGTACAGGAGCAAACATTTACTAATTACATAAGACAATACTTTACACTAAGTGATGTAACTGCTGAACGCTCGTGTACAGGAGCGAACATTTACTAATTACATAAGATAATACTTGACAATAAATGATTTCACTGCTGAACGTTCGTGTACAGGAACAAACATTTACTTATTAGATAAGGAAATACTTGACACTAAGTGATGTCACTGCTGAACGCTCGTGTACAAGAGCGAACGTTTACTAATTACATAATACAATACTTGACAATAAATGATTTCACTGCTGAACGTTCGTGTACAGGAACAAACATTTACTTATTAGATAAGAAAATACTTGACACTAAGTGATGTCACTGCTAAACGTTCGTGTACAGGAGCAAACATTTACTAATTACATAAGACAATACTTAACACTAAGTGATGTCACTGCTGAACGCTCGTGTACAGGAGCGAACATTTACTAATTACATAAGATAATACTTGACAATAAATGATTTCACTGCTGAACGTTCGTGTACAGGAACAAACATTTACTTATTAGATAAGGAAATACTTGACACTCAGTGATGTCACTGCTGAACGCTCGTGTACAAGAGCGAACGTTTACTAATTACATAATACAATACTTGACAATAAATGATTTCACTGCTGAACGTTCGTGTACAGGAACAAACATTTACTTATTAGATAAGAAAATACTTGACACTTAGTGATGTCACTGCTGAACGTTCGTGTAAAGGTGCGAACATCTACTAATTCCATAACACTATACTTGACGCTAAGCGATGTAATAAGAAAATGCTGAAAATCAAAGTATTATAAAGTATCTATTGGTTATATGAGTAAACATTTATACCGAAAATGTGCGAAAAAGTAAACAATCATTGATAACATACTTCCAAAACAAATTATGAGTCTTATAATGTCTTAGACGTCTTATGAATATATAATGACTTAAAGACCAAAAACGTTCCCGGTAAATAATCATGAGAGTGGCTAATGTACAGCATTATTCATGTTCTGTCAATTACGGTAAATCATGCTAAAATAAACTATTATAATCGACTGCTTAAAAGACAGATCCGTGTGCGTTTATTCATAATTCAGAGCGTAGTCCTCCTTGGAATGTCAAATTTTTGGCAGATAGACGTGTTTTTTTTGCTCAACACTCGTGATTACATTACATGAAAGATGAAGAATGAATTAAGGTTTTGTTTTTCTTGATTCTGCTACTCACGTCTTCTAAACAGATGATATATTTGATATTACAGATTTCTGGAGATGGAGAACTAGGTGTACAAGTAAATATATTACTAACTTACTTCTGTAATAAGCATTTTCTCTGCTACTCTGCTCGTCTAATCAGTCAATATCTTAGATAGTTCATGTACTGCTCTGTATATGTACTGCTCTGTATATGTAAGAGCTTCTCTTGACATAAAGCAGCAAGTTAACCATGTAAACCATTGAGTTCGTTTATTCAGTCTGTTAGTGTGGTTTCATGCTGCTTTATGTCAAGAGAAGCTCTTTTTACAGAGCAGAACAGTAAAAAGATTGTCCAAACGTGATAAAAACTTAAGTGAGAAAATACATACCGACGACGCATACTTAAACTAAACCAAACGCAGAACACTCCCGATCGGATGTTGAATACATTCCTGTTTTAATTGAACACATTTAATCACTACCTTCTGGAATGAGAAGCACTATATCCACCGCTGGGCGAATGAATGTAGTCGCGCGATTTCCTTCCTGAATAGTACGCACCACCACTGATCGAACCAGACCGTCGTCACTCGGAGAGGTTTTGGTCACAATACCAAGTGGCCATGAATAACGACATGCTTGCTTGTCTCTTTACAATATAACATCTCCACATGAGATGTTTCTTTGTTTTGTATTCCACTTTCATCGTGTTTGCAAAGTCTGTAGAAATTGCGTTCTCTGACGGCCCCTAAACTTTCAGCTTATAACTGCACTCTTTTCCATTGAGAAGAGTAGATGTCCCTTTTATTAAAAACACTTGAGTTCACCACAGTAGCTGGTTTCTTTGTGAGTATAAGAGCTGGGCTGAGAGGGAAAGGATCTTCTTGGTACAATGAAACAGGAACAAGAGGTCTTGAGTTTATAATCGCACTTGCTTCTGCCAAAAATGTTGCAAGTATCTCGTCAGACAGTCCACCTTTTGAAACATCCACCAAGAGAGAGTCCAATATTTTCCTTGTCACACCAATCATTCGTTCCCAACAACCTCCTATATGTGATGCATGGGGTGGGTTGAAGACCCAGACAAATCCGTTGTTGTGAAGAAAGTTCTTTACTTTGCTATCTTCAACATTGATGGCATGAATCCCAAGTTCAGCAGTTTACCCAACACAATTTGTTTTTCGATCTGACCTGAACTGCGTAACCGGTCCTCTAATAGCTGTAAATTTCTTGAGAGCATTGATGAATGAAAATGAGCTGAGTTCCTGCAAAAGCTCTATGTGAACTGCCGTTATTGTCAGACATGTGAACAGAATCTTTTACTGTTTGCTTGCCCTCCACGAGTACGTCGAGTTACTATGGACCATGATCTGAAACAATCGACTCTCACATTGGTAAATGGTGGATCTCGGTCCAAGCGGTCAGCTGGTGATCAGCCATCATTTCAACGCTACGATTTCCCTTAAGTCTCTTACATTTCACACATTTGTTAATCAGGGACGAGATCAGTTTATTTCCACTGGTAATCAAAAGCCCAGCAGATCGAACAGCTTCAGCTGTAATATGTCTTCCCTGATGCTGGTTTTCTTCATGGTACTATCTTACCAAAAGCGTAGCAATATGATGGCGTCCATGGAGTAAGATTGGGTTGTGTTCCTGCAACGTACCGTCCACCAATTCGAAGTAACCCAGTTCCGTCTTAATATGGATTCAGTCTGAGTATTAAGCTAGACCTTAGAACTCGCTTTGATGAAGCAATACATTCTATCTTTTCGCCATAGTACTCATTTTGAACAACACAAATGATATGCTTTTCTGCCAAACTGAATGCTTCTGTCGATCCGGGTTTTGCGTGTTCACTGGTTTTACACTTATAGCATCGTGCTATAAATTGAAGATACGCTATTGCTTCTACTAATCTATTCCAGTTTGAGAACTTAAAAAAGCGATGCGAGCTGAGCATAATAGGGTGTGCTTGCGTAGTCTATGTTCTTAAGATTACTACTTCGAGCCTCATTTCTTGGTCATCATCTGGTTCTCGCAAATCATAAGTCTCAAGATGGATGGCTCCACCCTTCTTCAAGAATGAGGATCCAGAAAGCCATTCACTATCACACATTTCTGAAGCTGGTATGGATCTTGTGTCCAAGTCTGCTGGATTGTTTGCTGTGCCTACATATGGTCACTGATCGGATACAATCACACTACGAATTCTCTGGACACGATTGACTACATAGGTATAGAATCTCCTCGACTCGTTAAAGATGTATCCTAACACCACTTTGCTGTCTGTCTAGAAACTGAAGTTTTCAATTGGTATATTAAGATGATGGGAAATTGCCTCAGCGATTTCAACAGCAAGCACAGCAGCACATAGTTCAAGTCTTAGTATTGTATGTCCCTTCATAGGAGCAACTTTGGCTTTTCCTAGTATGAATCCCAAATTCACTTCAACATGGTTTATTATTTTAAGATATCCCACTGCAGCGATAGCCAATTCTGACGCATCTGAAAATATATGTACTGATTTGTTTTTACATTCAACGAATGAGTTAGGAGTGAAGATGCGTGCATCCCGTCGATAGTTATGTGGACTAGCTTTCTTAGAAGTAATTTACCACCGATAACCACAGGGGCTGTGAACCCTTTATGGATCAAATATACTGTTCACAGTCGATAGCAAACCGCGACGATTATAAGGCTGAGGATCGTTAGAGATGAGGAACAGAAACATATCCAAATTGAAATCCCAAGCAACTCCTAGGCTTCGTTGAACAGGTAAGCTGTCTGTACCTGAAGCTAAATTCTTGAAGTCATTTACCAGATCTTCAGATGGGAAAGCGAGCTTAATTTCTTGGCAACACGAAGCGATTTTGTGAAGCCGTATATTGCCTTCTGTTTTCAACACAGACTTTGTTCGTCTGAGTAATACGATAGCTTAGGCACTGATATGAGCGAGGTCAGACCATCATCAACGTAAAAATCATTCTTAACAAAATTGGTGACATCAGTATCTGGAGAACTTAAACTAGTAGCCTTTCTTAAGCTGTATGTTGATATTGCCGGTGATGCTGTGTTACCAAACACATGTACGCAAATTCTATATTCTATGAGAGGTTTGTCAAAGTCATTAGCATGCCAAAGAAATCTCAGATAGTTTCACGATCTTTATTTACTCGAAAACAATAAAACATTTGTTCAATGTCTACAGTTACAGCAACAGGTTCACGTGTAAAACGTAGCAAAACACCAAGTAAACTGTATTAGTTAAATCTGGCCCAGAAAACAGAATGTCATTCAACGACGACCAATTTTACTTGGCTGCGGACTCGAACACCACCCTGACTTTATCTTGTTTCCAATGGTGATATACACCGACAATTGGAAGATACCAACATCATTCTTCTTTTTCTTGTAAAGCTGGAGCTACTTTGGCGTGGTTGTTTTTCAACAAATTCTCCATGAAGTCCAAAAAATGTTTTTCCTTTATTGGGTCGTTTTTCAAGCTCTTGTCAAGCGAGTTAGCTCTTTTCAACACGCCAGGTAGATTGTTCACAAACACTGGTCTGCTCTGACGAAAGGGTTGAGGACAGGTCCAGTTACCATCTTCATCTTTACAAAATGTTTTCTCCATGATATGAAGAAATGATCTATCACCGATCGAAAGACCTGGTGTTTCATCATCGTCAGTTCTGAGAAGCACATCATTCAATTTACCATTACTTAAAATCTTTAACTTTCGAGTCTACATTCAACTGACTGCTCGGACAGTTCTGAAATTTCAATTGATTATCCATGGGCTGAAACAAGGTACCACGTCCATTTTTCAAAATGTGGGTCTTGTTAACATTTATCTCCCCTGGTGGGTGAGTGCGGCCAAGGCAGCTTTCCCCAATAATGATCCTTCCAAACGGTAGCTTATGGGCATACAAATCCCTTGAAGACCCAATCCTTTGGTCTAACACATGATGCGCACTGATTGGTAAGATGAGATAAGACTGTACTACCTCAGGCGTTGGTATTTCATCTCTGTTATTAGGGATTTGAGCACACTCAATGGCAGTTGGAAGCTTGATTCTAGTAGAGTCGTCGAGTGACTCAATAACAAGGCTACCAATTCTTCTACCTGATGTACTGATCTTCCCGGAACATGAAATAAGTATGTATTCATGATATGTTTCATCAACTCCTAGTGAATAAAAAAATCTAGAATTTGCCATAGATCTGTTACTCTGATCGTCGATAACAGCATAAAGTTGTATAAGTTTATACATAAAGCAGCAAGTTAACCATGTAAACCATTGAATTCGTTTATTCAGTCTGTTAGTGTGGTTAACTTGCTGCTTTATGTCAAGAGAAGCTCTAACATAAACAGAGCAGTACAGTAAAATGATCGTGGCAGGTTTAATTTACTCGACAATTCATGTTGTTAATGGTGTCAAACCACTACGGAAGTGCTTCCGGGCCTGAAATGAATCCATAGTAAAATTGAAGTGTAGGTTTCATGGTCATATTTTTGTTATTGAAAATGCTAATTAAGTGCAGATATAAATATTGACAGTGACCTGAGAAATTTCAAATTTGAGAAAAAGTTAAACCTTAATGGTATCATTTTCTGCGGATAATTCTGGAGACATATAATTGCTCTTCAAGGAAACAGGACCAGTATATGGATCGGAAGGTCTGTGAATTGGTCAGAGACAATTTACTATAAGATTTATAGAGGGATTTTTACAGGTGTGACACCTAATAGCCTCTTCAGCCGATACTGGCGCATCGTGTTGTCAAAACGTGATAACAACTTTTCCTTCCGTGAGAAAACACATACCGAAGAGTACTTTAAAGAAAACGTACGGAGAACAGTTCATATGGACTTCCAGACGTAGAGCACATTACATATATCAACTAACACATGCTTTTATTGGCTTGCTAGATTATGCAATTCACGTCTTCAAAACAGCTGATATCCTAAATGTTTGATTCAATATTTCAGAAATGTCCAATTATGTGTTATTATATTGAAATATATTAACTGGCTTGCTAGATTCTGCAACTCACGTGTTATAAACAGTCAATATCTTATATAGTTGGTACAAACCTCCGGAAGTAGAGTACTTGAATGTACATTGTATATGCAAATATATTACTCAATGACTTCTTTCTTGACCAGGAAGATTATACTACTCGTCTCTTTTAAACCGTCAATATCTTAGATATTTTATACGGAGGAGTAGTATGTGTATATGTAAATATATAAATAAATGACTTATTTCATTGGCGTGCTAGGTTCTGCTACTCAGGTTTTCTAAACAGTCAATATCTTAGATATTTGATACGGACGTCCGAAAGTAGAATACTTGAATTACCATCGTATATGTAAATATATTAATGATGACAGTCCCTTCTTTTTTGACCAGGTACATTCTACTACTAATGTCTTCTAAACAGTCAATATCTTAGATATTTGATACTAATTCCAAGAAGTAGAGTACTGTGTGTATAATGTAAACTCATTAATAAATGACTTATTTTGTTAACTGGCTAGGTTATGCTACTCACATCGTCTAACCAGACACTATCTTAAATAGTTAATACGGACTTCCGAAAGTTAAGTACTTATAGTAAATTTAAATGTAATACTAATTTTTATTCCATCGAGATTATTTTAATAAGACAAAAACGCCCAGAATCATTTTGGGTGTTATTTTGTATAACGAGATGCAGCATGTAACCATGGCGGTTTTGATTCGAAGCGGTTAGCTTTTAACTTTATATCACCAAACGTGACACTTTATATAACAATATGAAGATGTATTTGTATTTTTATGTCAGCCATGTTTTATTGCTACATTTATCAATCTCTCGATTACATCATAGCTACTGCTTTTCATTGTGAGAACTTTTCATAAACGGAAAACAATGTTGACATATCATGTTCATCTGGATTTTGAATACATACAGTAGTTTTGCGTTTAAAAGTTAATTGTAATAGATATCACTTTTTAATTAAAAAACAAATTTACATGTTAATATAATCAACAGCGCTAGAAGTTGGAATAGTTTCGTTTGGTTAATCTTTAGATTTTTCAAAAAAATAATACACAAATAAAGGTGACGAAAGTTACAGGCATTGTTCCAGCTTGGAGAGTATATCTTTTTTAATGTCTATTGATAGATAATACTGTTAAACGGCAATTGTTTTACCAGTTATCTTTGGAAATCTATTGACTCTTCATAGTAAATAGCGAGGCGCGATGGAACCGCATATGTGCAAGAAATTACATGATGGCTTTTGGTAGGTGAAATTAAGAGTATCCATGTTCGGATTGATATATCACACATTAAGTACAAACACTAGTTTAGTTCTTCGATTCCAAATAATATAAACTTAGTTGTTTATAATCTAGGTCTCGTCTTGTTACAGAAATTAATTGACTTTAATCTCATGTAAGAAGTGAATTGTAGTTTTTATACGATCAGTCGTTTCACATACTAACAAAAATCATTGTCTTGTTACATCCTCTTTGTGCAGACGATTAATTCCTAACCAAGTATTATTGGATGTTTGTGTTCTAAGTGTTTTATTTCATTTCCTTTCCTTCATCAAATATTTATATGAAATATTCGTATTATTTTATATTTAATAATTTGCAGATTAATTGTGACTCTACAGACAATTAAGTTCTATGACTTTACGTTAAGGACAATAGTAATGAATTATTAACTAAGTCTATCCCAGAACCTGATATCTCACAAATCATGTATATTAACCACAAATGAAAAAGCAGGGAATTCTATGCCTGTCCCGCAATACATAGCCATTTGACGCTTACTAAACTGGGACGTCATTGAAACTTAAGTTGAAGCAAATGACCAATCAATGTGCTTAAATGAGACTTTCCCGACATTGCTATTAAACGGACTTAATCGAGAAAACAGGATTCTTTCTACAGGCTAATTATTAACTGTTAAGAATACAGAATTAAGTAACTTCCATATAAAAGAATTGCCTATTTATAATCATTAACTATTTAAAGTATAAATTTACCTTTGATAATTGTATTAACCTATTTACATTATATATATTGATTATAAATAATATACACATTCTATCTTTTTACAGAATGTCCCCTTTTTTATACATACTGTTTGTCATCTGAATTCAACTCTGGAATATGTAAATGGCATTCGTATTTAGAAAATTACTATCAAAAGCAAAATAAAACACATATAAAGTTCACCCCCTATACAAAATCAAAAGTAATACCGTTTGGAGTGGCGTCATCAAATGTATTACAATTTATAACTAGTCATTTATATATATATATATATATATATATATATATATATATATATATATATATATATATATATATATATATATAGGTACATCTATTGATGGCTTCATTGCAGATTAACTTGTTCAAATGTCTGATCTCCTGAGATAATGTATTATTATTATTGTTACTATTATGTCGAGATAACAAAAAAAAAAACAACACGAGAAAGTATATGATTCATAAACCTTGATATTTACATTTGTATATAAATTGTGCAAAAATATTAACATAAAGTGTATTCAAAAGTATATGCCGGAGTATCTTATCAAAGATCATTCAGATTATGTGAGTTTTCCTCCTCTTCCCCGATTGTCTTGTTGGATTTATATTGTCTCCAGATCTGCACCCCCTCCTGTATGGGTGGGACCAGAACAACAAACACCGTGCCCACCAAGCACCAGTGTTGACAAACCGAGATCCACGTGCTCAGTTGTTCCACCTTGAGCACATCTTGACTTAGCGCCACCACTGGAATTATTATCAAGAACACAACGAGGCTAATAACGGCAGCTATATAGGATACGCGCTTTGTACCCTTGAATATGTTATCCATATGTTGTGTAGTTAGTACTGTATATCCACTTATATCAGTGTCGGCAAGTTCTTTCGTGTACAGTGTACGATAAGGATTTAATGGATTGTCGATGCACATAGTTTTCTGCCATTCTTCTTCCAGATATCCAAGTAGTTTAGTGTCAGCGTTTACAGTTATATCGTCATTTTTCTTGCCAATTACAACATGTTCATTTGCACCATTTTCAGTTTGACTCGATTGGTGATTCTTCTGTTTTGGTTGGGTACATATGGACACTATAATGGACAGAACGGTGCTGGTAACTACACCTGAAAGCAGACCCGTCATGAGACTCCAGTCTTGGGCAGTATTGGTGAAGAACTTCGAAAGACCACCTTCATATGTGGATGCGTATGATAACATTCCAACTACAGCTGCCACAAGACCGACTATTCCACCTGGAAAGTAAAGATACACATAACAACATTGTAATAGTTTCGAAATGTGATGTGGATCATTAACCAGAAACAGTTGAAAATTTACATACGGATAATAAATCTTAAATAGATGAAATCATTATTTATATGTTAAACGCTCTTACAATCCTTCTAACTCAATTATATGTATAGGAATGATATAAGATAACGACAATGTGTTTAGGGAAACCGAAATCAATTGCTAATTCTGAAAATAATTGCTTACTTCTGAACATCAGAATGATCAAGGCAAAACAAGAATTGAATTTAACATAATACCAGATAGTAATCCTTTGGACGTTGCACGGGCCCATGCTATTGTCAGGAAGAGGGGAACCTGAAAGGGTGCGATGAAGACCTGTGCAGCGAGGAAGGCCCAGTTGAGGTCCATGCCTGACTCGATGATGATAAGACCATATGGTACAATGGCAATGACCACCCAGATCATACACCAGGTCTTGTATTGGAGAAGGGCATCTTCATAGTGTCGATACTGGAATCGGTCATTTTTGTATTTCGTTATATTGTTTTTGTAAAATAATCAAATAATAGCATTTTTATGGTATTTGAAACGTATAAGTTCATAGTGTTAGTTATGAAGTATGTTTAATTTCATTAGGTTATTATTTATTTTACAAGTAGATTACTATTATTAGCTTATTATTGCTAATCCCTTCTAGTCTAGAACAAACCCAGCTCTGCCGATTGGGCCCGTTAAAAAGCAGTTGATACGAGCACGTTGACTGGCCAGTTGCTTCATGGAAAGGTTGAATGACATCATAGTTTAGAAAGCGTCTCATATACACTTTGGATGATTTCTGTCGTTTTATGATGTCGTATCAGTCTATTGCAAAAGCGATAACAAGACAATGTAAATATTCGGAGATGGCTGACACGACATATGTGAAGGCACGCACGCAACAATTGCTTAACAGCTAGTGTTTTATATTTGTAAATCCGACACAAAATAAAGTTTTTTTGTATCTTGTAACACATTGATATTGCGTGGCGAGGTGTTGCTCGATGGCATGTTTATGTTTTGTTAAATTGTTTGATGCTCTGTGTTTTTACAATGGTACCCAGACAAACCTACGACATACTAAGATCACCCGTTCTGGGGTGGTTTGATCGATGGCTATAGATGTTACCCCTCACATATCACAGGCTTACGCGATAACCTCTCACAAATAACCATCGGTACTGGTTCTTCACAGGAACGAGCCAATAAAACGAACCATGTGTGATTCATATTATCTCTGAACATACTTCGAAAAACTAATAAGAGCAGTATTTGTCGAGTGTCCTAGGCGTTGTATTTTCACCTTTAATCATACATCAATTTTGCCAGTAACTTGCGGAAGGACGGTGGTTCTACTTAGATTCCTCCACCAAATAAAACTGGATATGCCATATATAAACTGAAATGGGTTGAAAATGGCGTTAAAGAATTTTTTATTCTGGATCACTTTAAAGCTACCTTTCCGTGAACCTGGCACTTGTATTGAAAGCCATAGTCAAGTTTTCCTGACAATCCTGCTTTAATGTCGTCTACACAGCCTAGACATCCATCAGACGAACGGCACTGGCACCTTTCCTTCGCATCATAAATTGCTGGCAGCTTAGTTTTACCACATAGGGGACAGTCTGTCGGCTGCAAGTTCTGTCTGTAAACGTGATTTCCTTATGAGTGTTAGAGATACTAGCATAATTTATATTGGTGAATACATATAATGCAATACCGCCAACGTGACGCTTGTTGAAGAGGATATAGGTACTTTGTTTAACAAGTGCAATACAATCTATCAATTACATTAAGAGGATGATTTACATCTGACAGCTTAACTAAATCATAAGGACGTAAGTTTCTGTATATTGTTTTTTCTATTAAGGTTTAATAATGGTATGTCAAGAAATAGTTTGCTAGATCATACAACACCTGAATGGTCTGAGGTAGATCTTTATGATGTCGTAAACTAAAATTGACGACACCGACATCACTTCTCCGGATCCGGTGGACATCAACGTCATTGTTAACATCGTTAGAAGCAAAAACGAACCTTCTTTGCCTAGTAACGTCTGGATTACAAAAGGTGTAATATAACCTGCAAATGTTATGTAATATAAATATTACACTTGGTGTCAAAAATAATAGTTGCTGCAAAGAAATAAACGATATTGCAATAAATTGACTGATGTTAATAAATGTAATGAAACCCGACAAAAAATGATATATAAATCTAATTTTACTTATTAACAAAGCAATGATTGATGCAGCAAAGAATAAGGAACACGATGTTTAAAACGTAATGTTATGTTCTTAAAATACCAATATAAATAGTTATCATATAAATGAACACACCTTTGTTGATTTCTTCATCTGTCAGCAAATTAGTTCCATTCCTGAAACTGAGATTCTTGTACGTCATGGATGACACGAAAGATATGGACGTGGGTATGGCAAACCACAGAAACCCTGCAATCAGGTATCCAATCATTCCCTCCTTAGGCTTGGCAGCTATTCTACTTTGCCAGTTGGCTTGATCACAGAATATAATAGCAACGGTCATAAAAAGCGTCACGACGCCATAAATAATTCCTGACTCTGTCCTAAAGGTTAGAAATGATTGTTGGAAATTCCCTTCCGGACCCTTTAAACACGACATGGCATCATAAAGAGATTCAGTTGAAGTATCTGTTTCCACATCCGGTTCAGCTAAGTAGGTGATTTTCAGAATAAAAAGAGATGTTGAAATGAAAATGAGCGCTGTATTGAAATACGATATGTAGAAGGTGGTTCCAAGTCCGCCAACGAGACAGTATGAACCAAACAGTACGGCCAAAACCATGACGACGAATTCGCTGGATACATCTTTGGTAAGAACTTCAACGGCAGCTTTACCTACACAAACATAAAAAAATACGCTTTATGTTAAATGTCGATTAGATGTTTTAAACGTATACCCAGTATAAGAATGATATGTAATAAATATTTTAAGATATATAACAGCGTTTAGAGTTGTCTGTACAAACCCACTTGCGTCAGAGGCAGAAAATGTAATGATAGAGTATAATAGCTTAATCTATGCACGTTACATTCTAACAATTAAACTGTTTCGGTGCCGTTCGGTGGTGTCTTTTGCTACGATACAAAATTCTTGCTAAATTACGGTGTCCCGTTGGGGCCATCGCAGCATATTTATTGAATTTAGTAAAGTCGAGTCAACGAAACAACGAAACTACGATGGTGAAAAGTCGAAACAACGAAACAACGATGGTGAAAAATCGCAACTTCGATGGTAAAAAGTCGACTTTTCACCATCGTTGTTTCGACTTTTCACCATCGTAGTTTCGACTTTTCACCATCGTAGTTGCGACTTTTCACTATCGTTGTTTCGTTGTTTCGACTTTTCACCATCTTAGTTTCGTTGTTTCGTTGTTTCGACTTTACTTAATTTAATAAATATGCCGCAATGGCTCCAATGGGACACCGTACTAAAAAAGCAAGATATTTTGTTAAATGAACTTTCGACTCAACCCATGATGTCGGCGATAGATTTAAGTTGACCATAGTATACTATTCCACAGAGTACCCTTCATCAATGATATTAACATGATAGAGGAGGTTCTTGTATATAATAACTATATTATGGTGCATGACTCTGAGCACATAGATATATACATGTACTAAAGGATGAATTATAATATATTATAAAAGTACTGGGTTCCCTTATTCCTGCGTATCCATCCAAGGTCTCTATCAATATGCAATATAACATTTCAATCCTGTTTTACTAATCTGAACAAAATAGATTTAACTATTCAGTGATACTCTACCTGCCAGTATAAGGTTTGCTACGATGACCAAGTTGGTAAAGAGAGCAATGACACAGAACAAAATGTGCGTAGCCTTTCCGAACCTTGCGTGGGCTATCTGTAAAATAAAATATCAAAACAAAAACCCAGTAGGCAGAGGTGAAAATTACATAAACATATCGTGTGAAATAATACAATTCTATTCTTTAGAAGATATCTGAAATATTTGTTATGTAAATAAACAAAATTTCAAAATATCATGAAAAAGGTTGCCCTATTGTTGGTATTAAATATTACTCAATTAAATTTTTTATACTATATTCGCCGATGCTAAAAATATCCTAATCAGGATAAAACCGACTTCACCTTTCGAATGAGGAGATAGAGCACTTAAGTATTGGTCCAATAATTATGTTACTGAATGAGGCCCTAAACCATGTACATAGATTTTGCACAGCAATCAAATAAGTTCTTTAAGAAGCTAATTATTTTCTCATAAAAGAAACGAGCCTGGACTGAGAACTCGGATCCGACTTTAACTATGTTCTAGCAATGGCAGTGAATGGAGGTATGTAAAAGAGGATCTGGACAACACGACGGATTTAGTATCTCTATCAGTAGAGTTATATTTGAAAGAAGTCAGCAAGATCATCGTCAATGCTAAAATTAAAGAAAGAAAAAACAAGTAACGAAGATAATTTACAACTGCATGATACTAAAGTGGAAATCTCACAGCATTTGGTAAGAATAAATAAATAAATAAATGAAGAAAACAAATATAACAGAGGGCAACATTCATTTACAACTTATACATATAGTTGATACACTCTAAAATAGTCCCTGACAAAACAATAGAGAGCGTTGCGGATGATATTCAATGACAAGTAAAATATAAACACTTTATTCAAAATGGAGAAAATGATGGAACAATTTCAGTGGTCAATACTTATGTCCAATTAGAAGCGACAGAATCAACATAAAAACAAACTTTAGAAGTAGAATTTGGTTGTGTCGCTATCAGGTATAAGGTATTGCTAAGTAGAAATGATCAATCATTTCTTTGGTTCGCCGAGGACGGAACAGCGTGACGACCAACACCATAAACAATAACAAAATTGGTAAATCTCTACTTGATAAATAAAAATAGTACTTTTTAAATGTGTGACACTGCGGAAAGCGGATACTTACACATTAAGTAGATTACTAACATCCCCAATGATAAAAAACAACAATTTTGTGCGAAATGGCATATGACAAAGTGAAAGAAAGAGAGCTATTCGAAGCATTGGTACAGAATTTCAGAAGAGAGAACAACCAGCTGGGTGTGACTTTGGGGGTAAAAACGAGCCGGATACAATACTTTCACCCATGTATTTACAATATTTCATATCCGATGTTCATGTGGGCTACGTGCAGTTCTGTTAAACGTTTTATGTGTTTGCTAATGTTTGATAACAAACCTGAACTGAACGACATGGTCGCTGTAAACGTTTGCTAACAAAGCATACATATTATACTAATTGCTAGTTTTTTGTTGACAGTTCGTTAGGTTGAGCAACGTTTGCCTTTATAAACTGTAAAAATGTTTAATCAAACTTAACACAACCCTGGAGCTAAATGGTTGTTTTAATATATAGCTTAATGGTTATTCCACTGATGGCTAACAGACGATAAGGTAACCTTACCACTTTTTTCCTGGGAGCCTGGATGGTTAACCAGTACTCGCGCACACCAATATCCGCAAGTAACTGATAATGTTCCCATTTTAATCAACAGTGAGAGACGAATGTCAATAAGACGCATTGTTGTAAATCATCATAGACTCTGGCAGGGCAGGGATTCGAACTCTAGATTAATAGCCAGACGCAATACAGACTGTGATAACCGAGCCGTGCTCCAAGAGTCTTAATATTTACCGAGTCATTGTATTGACACGTTTATCTATTACACATATGTCTTGCACACAAAGATTGTGCCATACATCGATATAGTTTATGATAAAGAAAATAGTCGAACAGCAAATATATATATTTTGTTCTTGTTCAATTTACTCCGCCTATAAGTTACATGTTGACTAATCATATAATCTTGGTCAAAAATATGTCAGATAAAATGGTTCAATCGATTGACTTACAAGTATTCTGAGGTTTCACAAAACACGGTTACAACATTGTCTTTCATTACCTGTGGAAACGTCTTAGCACCTGGTGCACGCGACTTCAACTGTACACACAACACTGGAAATACGAGCACAGAAAGCACGATGGCCATAGTGTACCATAACGAACCACCAATACCAACCTGGAAAAACAATCACTAGTTGTTTTTAACGTCTTGATATATTTCCATACGAGAGATAAACAATAATTCAAAGTCGGAAAAACGTTTTTAAGTTAACATAATAAGATAAGGCTAACCTAGGCTAGAAGTTGAATGGAATTCATTGATTTTTTGTCTTTAACAAGGATCCTTCGTGGCCGAGTTGTCTAAGGTGTCGTCTCAAGATCACTTACCTCTCACCGCTAAAGTCGTAGGTTCGAGCCCCGCTTGCTTCAAAAACTTCATGTGAGAAAGTTTACCAGTAACTTGTGGATGACGGTGGTGAGTTCTACTCAGATTAATCCGGAGGTCTTTTCCACCAATAAAACTGGGTATGCCATATTTAATCTGAAGTTTATTGAAAATGGCGTTTAACCCCTTTCAAAAAATGTCTTCGTATAATTAATGGCAAATATGCAGATAATTGAAATACAATTAAAAGTGTGTGGACGTGTAAAACATGAGTGGAAACTTCCATCATAATGTACATAGTGCATGGAATCTTATATTATGGAAAAAACAAGTTTATAACAATGTACGAAAAGTTTGTTAATGTTATATTAAATGAAAACCAACTAAGAAAATACATACTGCAGATTGAATGGGAAAACCGATATACCTTACTGGCTAGCGTTGGACTTTGCAAAAAATCCGCTGGCCATAACAGTTGTGACGTCACAGTAACAGCTGTAAGACTTAAACTTACACGTCCACCAGCGTCAAAAACAGTATCGAGATTACGAAAATCTCCGAAAACATATTTCCTGAAATAGAATGGCACCAAAAAAGTAATTACAATTATTTTTTTTCACAAGTAGTATTATCAATCGCTCGAATTATTTAACCAATGTTTAACGATAGCATCCGGAGGATCAGGAAAAATCAAACCAGATATTAGCTGGGTGGAAGCTGAATTCATCTCTGTACCAACTGGACATGCAAACAATGACGAAGCTGTATCTACGACGATAAATATTGTAATGTATTAGATGAAATAATTAAAGTTAAATATCCGAAAGCACAGTGAACCTGTAAATTATTTGAACGCTTTTCCAGAAAAGTTTAAATTTAAAAAGCAAATAAGCATGAATTCTAAAAAATGTTATTTTACGTTACTTTTTCAATAGATTCAACACCAAAGGATATGAGTATTGATGTGTGATATAGATAAGTGTTCTTTTTTACAGTAACATATGCTTCAAAAAGAATAAACTTTTATAATATGTAAACTCACAGCAATTGACTAAATGATTTTATAAGTAACATGAACTATTCATATGCAGTTTTAAATTTTCTCTCTATTGGAGAACATATATCGTTGTAAACAAGGATAGTTAAATAAGGACGATGATTATTATTGTCAACAACACAAAAACACCTCGCCCACTAAACACTAAAATAATCAACAACAAACAAACAATATAACATCCCAACAACAAAATAAAAATCAACCACCCTCCCCCACATTTTTTTCCACTATATATCTGATTGTTGAAACAACCAGTGTCAAATGTTAATTAAATGCCCGTTAAACAAATGGGTTAAAACGATAAATATAGTTTCATATTGTCTGATTAAAACTATTCACGTTTTGGGCCTTTATTACATTCTATTGCATACTACATTTTATCATCAAAACAGGTGATAAAATTAAATACAGTCAATTCAAAACGAAAACATCTTTCGAAAGTAATTATCATTCACACTGTACTAAACACTTCAAATATAACGCATTTCAAGAAAATAAACTTTTTTTTATTGTTATTGATACTCATTACTGAACAAGGTTGTTATTATTATAACAATGACTTGTCACGCCATGTAGTTACTAACCCGGATGTGGCCAGTGTAATACAAAGAAAATAATGTACTCTGTTAAATTGGTCGAAAGACATCGTGATTCGCTGGTTGTTATGTGTTACCACAAGAGTAAATTATAATAAATGCTTGCTTAACGTCTCACTATACAGTTACGTCCTTTTTTCCCTTACGGTAACCCATGGATCTTACGCTTAAAAAAGGCCTATCTAATTTGATTTTGAAATATTTTCAAAAAGATTCATAGTGGTTGTGATTTCTTGCTGTAGATGAGCAGAGCAAAAGTTGGCATAGCATATACTGCAATAAGACATCACTGACCAGTGTTAAAAAGTGACTTTTATAGGATTTTAACATATTCATGTATTTATGAGCATTTGAGGACTTCTTTTTTTAAAAAAAAAATCTCAGTGTGTCACTGCACCCTCTTTAAAAAAAAACACTGTGGACCTACCAGTTATTGTGCATTTTTGTGTGGGTATACATATATATAGTTAATTAACATTCATGCATGATATGATAATTCTTATACAATATGATTATTTTATACATAATATGATAAGAAAATTTAAATAATTAATTTTTGAAATTAAATAAAATATTCCCACGGTAAATGGTTGGTACTGTCCTTTACTCTATAGCGCACCCAAATATCATGTAGTTGGATGCTCAAATTTAAAAAAACAATGTCGAACAATATCAATGCACATCTTCAGGGTTTACGGTAATAAAACTTAACGTCACAAGTGTGAAAAAGACTAATATTGCCTTCTGCATTATACATTTAAAACACCAAATTCCTATACATGTATTTTATTTCCCAAGAAAAAAAACCCAACTGGTTCCTACTTACCGTAGGGCGTTATAGCCAAGCCCAATGATGAGAGAAAAGCCAGCAAACCCAGCCAGCATCAAGAGAGCAGTCTCATACTTCTCAATGACAGGAGCAGGTCTGAAATTATGAAAACGCATTGTGTGGCTGTCTTATTAGTAGATTTTATCTTGTTAGTATATTTAGATATAGAAACAAGTGTATAAATATATAGTGGTGGTGTCTTGATGGTATATCTCGATATAGAACTATTTGTATCAATGTATACATGTAGTTTGCCTGCAGTTTGGTGCATATCCAGACTAAGTGGTATATTCTGATATTGAAACATTTGTACAACTATATTATAGTATTACTATTTTGTTGACATATTCTGTCTTGTTGGAATATTCTGATAAAAAACATTTGCTCAAATGTATGGCATGAATAAATATCTCACTACACAGTTGTTCCCCTTTTTGTCACGGTAGCAAGATTCTTGCACTTAAAAGTCCTATGTAGTTTGGTTTAAACCACTTTCAATATGGTGTATAGGGGTCCATTAAATAGCAATGTTGGGAAAGCCGCATTTGAGCAAGTTGATTGGTAAATAGCTTCAACTGAAAGTTTAAATGACGTCACAAGCGTTACGTAAGCGTTCAATGGCTATGAGCTGTGACACATGCATATACCTCCCTGCTGCTTTATTGGTGGTTAATCGACCTGATTCGGGAAATTTCAGGTTCTGGGATAGACTAAGTTCGTATAAAATATGTTTTACCTGTGCAATACATGTTTTTTATCCTGAGGAATGTATGAGTGTTTTATAACGTGACATCACATGCTCAGTTAAAGGACATAATGATATTGATGAGGTTTAAAATTATACACATCTTCAAGTCTATTCAATGCCTATACAATATGATATAAAGGAAACTGCAATTCGATTGCTTGTATTGCAAATTCAAGTCAGTCGTTGCTTACTAGTAAATAGATTGTTGTTGTTGTTGTTGTTGTATGGTGTTTAGCGTCGCTTTCAACAATTGTTCAGTCATATAGCGACAGTGTCTACTTGAGACAGTATTCTAAGCGCTGTCACACTGGAGTATCATGCCGCAGACACATGGTATGATACCCCACCCAGTCACATTATACTGACACCGGGCCGACCAGACCTAGAACTCTCCTCTAAATGCTGAGCGTCAAGCGAGGAAGCTTCTAGTACCATTTTTAAAGTCTTTGGTATGACCAGACCTGGGATTGAAATCACGACCATCCGCATGCGAGGCGGACGCTCTACCATTAGACCACGCCGCGGTCCTAGTAAATAGAATATATAACGATATTTTTGTATAATTTTTTTCAGTTGGTTAAAACAAGTGTTTAATTAAGTGTGACTGGGGTTAGTTTGATTTAAAATGTTTTTACTTTAAACGCACCAACGTTACAAATAGAACTAGTCATAAGTTAAATGCACGTGTTAATTCGTTGATTATTCAGTATGAAAAATCTTAAATAAATATGCCTAAAAATCTGATATAATATGTGTATTGGTCGATGAAGAAATACAAATCCGAAACGAATTTAAGCAAAAAAGGCAATGATATAAAAGATAGGATTGCAAAGATGCCAGATATAACTTTAAGATAGATGCGTTTGAAAGAGATAAACAAGCAAGTCAAAGCTATTATATAATTCATATACACTTGTTTTATATAATGTACTTGATTTTTTTAGACATTCAATGTTTAAAGATTGACGATGTGGTTAGGTACATGTTGTACTTTTAATTACGAACGCATAGTTTCAGCAAAATGTAAATTATATTAAAGTATTTGTTTATTGTAGTGTCAGCCCTATTGAAAGGGCCAAACACACGTTATACATGTACACAGCTACTGCCCGAAAGCTATCATTGTTAGGGGCTAGGCTGTTAGACATTCGGTATCTTTCAATTTAACTAGATGCTGGGTGGGCAACCGGACGCATTAAAATACTCCAAGTGCTTCCGCCGGGATTCGAACCTTTGACTTTCCACTTCCACTAGGTCACGGAAGATAATTTACTTTTAATAAAATAGAATAACTAAAGAGATTTATTGTTGGTTTAAATTAAATATCTTTGGTATAGTGGTAGTGTCACGTGTAGCTACTGCGGTACGAATGAGTATGCAAATTTCAGTGTTCTCGGAAAAAGAGGTTTGATATCTACTTAAAACAACCCTTTTTACAATTGATTTAATTTCATTATGGAAAACAGTAAAGTAACCATTTACAATTTTACTAGTCCAAACATATAATACATTCAAACTTTTTTCTACATAATTGAGTAACTTATTAAGCATTATTATTTCTTAAGTTCAATCCTAGACTTGAGCTTCAATTTTTATTCATATTATCAATATAAAACAAATAATATGTTTTAGAAACTATGAACATATCATTCTGGACGAAAGAAGAAACCCGACAATAGTTCACATAAAAATAAATCAGTAAGTCAATGTTATAGCACGCATAATTTATAAACACCGTTTTTAAAAACAATATTTGATACTCAAAGCAAACAATCATTAAAGATTTATAGACTTAAAGTTTACGATGTGGTTAGGTACATGTAATTACTGTAATGTTATCATTTTATCAAGTTTTTGTATATAATTACTTTGTTTAAAATAGCAGCATGCTTGAAATGATGTAATATTCGCGTTTATGGCAGTCTCGGATTAATATATAGCTACATTTGTATAATTATTCGTTTGAAATGGTATATTAAAATTAATGTAATATCTGTCTTTATTCTGAAATGAAATGTTGAACGTAAAAATGACACTTTAATATGCTAAATCTGACACATGAGCTCAATTTTAAATAAAGTTTTCCATGTAAAACAAATAATATGAACAGATGTGACTGGACAAAGCAAGAAAGCCCAAATATGTTCACATGAAAGATACACAAGCAAGTTTAAGTTGTGGTATAATTTATATAAATCGTTATATAAAATGTACTTTGATATTTAAAGGTAATAGACATTACATATTAAGATGACGATGTGGTTAGGTAAAAGAGGTAATTTTAATTACATTTACAAATGCATTTGTCAGGCATCACATGTTATAATAGGATATATTGATATATTATAAAACTCTCTTAATATAACTTATTAAGTTTAAAATATTACCATTTCGTTCTTAGGCCAGGTTTTGTTTATTATTTAAACTGTGGAAATTTTTTTAAAAGTAGGAGTAGGAAATAATAAAAATATTTAACCGGAAAGGCCATTTTGATATCAGATTAATTTCTTTACTCTTACTCTGAGTTTCAATTTTAAATAATGTTTTTTACATAAAACAAATATTATGTTTTATAAGTTATGAAGAGATGGTTCTGGATAAAAGGGGGAAAACACACAATTGTTCAAACTGGCAATTGTGAGTCAAGTTACTTAAGAATACGAGCAAACATGCGTTAAATTTATTCTGTGTGATACAAGTTGTAATTATACGATTTGAATGGTATTTTTTGTATTTCATATAAGGTATGAACTGTTAGTAGTTTTACACATATTTGCATAAAAAGCGAAGTTTTTTTTGTTAAATGTACAAACTATGTGTAAATCTTCTGATATTTCATTATATCCTTCTGTGTGAGTATGTGTGTGTGTACGTGCGAACATATGCTTGTTTGTAGGCGTATGGAGAAAGTGACATGCTTATTTAAAATTATATGTATTAGTTTGTATTGCAAAAATATTGTCACTTTATTTTGTATATGATATTTGGCGCAAATAAGTGAGGACTGTAACAATTTATGTAAAAAACATGTAGCCAGACCCGTTTGAATTCTATTCACATTATTTATGTATTCATGTTAGAAATCGATGTTTTGAACATGTAAAATTTTCAATGAAATATTATTGATTTAACAAAATACCATGTTTTTATTTATCACGTCCTCGAAAAGTATAAATTTTTCATGCACGTTTAAAAAATGGTTGCAGTAATCTAAATTATGATTTATTTGTTAACAAATTAAAATTATATTCAACTTGTGAAACATCTGGGTCTGAGGCAGAGAACGCCGAACATTATTTCCTGCAATGCCCGTCTCTTTCTTGCCCATTTTTACCTTTAAGTGTTTAACCCTTGTTACACGGGAGTGATGATATCTCAGACGATGAAAAATGATGTTATAACTAACAATGTCCAAATCACAATTTAGACACTAAACGTTTTGATTAGCAATATATCTTATCAAGTTTTAACCTCACAGAGGAGACCCTAATTTAAGGTCAGCATAAGCAAACGTACATTTAAACAATGTACCCTATCTCATTTGTTTTCCTTCTTCATATATGAATATGTTTTAGTGCCATCTTGATTGTTTTTCTAAATAAATTATTGTTGGGAAGGTCCGATTTTAAGGTTTGATAACATGTGGCCCAAACATTTTGTTACTACATTATACAAAAAAATATTTTTAAAGTAAGCAATGAAATAATAATTATAATTTATATATGGTATATTACATTATCTTAACACCCCATATCAAAGCTTACTTGTTACATGTGCTGCGCATGTTAATTATACATAGACAAATACATATTTGCATAATATTACTTCTAAGTGTAAGTATACCTATTAACATATACATTGTTGAAACTATCGATTTCCTTAATAATGAACATAATTATTTACATGACAGTTATATCATGTGGTCATATACATAAAAATGAATAGATTTACATGATATAGGATAAGCTATAATTGTTATATATGGTTCTTCGTAGATATCTAGTGTATGGACGTCCTATTGCACAAGAAGCCAGGGAACAACGTCAGTCGAGTGATATTACACATGGCTCCTGTTTCACCAACATATTTAAACATATTCTTAAATACTTAAAATGTTAAATATAAGACAAGCCAACAAGGGATCATAATCTTTTACTTATTCAAGTAAAACTACAATGGTTTCATTGATAATTAGTTATACAATATATAAACAGCCAGTCAAAATTTAAGTTAGGTTTCTAATACGCCACTGCATTTTGCACGGTTGGAAATCGGTGTCTTGGGTTTTGAAACAGTAAAACACCAACCATACAACGAGTGTTTTTCTCCCGTGATTATATTAGCATTGAAATGTGACAAATTTGATTCATTTAAAGAACTTTCACATGCAGCACAAAACGTTGTATCTGTTCTTAATTCACGATAGTAATATAAACAATGGATAGACAGACACCAGAAATGTATCTTATATGATGGAGAGTATTTCGAGAAACGTTTACGTGCTGAAAGTAGAGTCATGACGTTGGCGTCGCTCGTCGTCGTGTGTCAGTATTATGCTGCCCCTGTCCGGCGTTATGTAAAACTACACCAGTTTATCAATTTCAATACAAATAAGTTGATATTTGGTGAAGTTGCTTAGTAAAGACTGGATTTCATTTTGTCTTTGTTTTAAAACTTTCCATACTAGAATCAGTCTCATTAATTTATATCACCTCTTGTAGTCCATATAAATAACGTTATAATATAAAACATTGTGAATACTATTTAAAGCGCCCTAACAAGTATCTAAAACAATTTTATAAAGAAAGAAACCATTTGCTTACGAACGACAAATATTTTCGTGAACTGTAATTGCCTTCGATGCATTTATACCGGCCGATACCTCTCTAAAACGTGAATAAATCGTATTTTAAATGCAAATTTACTGATTTGTAATTCTAATAAGCAAATTAGCGGCTTTGCGGACGGAAAGTATCGTACAAATTTTGATTCCATTCGTATATCCTCGATCAATTTAGTTATCCTTTAGTATTAGAACTGTCGCTAGACATGCTGAACGGAACAGCTAATTTTATGTACCAAAGCAATTTCTGTGAAATTTGGACTTGAGCTAGAACGAACATTTAGGCTATTTAAAAATACATAATTGTTTGTTAATGGCGCATAGAAACCTAAATTGCGTTACTTAATATGTTGACGAATATATTGGAAATACGAAAGTAGCGGGTTAACTGTTTAGTATATGTGCAATGATATAATTGCATATAATGACAAATATATTTGTGTTGTTACCTAAGTATTTTATATTAAAAGCCGTTTCTGGAGCACTATATTGCTAGGGAATTGAGCAGAAATTTTGTGACAGGATTCGATCTCTGATCGACCTAGCGATAATCCGCAGATATAACATCTTTGTTTTGTAGGAATATATCAAGATTGGCGGTATAAATCTAAATTGAAACTTAACCGCTTACCCGGATTTAATCGATGATGTCTGGAAATGTCCAGACGTTTACGGATTTAACTACTTAATCATTTACGTTATGTCCCAAGTCGGGTCTAATTCCGATATAGGCGAAAGTAGCATGTTTAAATACTTGTTATGGCGATAATCAATGAATTGTGCAACAGAAATGATTCAGCTTGTTGCAATATTAACTAAATATTACAGTTAAACCATTTTTTATTGATTCGAAATGACATAGATACACTTTAATTCAATTCAGTTAAATTAAATTAGCGATATTGTACAGATATACACAAATGTAATAAAATCTGAATAAAAGGTACATTAAGCAAGTTAAGGTAGATATATCTTTATAATCACTTTTTCGCTTTCAATGTAATTCGATATTAAAAGCAAATAGAAATTAAAAATTTAAAGAATCCGGTGTAGTAAGGTACATGTAGTAATTAAGATATAATCTTCAAACGCATATTCCAAGTATTACATGTTACAATATAGGAAACATAGGATCGAAGGGAAATAAATTGTTTATTTATCATAATTATACATATACATACATGTAAATAGCAGCACGTTGTGCATAACACAATAAGAAAAAATAGGATGGATATTATACTAACATATTATGATATATAACCTTGTTTATTAACACGTATATTTAGGCTATGTTTATATAGCTTAACAATGATTATTGTAACTGGTTTTATAACAAAGCATTGTCAGAGTGGGTTTTATAAGTATTAAACTCCTCTTTGTATTATTTGAGAAATACGTTGGTGTATGTAGACGGTTAAGAATGGGGAGTAGATAAGAGAACGACGTAAGGATAAAGAGGTGGAGAACTTTCCACTCTTAGTCTGTCTTTTTGGTCATTAATTCAGTTGTAATGTTGTTCAAGTTTATATTTTGTCTTTGCTATTATTTTTTTTATTTGCAATATGTTAAATATTTGATACAATTAAAAAACATGAGAATCGTGTTTGCGTACGTATTCTTTGTAAATGAAATATTATGTATGATTCAATACAGTAGTGAACGCATTTGAATATTTTCCCCATTTGTGGTGGTCTAGTGTTAAAGCACCGAACCCATGATCGGAGGGTCACGTGTTCGATCTTCGGCAACGGCTATGTGTGGTGTACTTAAGCAAGACACTTTTTTCCCGCATATGATTGGTACTGATTCTACCCAGGAAGACTTGAAGCGTGATTGGTCTAAGTTTGATAAGACACGATTTATAGTTCCACTAGTTTAAACATGAATGATAGTACACCATTGATAATTTCACCAGTTTAAACATTAATGAACGTATTGAACGACATAGAGTCCTCTACACTCGACATGGAATGCGTTCCCACTCATAAATCAGTATATTCGTTAACTCATGAGGCCCTCCCGGGGGTTTTGGTGATCTGGAGAACATGGCCATTTATTTTCAGAGATCTGGGGGAACATTTGCCATTACTTTCAGAGATCCAGGGATAAAAGGCCTAATTTCAGAGATCTAGGGATATTGTCCTTAATGAAAAAAGTACCTAATTTGATTAATTTTATCAGAGACATATAAACAGAGATAGGCAACTGGGGGCACTTGTCAAAATTTCAGGTGGCACATTTTGGCTTTTTCTAGTTTAGTTTAAACTTATTTATTTTACTTCGATTTTGAAACAAGTTCTTACGACTTAGACAAATCACATTCGAAGTCTTCCTGAATATTACCAGTACTAAGCATATGTGGAAAAACTGTCTTGCTCACGGACACCACACATAGTCGTTGCGAAGGATTGAAATACCCACGACCCTCCGATCACGGGTTCGGTGCTTTACCACTAGATCACGTAACGTTTTCTAAATCATGGAAACACACATCTCCAGAATCAAACAACATAATTCGGTGATTATGGTATCAAAACCAAGTACTTGATTTGGGAGATTAATGTTTTTTTTTTAAATTTAAAGAAATGAAGAATTTTACACTTAAAGTTTTTTTGTGTGATCGTTTTCTCTTTTCAGCACAGTTTTGAAATAAGTAATAAGAAAAACGACTTCAATAAATATCAATATGAAACTTTCACCACCAATGGAAAACTTACTGCTTCATCTTTCTACCTAATAGTTCTACTTTTATTGTGTTTTGTTTAAACGTACATGGTATTTGTTAAATCAAGACTACCGTTTTTTGTTCAAAAATAATTTTTTTTCGTGAAATTTCAATATATTTCAATTTCAATCAGTTATAATTTAAATTCAGAAGAAAAATATAATTGGAACTGGTCATTTTTTTTATCAGCTTTACTTTGGCACCAAAATTAGTTAAATTCAGACCAAAATTCGAAAAGTTATTATAGAAATACTAAAAGTGCCGTGGACATTATATTGCTATTAGCCTGCCAGTTTCTGTAATTGAGTCACTGATTTTATGTATACTTTTTATACTTGATCATAATTTACTTTTAAAATGACATGCCGACTGCTTGAAACAGCTTTTGACAGCTTTGGAGGTTTCTTACGTGTTAGTCTGGGACCCTGCACAACTTTATCCCATAATCGTATGTACCCGAAATAAATTTTGGATGGTAATTCTGACCAAAAATATATTTACAGTAATGATGAGTAAAACAGAATAGTGCAGTGGTTAATATCGTCGATTTCGGATCGTAAAGACTGGTGTTTAATCCCACCCGGCATCTACTTTTTTTTATTAGATCGTGTTTACACAATAAAGTCAATTATTTATGTGTATTTATTGCCTTTTGTAAATTAACCATTCAGCTGTTCAATATTTTTGTCTCTTCTGTCCTTCCATCGATATCTTCTTTGGTTCTACTTGCCAAAGGCCAGCAGGGCTTATGTCGTGGTAAATTGTACATCGTCCATCCGTCAACCTTTTTCTTGTATCAGCTATAGCATCATCACATTTTTCAAAGAATCTTATCCAAACTTGCACAGCATTTGTATAACAACAAACTCTTGAAGTTCTTGAACCAGCGTGATTGAACCACAAATGCTCCCTGCCACAGGGCTTACAAGCACATTTTTATGCTTATTATGATGATGTGTAAATAATAATAGAGAAGATTATAGTAGACGTTTTACTTAAGGAAACACTATTTGGTATTTTCAGGGAACTATGTTTAAAACTTTTGGAGATCTAGGGAACAGTGGAAATACTTTTAGAGATCTGGGGAACATGGATAAAATACTTTTGGGGAGCTTAGGCAAATACATTTGGAGATCTGGGGAACAATAGGCATTACTTTAAGAGATTCAGAGAACAGGGACCCCCCCTGGGAGGGCCTCACTCATGAACGTTGGTTGGAGGGTTAAAACGTTGACGTATCCGAACTTCTACCAAAGATGCTCTATAGAGTTAGAGTCAGGTGATATACTGGTCATGGAAACACAAGAATGTTGTTATTGTTCAGTTAAGTTCATTGCCACTTTGGCTCGATGCGGTGGAGCGTTATCTTGCATGAACGTAAGTCGCTTACGTTGCTGAAATATCGGCAGGACCGCGAACAACAATCTTATTCATATAGCTTTACGCGTTCAAATAACCAATGCAAATCACTAGCTGTGATTTAAAGTCACTGTTCGTAGCGCGCCAAACCATAACGGTGCCGCCGCCGTAACGCTCATGCTCCACAACGCAATTATCTGCATAATGTTCATAACGTCGATAGTTCACGTGTACCCTGTCGTCTGCATTAAACATTAAATACGGGAACTTTCGGGTCACCGGTACAGTATCCCGTATCACGAAATCGTTTAGTCACTGTAGATTGGGCGACATTTTGTCCCATCGATTATATTCGTAGTTGATGTCGTCATAGGTTTACGATTACGTAGATAACGTTGACGAATGTAAACATTCTGACGTGGCGTCGTTGCTGGTATCGCCTCTGGGCGTGAACGGTCCGTACGATTGCATTACTGAAGCTACCATGAAAGTTCGGTTGACGTTAAAACGTCTAGTGACACCCGTTTGGGTAATTCTATGTTCCAAAAGTCCTAAAATCCGTTTTAAGTCTGCGTTATCTTTTGAATTTTAATCAAACTGACCAAATAGTAAAATTTGCACGGATCGCAGTAGGAAAACTGTGGGGTCTTAGCTATGGTGATGTTATGGTTTGTTTACGCTGATTAAATACAGTGACAATGGATAGAGAGTATCGAGATGTGCATGTGTTCAACATTTTATTGTAATGCCATTTGTAATATTTAGGCATATGTTTTCACATCTCGTCAGTGTAGTTATAAAACGTACTAAAAATAATCTCAAAATAATACGTGGTGAAGCATTCAACTGTATAAAGGGAACTTATAAGTTCACCACATCTAACAACTTATCTTCAATGAAGAATCTACAATGAATAAATTGCCATATTATTACAATCTTTTAAATAAATGTATCTGTTATAGGTTTAAAGCAAAGGAAAACATATATGTGTAATGTTTAGTCAAGGATATAGTGTGTATAAGTAAACTAGTGCGATACAGTCGGTATATAAGTGGGGCCCACTTCATTCCCGGTCATTGCGTTTGCCGAATAGTTACGTTGTTAACACGTATTTTCATAAGATCCTTAACCCCCACCCAAATGCGGTCAAAGTAAAGTACAAAAATGGTATTTGTGGTTTTTAAACTGTTTATACAGTATGAGGTAGATATTGTAATTGTATTTGAAATTTGGTATATACTTTCTGTCAGATGTTGGTCATTTTTAATAAGGTTGTAATTTATTTGAGTTCGTATATTGACAGATAGCCATTGCAGGACAAGCGTGCTTCATACGAATAAAACCTCACTGATATCAGCTGTTGTAGATCCTCCTATTATGACAGGATGTTTGACAGATCGCTTTGTGCATCTTTACTGTAAAACATATGTTATAACGGCAATGCAAGTGACAATTCCTATACCATGTTTTGTTCTCTTTTCCCTGAGACATTGAAAATAAAATAAATGATTTTCGTTTGAGTAAAGCGAATTAGAAAATAAAGTTCCGTAGTTAACGTTTAATTTAGTTTTTAATTTTGAATACTATCATTTGCATTAAGAAGACACACGCAAATATATTGGTACAAGTACATAACAAATCATTAGAAGAATGTATTGCAACTAAGTGTAATGTATTGTTACTAAGTGTAATATATTGTAACTAAGTGTAATGTATTGCAACTAAGTGTTATGTATTGGAACTAAGTGTAATGTATTGTAACTAAGTGTAATGTATTGTAACTAAGTGTAATGTATTGCAACTATGTGAAATGTATTGCAACTAAGTGTTATGTATTGTAACTGAGTGTAATGTATTGTAACTAAGTGAAATGTATTGCAATTAAGTGTAATGTATTGCATCTAAGTGTAATGTATTGCAACTGAGTGTAATGTATTGCAACAAAGTGTAATGTATTGTAACTAAGTGTAATGTATTGTTACTAAATGTATTGTATTGTAACTAAGTGAAATGTATTATAACTAAGTGTAATGTATTGCAACTAAGTGTACTTTATTGTAACTAAGTATAATGTATTGTAACTAAGTGTAATGTATTGTAACTAAGTGTAATGTATTGTTACTAAGTGTAATGCATTTTAACTAAGTGTTATGTATTGCAACTAAGTGAAATGTATTGCAACTAAGTGTTATGTATTGTAACTGAGTGTAATGTATTGTAACTAAGTGAAATGTATTGCAATTAAGTGTAATGTATTGCATCTAAGTGTAATGTATTGCAACTGAGTGTAATGTATTGCAACAAAGTGTAATGTATTGTAACTAAGTGTAATGTATTGCTACTAAGGGTATTGTATTGTAACTAAGTGAAATGTATTGTAACTTAGTGTAATGTATTGCAACTAAGTGTAATGTATTGCAACTAAGTGTACTTTATTGTAACTAAGTATAATGTATTGCAACTAAGTGTAATGTATTGTAACTAAGTGTAATGTATTGTTACTAAGTGTAATGCATTTTAACTAAGTATAATGTATTGCAACTAAGTGTAATGTATTGTAACTAAGTGTAATGTATTGTTACTAAGTGTAATGCATTTTAACTAAGTGTAATGTATTGTTACTAAGTATCATTTATTGTTACTAGGTGTAAACTGAATATAATGTTGTTTAAACTAAGTGTAAGCTAGTACAAATAAGTACAGTTGAATAGATTGACCATAATGTCGTGAAGTAGTTTGCATATAAATGTAGAAATGGGTAATTTGTACGGGTTGGTGATATATGTAAGATAAAACGAAGTACAATACAGTATTATACACTAGAACGTACAGCAGTACTGTTAAGTATGAACTTTATTTTTAATGTAAAAGAAGGTTGTGCAGTAAATTACATTATATTTTTGACCGCACCGCTCTGCACCACACACTATTCAACAGTACATACCGCACAATACAGTATGTCGACACATCACATCACAGCACAGCACAGCACAACGCTCAGAACAGCACGGCTTACAGTTACTGTAAAGTAGTGTACTCTACTGTACTGTAGTAAAATATAGTATAATGTAGTGCTGTGCGGTATACTGTATTCTGTATTATTCTGTGTTGTACTGCGCTGTCATGTTCTGTACTGTACTGAACTGTACTTTACTATACTGTATCAAATAACAGCACTGAATTACATTGTACTCTGTTTTACTTTACTGTATTGTAAGATATCCTGTTGTACTGCATATTACTGTGCTGATGTACTAAACTGGGTTATGTTGATATGTATCGTGTTATGCTGTGCACTGCTGTACTGTAAGTTATGCAAATGTACAGTAAGGTATTTTAATTCACTACAAGCTATATTTGTGTAGTCTACCGTACTGTTTAAACTATTTTGCACAAAACTGTATTAATGCTGTACTGCTATATTGCGCTGTACTGTAATGTGCTGTGTTGTACTGTCATGTGCTGTATTGCAAGCGTAGAGCTAGATTTTGTACTGTGTAGTATTGTATTGTACTGAACTGTATTGTACTGTGTTGTAAGCTACCCTGTTGTCCTGCATTGTGCTGTATTTGAAACTGTAATGATGTACTGTAATGTAAGCTATCCTATTGAAGTGTACTGTATTGTATTGTACTGTATTGCTGTGTGCTGTACTCTAAGCTGCATTGTACTGTATTATGTCGTGCTATTAGCTCTAATACTGTGCTGTCCAGTATTGTACAGTACAGTACTGTAAGCTGTACAGATGAACTATGCTGTATTCTAACATATTCTCTTGTTTTAATAGAAAACATCATAGCATCGCATTTATTTCTGGTAAATGTTTACGAGACCGATTTTCACAATCAAACTATTAATCGACGCCACGCCGCATTTATGTTGCCCTTCTCCAGTCCCCTCCTTATTAAACTCTGTATTAATGTTTTTTCTACCCATACAGTTGTTAATCTTCTGTACTTGTTAACATTTCTTTACAACAAAAATATGAAGGTCTGACGAAACACATTTAAACAAACAGCAAGATGTAATGTGGGTCAAAGTGCTGTTTCGTAGGGGAATCACGAACTATGAACTATCTGCACGATGTGTACATCACCTGTAGTTAAAGACTTTAAAATGGTACGAAGGTAAATGACTAAAACGTTGTTTCAAGACCAGTTTACAAAGATGATAACAGACGGCGAAGCGTTTGTGTATTAATTTCAGCCGATACGATTTGGGCATCCAAACACGGCATTTAAATGCATTTTCTTATGCATTTCTTTTTTTTCAACATTTTTCAGATACATACAAGTAACAGGTGATTAATATACAAAAGTCAAGTAACAGGTGATTAATATACATAAGTCAAGTTTCAGGAGATTAATTCACAAAAGTTAAATAACAGGTGATTAATGCACACAAATCAAATAACAGACATAGCCGTGCTTACATATAGATATATAGGTAAATGTAACATCAATTAATATATATATATATAATATGTTCCATATTTTACAAAAGCTGTTCTTGAATATTTCGTGAACAAGCGTAAGACTATTATGATAATAACCATACGGTGTTTATACTAAAGTTTATTTAACAAGTCATATAGTCAAATATACAAGTAAAAATAATACCCCTACCTGATGGATTCCGTTGCCGACGGTAACTCGAACGGACAAACTGTATTAATATCCGTTGTGACCGACATTGACGACAGCTATTTGATACACACTAAAATAGACAGCGATGCTTAAAATTCACTTCGTACGCTATACTACCCGCTCACTCATATAACCACAGCGACTTCGTATCTACATATAATAACTGATATAAAACATAGCTACTTATAACTACAGTAGTACTGAGTCATACAGCTGAACAAATTGGGCTAAAATATAACGTGTACTGTATTTAATACTGTATACGAGTATGTGCGGCTTCCAGCGATATTGTTCATTGAACAAAAACTTTCATAAAAATTAAATTAAACGCAGTCAAGCACATAATGAAATGTGGTCATTCATAAATGGAGTATATCAGGAAACAAGCTTAATTGTCTTAAATTATAAAATTATATCTAAAATGGATAAAAGCGTCACATTTTTATTAATGAATAAAATACGAAAGGTTTGATACGTTAAATCTACCAACACGTGACAAAATCGATATTTAAATATACTTAAATACTTGTTGACGGACTATTGCTTATATAAAACAAGTTTTTTAACAAGCTGTAATGTACTGTACTGAACTAAACTGTACTGTACTGTACTGCACCGTACTGCACCGTACTGCACTGCACTGCACTGCACTTTATTACACTGCACTGTACTGTATTGCACTGTACTGTACTGCAAGCTGTACTGCAAATTTGACTATACTGCAAGCTGTACTGCTCTGTTCTAAACTGTACTGTACTGTATCTTCACTTTACTGCACTTACTGTACTGTAAATAACAACACAGCTAGCAGTACTGTTGTACTTTAAGATGTATTGTACTGGACTGCAAACTGTATTGTTCTGTACTACAACATGTACTGTACTGAACTGCATTGCACTGCACTAAACTGTACTCTACTGCAAGCTATACTGTTTTTCCGCTTTACCGCACTGTACTGTACTGTAAATGACTACACATTAGCTGTACTACATTGCACTGCACTGCAATGTTTTGCAAGCAGCTGGTACGTTATTGTCCTGCCCTGTAATGTAAACACCTACATAAATAGCTGTACTGAATTGCACTGCACTGCAATGTTTTTCACTTTACTGTCCTGTCCTGTCCTGTAATGTAAACCCCTACACAAATAGCTGTACTGAATCGCACTGCACTGCAATGTTTTTCACTTTATTGTCCTGTCCTGTCCTGCCCTGTAATTTTAACATCTACACAAATAGCTGTACTGAATTGCACTGCACTGCAATGTTTTTCACTTTACTGTCCTGTCCTGCCCTGTAATGTAAACATCTACACAAATAGCTGTACTTAATTGCACTGCACTGCAATGTTTTTCACTTTACTGTCCTATCCTGCCCTGTAATGTAAACATCTACACAAATAGCTGTACTAAATTGCACTGCACTGCAATGTTTTTCACTTTACTGTCCTATCCTGCCCTGTAATGTAAACATCTACACAAATAGCTGTACTAAATTGCACTGCACTGCAATGTTTTTCACTTTACTGTCCTGTCCTGCCCTGCAATGTTAACATCTACACAAACAGCATACTGAATTGCACTGCACTGCAATGTTTTTCACTTTACTGTCCTATCCTGCCCTGTAATGTAAACATCTACACAAATAGCATACTGAATTGCACTGCACTGCAATGTTTTTCACTTTACTGTCCTGTCCTGCCCTGTAATGTAAACATCTACACAAATAACTGTACTGAATTGCACTGCACTGCAATGTTTTTCACTTTACTGTCCTGTCCTGCCCTGTAATGTAAACATCTACACAAATAGCTGTACTAAATTGCACTGCACTGCAATGTTTTTCATTTTACTGTCCTGTCCTGCCCTGTAATGTAAACACCTACACAAATAGCTGTACTGAATTGCACTGCACTGCAATTTTTTTCACTTTACTGTCCTGTCCTGCCCTGTATGTAAACATCTACACAAATAACTGTACTGAATTGCACTGCACTGCAATGTTTTCCACTTTATTGTCCTGTCCTGTCCTGTAATGTAAACACCTACACAAATAGCTGTACTGAATTGCACTGCACTGCAAAGTTTTTCACTTTACTGTCCTGTCCTGTCCTGCCCTGTAATGTAAACATCTACACAAATAGCTGTACTGAATTGCACTGCACTGTTTTTCACTTTATTGTCCTGTCCTGTCCTGAAATGTAAACACCTACATAAATACCATACTGAATTGCACTGCACTGCGAGGAAACATCTTGTACTATTTTTCAAATATTTGGTATGACCCAGCCGGGAAACGAACCCACAACATTCCGCATGCGAGTCTTAAGTTCTACCACTAGACAGCCGCTGCGGCGCTTCTAAGTCTAAAATCGTCATAAAGCAGTAACTTGGAATTGTCACATAAAACTTTTTTAAAATAATATTATTAAACTTATTAATGTGAAGATTGATTAATTTACTGTAACTGATATTGAAGTTTATCCGACAAATAGGAAATATATAGTTAAAAACCGTTAGTGTATAATATTCACATTATATGTTACTGTATATAATGTATGGGCGTAGGCACGGGTGCGGCATGATTCGGCATTGCCAATAATAGGTATTGGTGATTCATGTCGCACCAATAATTTCAAAACTGTTTTTCATTTTTAGCTAATTTTTACACTTACTTTTGTATGCCGCACCAATGATTTTTCGTTTTATTTGTTTTATAATTTTCTTATACATATTTAGCCGCACCAATATCAAATTCGTGTCAACACTCCTGTAATGATAATGTTTATCAAAACTAAACAACTGGCATGTCATTTGCCAAAGAAATTACAAAAATAAATGACTCCGAATTCTTACTATTGAGATATTTTATTCGTATGTAAACATATTACAATATTAGATATGCTATTAAGTATAAATGGTATCCACTTTAAATTTAAGATCTTTTAGATAAATCCGCCCCGAATAGACGGAAGCTTGAACATAAGTTTGTTTTATAATGATGCTCATGGAAAGAGATTTAATAAAATCAAAACCCTCATAGTCCCAGATAAAGAGGGGGTGAGTATTTACTTTTTTATGTCCAAAATGTTTGACAATCACAGGTTACTGAGTAGCATGAAATGAATGTTGTCATTTTCCACCTATTACACATGTACCTATAACCTGATTTCAATGTCACTTCGTCATTACTGCTTAGTGTAAAACTCCTCAATTTCAGTGCACTAATCATATCACTTTGAAGTAATTCCTTAATATCTTATCACACTCAACATCTGGTTCACCAGGCTTTTAAACTCACAAAGTATCATCAGTTCCAGCTTCAGCAGTATCATTAAAAAGCACATCAATGAATGACCGTGACAAATGGTCTTCCATGACACGTGATCGATATGAGCACTAACACACACCAGATTTAAACGTTCATTCATGTGGAGGATATTGATGCAACACCTTGTGTTGTGACTACTGAATTATGCATCCATCCATTGACATATTAAAGGAAATAGGATCGTCTTTGGTATTGCTTTTGGTGTTTTCTGGACCATCCAAGTTTTTTCAGTTGCCTTCATAAGATGAAATATCGATATTCTGTTTGCTTCTTCATGTCAACATTGTAAATGTCTTTTTCGATGAAAATGTATCAGTTGTCCTCTGCAGCTACGAGGGGTTATCCAGAAGTTCGTGGATAAATTTAATAAAATCTATATTTATGCAAGTGCATAGCTATATTTTTCACAACTTAAGTATTGGTGTATTTGTCATCGATGTACGGTGTTTTAGTATATTTCTTATGTCAGTAATAATGTTATGGCATCCATAGCAACATACATACATGATAAGTATCGCAGCTCAAAATGTTGAACAATTCGACAGACAAATATGTGAATAAAAACAATCATTTTCCCGTAACGCTCGCGGTAAATCATATATTATTGAGGACACGGCATCAATATCTGTTTGACAATGTCATTTCAGCATCGCACACAGGTGTTAGGAGTTTAAATCAACTTCTGTTGAAAATGTAGATGCATTCATATGCAAATAGTGCATCTAATGAAAAGGTAAAACAACGAGCAGTAATACAGTTTAAGTCAATATTAGCAAAACACTGATTCAGACGATAAATATGCATAGTAAAGCTCCGAGAAAGTTATTTGTAGTGCATTTTGTAGTCTACAGATAACACAAACGATACAGTGAGGAACGAGAAACAATAATGGATGATAACATATGTGGTCGCCCTGTGTCAAAATCGCGTCAATGTCACGTTAACGTGTTAAAAACTGCCTTAATAAGGATTGCTGTAATACAATTCATGAACTATGCTGCGAACTGTTTTATTTGAGTTTATAGTTTCTTCATACTTTGCATACAGTTTGCCGTTAGATTGAATATAATACATGTGAAACTTCAAATAAATCAGACATGTCATGTTCATATTATGAAATTTGTCCACGAACTTCTGAATAACCCCTCGTATATATGACCGATGCCTTTCATCATGGGAGAAAAATCTGCAGAATCTTAAATGATGGAAACTACAGTGCTTGTTGCCATTTATTTATTCTGAATCTGAGAGAGTGATATATAGTTTTCCCAATCAGCTTATTTGCAAAAGCTTCACATAATGTTGTCCACTTTAATACACCAGTAAGATATCTTCGACTTTACCGATTGCTTACTTATCAATAGATACAATACATATTTTCATCATAACGAAGTTATATTATATAGTTTCAATGTCTTACCGATATCTCTGAACTATGGTATTATGTAAAGTCGACATACCAGTGTAACGAATCCGTTCAAAAACCTATGTATGCTCCCAGTTTGACCTGAACACATGAAACGCCATGAAAGAGTACCAGCTGCTTGAAACTACATAGCTGTTTTGGCCACAGCCAACAGCGTATAATTGTTACACACTCATCTCTGCATAAGTCCTTTAGTTACTAGGACTGTATCATTGTTTCTTCTCTGACATCTACTCATGGTGTTAAATTAACAATATCCATTAAGATATTTGCTGACTCTTCTTCCAGCCCACATTTATGTTCGCTGGTGTGAGGGTAAATTGATGATTGAAAATAAGTAGATATTTCTACTCATGAAATGATGTTCTATTAACTTGAGAAATGATTACTTTCGTTTTAATAATTTTGAATGTCGAGCTGATCTATTTTCCCTCTGTTTTGTCAAAAAAGAACATCTAAATTTGCGAAAAATTGCTTAATTATATGGACTGTTTATTGCTTGGAATGTGTTGATATACTATAAATATGACAATAATATGCTGTATTTCTGCCTGACAATGTCTGAGTGTTTTCATTGTTATGAATCCATGCTGAATCTTTGGTAAACCCAGTTGTCTTATTTAATTCAATTTGTATTGCTTTCTTCCCTTTGTTTCTGTTGCTAATTTTGTTTTTCTATCGATATTACCGTATAACTTTATTCTACTAACTTTCAACTAAATTCAAAATTTATTCTTACCAGCCAAACATTGCTTTCTTTATTTTATCTTGCCCCATATTGTGGCAAATTCTTCATTTTCACTAAAAGAATTCACAAGTCTCTGTACTTAGATGGAACAATTTTAATCGTTGAAACCCGTAAAAAGTATTTGAAAAATATCCCACTCTTTGAATTCTTTGATGCTCTCTCCATCTTTTAACACCTCTGTAGTCGGAGACTGGTACGTCGTCAACAACATCAGCCGACCTTGAATAATGTCGGTATTCGTTGATGATATAAACTGCCTCCGGCACAACTGTTGTCACAAATTATAAATTATACTCCTGGATTTTGAAACCTATTTAATATTTATATAGACGAACCAATTATTCGTAAAAAGAGTCCCAAGAATTTAACAACATATGTATGCATATCACTGAGTAAAAGCACAACCTTCTAGCTTTGGTGGCCTTTTCATCCATATTTGCATTCTATTAACATAAACAAATAACCAAATATTTGATAAACGACTCTAAAATGTATGTTTATCTATAGAAGATTGTTTAACATATTCAGTTGTATTTTTTTCAAATAATACAACTTGGAATATCAAATCAAATCAAAATAAAAAGCAAATTACAAAAAAGGTTCCACAAGAACAACTGTTTAAAAAGTATATGGAAAGAAAAATTGAGAGAGAACAGGAAATAGCTTTCAAACATGACAAACTAGAAACTCATGAAACAAAATTGAGATTTTTTCTCCGTTAAAATATTATAAATAGGAATATCATTAAAAATTAGGAAAGCTGTTTACGGTATTTATATGGTCGAGGCAATCAGTTTTTATCACTCTCTCCATTATTATCCATTAACTATATATAATTATTCTATTCTTTTCTTCTTTTTTTCAACAAACATTTTTTCATATGTTATCATCATGAGACGATTTTTCATTTATTGACGAAACATCGAGATGTTGTTTGTTATTGAGCCTGTGTTGATATAGATGCAATTAAAATTGAACTATGTGAATAACAAGCAACGTTATTATAACCAGAATGTATGAAAAACACTAACATGTTTTGTATTGTTTATGTTTCACTCTAACAAAGCAATGCAGTAAACAAGTTTATATGAAAATTCCATTTTAAGATATTATGTAGAAGTAGCAAAGTATAATCTTTAACCATGTTCAGTATTTTCAGAACCATTTATAAATTAAAACAAGGCCAAAGCATTCAACAAAACGTGTATATTTGCAGAAAAAGTATCATGTCTTTCATATTTTTGCGGCTATTGTTTCCCTTATTTAGACTTTTTGGACTTAAATCAACCATAATTTTACTATTCTGTACCGTAAAACATGTCATAAGTCCATCTTACAACAACACAATAAAACTAAATTTTAAATCTTTGCATTGTTTTCTATCAGATTATATATTATACATTTTACTTCTAGAAACAAGCTCTTACACATAAAAAAGGCCAAAACATTCAACAAAACGTGTATATTTGCAGAAAGAGCGTCTTTTTTTTACATACATGTAAATTGGCGACTATTTTGTCCATTATTTAGACTTTTTGTACTTAAACCAACCATATTTGTACTCTTTCTTGCCTTAAAACATGTCATACAAATTGCATTAATACAATGAATCTAAACATCTTGCAGTGTTTACTATCAGATTAATATTATAACATGAATTTCAATATTTTGCGGCCATATTGGCGGCCATAATGGTCTTGTGACCAAACGCCCCAACAGCCGTTAGTAAGAAAATATATTTTCGGACTCAACATATATGTCAACTCTAGAAATAAGCATTTATATATATAAAAAAAAGCCAAAGCATTCAACAAAAAGTGTATATTTTGCGGCCATTTGTCCTTTATTTAGACTTTTTGGACTTACATCAACCACATTTATACTATTTTTTTTACCGTAAACCATGTCATACATCTTACAACAATACAATAAATAAAAATTTTAACACTTTGCAGTGTTTTCTACCAGATTATATATTATAACATGAATTTCAATATTTGGCTGCCATTTTCGCGGCCATCTTGGATTTGGGATCAAACGCCCCAACAGCCGTTAGTAAGAAATATATTTTCGGACTCACCATACATTTTGCCTCTGGAAACAAGCATTCATATATAAAAAGCAGGTCAGAGCATTTAACAAAACGTGTATACCTGCAGAAAAAGTGTAATTTTCCATATTTGCGGCTATTTTGTCCATTATTTAGATTTTTTTTTTTTTTTCAGGTTATACATTATAACATGAATTTCAATATTTGGCTCCCATGGTTGCGGCATTCTTGGACGTGTGACCAAACGCCCAACAACCGTTAGTAAGAAATGGATTTTCGGATTTTTTTTGCCTCTAGAAACAATTCTCAAACGTTTTGGACATAAAACGCAAATTAATACCCCCTCCTCTCCTAACCCCCACCCCCGTATCTCTGGGACTATACTGTCTAGGTATTACAAGATATTGTGATCATCTTAACTTAAAAATAAAAATAAAATCCAAAAATAATATTCAAAGTTATTGAATTTTCCTTTTAACGAAGAATGCAATTACCCACAAACATATACATGAATGTTATAATAGAATGAATAGAGTTGGGTTTTACGCCATATCACCACATACACTAATAAAGATAGTATGATGCCAACTTGGGGGAAGATGACCCCAAAGGTCATTTTTCAATGTTGAAAATTGACCCGGGTCACATTTCAATATTAAATTCTGATCAAAACAGTCGTTGAAAACTGATCAGTGTTAAATTTTGATCAGACATGGGGTCCTTTTTAACGGTTTGTTAAATATAAGCAAAACATCACATGAATGATGTCGCATGTTGCAACAATTGAACAAAAACCCTAGTAAGCTTTTAATTGACATTAAATACACAACATCCATCTATTATTCATTTATTACACACAAAACAGCCAGCTACAGTAACTCTTTACGTATATAAACTTAAAACAGTATAGTCATTAGCGTAAAGTTATTTAACAAAAACATTGCCTGTATCTGCCTATCCTTATAACCGGATTCTTTATAACCTTATTTGTATACAGAAGGGCAAATATCGGGGATTTGACTTTGTTGACTCTGTTTTCTGTGTTTGTAATAAACAAAAATGAGCCTATGAAATAAAAGAAAGGTATATGTATATTTTAAACAAACTCTATCAACTACTTGTATTATTTTATCAAATCTATATTTCCCTTGGCGAATTAAAATAAACTAAAAATAAGTACACATGTGTTCAACATGACGAGACGAAATTGTGACGTTCGCAAGAAAGAGAAAAAAGATCAATAGGTCAAAGTTCAAGGTTACATTACCAGGTTTATTTAGTGTGATGGGTTTAATGGCCTTTAAACAGTTTTTAGTTATATAGTGGCTGTCAGGTTTCCTTACGGTTTTCCAGGAATTATGTACCAATACTAACCGATCTTTGCAAGTAACTGACAACTTCCCCACTTGAAATAGAGGCGGAGAACATTTTGTCACAAAGAACTTGCCCATCGGGAATCGAACCCAGGATCTCCGGATTAACAAGCGTGTACGCTACCATTGCGCTACCGGGAGGGTAAGCATTCACAGTTAGAAGTACAAGTCGGAAATAGGTACAATGCTATTTCATTTCCCACGACTGTAAAACAGTGGAATGGTTTGGACATCAGCAGCCAATTGTATAAACGTTGGTGTAATATAACTCTTGGTCATCTTTATCCTTAATCTTAAAATAACTGAAATTTAAATACCAGATATCATTATATAAGTGTTTTTAACCTTTGGGTAAAGATAACCTAGGTCTGATCAAAATATAATCAACGTTTGTACAAGTTGTTCTTTTAGTCCTTTCACTTTGTGGTAGTGTTAGTTTTTAGTAGGCCAGAGAAAGAATAAAATTATATTCTCTTCCCCACCCACACCTGTCCGAAACCCTTGGAAAGTCAATGTCACCCATGAATAAAAACGTTCTTCAGAAAATCTAGATGGGAATCTAAACTTTTGTAATATGGCATTGCATCTGCAGTGCCCCATGTAGATTTTAAGGGTCAAATATCTAGTTTTTGGTGATCTTGACTTAAAACAAGAGGGCCATGTTAGCCAAAGGTCGCTTTATAGATTATATAATGATTCATGGATGTTGATATCGGTTGCTACGATTACAGATGGTTGCTATAGCAGTAAGTGATAATAGCAAAAAACAAACAATTCCTTTTCAAATTGACATCGACAAAATCCATGCGATCCATCTAATTTAAACATATCATTATATTATGCAAGGCAACTCTATTTAACAGTGATGTACAATCTGCATTATCGTTTATGTTTTTGCTGTTAAATATATATTTACATATTACATGACATAGACATTAGACATTAGACATAAAAAAGGTAATGAATTGCTTCAAAAATAAAAAGGTATTAATAAAAAACAAGTCATGTGTGTAAGACAGCGCCTTAGTCGCACTGCCGCGCCGTCTTCAAAGTTTTTTAAATAACTGAGTTAGTTATTTTATTTGTTACACACATGCAGTTTTCACATGCAATTTTCACACACAAGTGATTGTTATTAAGTTTTAGGAAAGAAAATTAACCAAGATGTTATTTTGTGGTTTAAACACATATATTTTCTCCATTGGTCAGAGGAGTATTTAATATGAAAAATTTACCAATTCATAAAATGGGGATCATTGTTGTCAAAATCACCATCAGAGGTATGGGACATAGTTTGGCGACTATGTTTGATAACACAAATATTAAGTCAATCGCATATGAGCTTATTGTGCATGATATCAAGTTGCACGGAAAACTTTAACCAGCATTTCGACCATGATTTGTATTAAATTCAACCAAGAGTTAGTTAACGTACTTGTTTTAAAATCAGTTCAGTAGGTGGTTACTGCGATGTTTGCATGAAAGTTACTTGCATGCAAAAATTTAACCGAAAGTGTGACGCCATTGCCCGGGTAACAAACAAAGAGAGAGAGAGAAACAGAGAGAGAGAGAGAGAGAGAGAGAGAGAGAGAGAGAGAGAGAGAGAGAGAGAGAGAGAGTGAGAGTTTATGTATGGACATTTCATCGCATTTTAACTTCTTACTTATTTTGTTTTTAGCAGGTTAAAGTTTGTAGTGCAAGGCGTTGAGCTTGATGTTTTGACAAATAGGGTCATGTTTTCAGGTTTTATTTTTTTATTATTTTTTTTTTCATTATATTTTTTTCATTTTCATGAAATTTTAATTTTCTGTATTTTTTTTTCTTCATTTTCATGAAATGGTATCCAGTAAAGATAAACTGTGCATGTTCGTACATATTATTTCAACTATCGATTTTTATGAACTGGTATCAATATATTGCCCTCTGATGTGAAGTTAGTGGCCTATATTGTATATATACATATATGTATAAAACTAAACAGCTTAGAATGTACAAGATATCCAGCATTGATTAACTGTTGGTACAAAACTATAGATCCATTAACAAGAACTGGAATATTACCATATGATTTGAAGGTAATGCATAATTGTATCGTATAATGTAAAATATTGATAAACTAATCTTGAAACAGACGATCATCTCAGCTATAGATTACACTATGTTTTAAATTCTTGCTGAAAATATTTCAGGTAATGTTTAATTTACATATTAGTATTGCTTGACCAAATTATATTATTCTAGTCATGCAATTAAAGTATTATTCATACGTACATGATGTTCCTTAAGTTAGGTATTGGCACACCTATTGGGGTTATTTGTCAGCAATGGTTAATGAATTTATAAAGCAATTTTAAAGTTTGGATGACAAAATTAATGTAACAAATGACAAATGTCGGATTAAATAATATTACAAAATTACGAGCCATTCATTCACTTTGTTGTGTTAAAAAATCATAGTTGTTGATAATAAAAATAAAACGTGTTAGTGAATTATGTTGCTTACGAGGGTCAATTTTTCACGCGTGGGTGGGTCATTAAATAACGATCGGGGTCAGTTTTCAATGTTAAAAATAGATCACTTATCTGTTGAAAAGTGACCCATGGGGTCATTTTTTAACGGGGTCAAAATTTAATGTTGCACCGGCTTGACTAATCGGATCGGCTACAGACACTCTGGTTTCTCTATATACGGGTAATATTTTTGCCTTTTACTCAAGAAGAAATTAAGTCACCAATGTAACATCAACTTTAAGGTTATGATATAATAGCATCACAACCATCGTCACCACTACAACATACTTATCAGCATCATTCTCACCACCATCATCATCACCCCCATCATCATCATCAGCAGCAGCTGCAGCATCATTATCATCGTCACCATCATCATCATCATTATAATCGGTACCATTATCATCAATATCATCATCATCATCATCATCATCATTATCATCATCATCTTCATCATCATCATCATCATCATCAGCAACAGCAACAGCAACAGCAACAGCAACAACAACAACAACAACAACAACAACAACAACAACAACAGCAGCAGCAACAACAACAACAACAACAACAACAACAACAACAGCAGCAGCAGCAATTTTGACGGCAAATGATGTAATCTGTCCTAAAGAGACATAACAATTTAAACTAGTTTTACGAATCATATATAAACAAGTTTAAGTCAATGTTAAATATAACATTTGGAAAGGAATTTACGTAAAGAACAAAGCAAAGTATGTGAGGAGAGAGAACACATTGATGAAACAATTGTACATTATGAATTAGAAAGACTATGCTAAATTGTGTTTTGAACTTGGTATCAAACACCTCGTGTGGTACTTTACACAGTGTTGGTGATTAAAAGCTTGATTGAAAGACTATTGTTGATGTGGTAATATATTTGTACAGGAGTAATACATGTTGATCAACTTTAAAGATCTTACTCAATCGTCTTAAATAAGATGTTATCCTAACACCTGTATTCTTGTCAATTATTACCACCTGTAGTAAATGCTAACACCACCAACCGTTATTAATTCTACTGTTGGGTTATACATCAATTTAAAAGTACAGGAGATATATTACATTCCTTTCAACTACATGTAAGCGTAAGCTGCTATATAATTTATTTCACCACAATTACCTATATACAATATTCTATACGCATAAGCATACTTAACTTGTACTTTCTGATTTGTTGTTAGTTACAGGTGAAGGTGACTTGCTTGATGGTATTTTTATTTCAAATATAAATTGTTTTCCAGTTATATTCTCAAAAACACTTTCACTGACGGTAAGCTAATTCAAAATTCAGAGGAAGGATCCATCGGACTTATTTATTTTACTTTGATTGTGAAACAAGTTCCCACAACGTAGACAAATAACGATCGAAGTCTTCCTGGGTAAAAGCAGTACTAAGCGTATTTTTTATGCAGAAAATGGTGTCTTACTCAAGGACAGCATACATACCTGTGGCGTTATATGTATAAGTCATTGAAACACACTGTTGTCTTTAGAGATGGATAGAATTTAGACATCATTTAATTATCATGTCCATGTGTATACTATTCTACAACACAAACTGCTTTAATGGCATCCTGCATTAATTTGATATTTGAAGTCAGTGTAAGTAGAATATGACAGGGTGGGATACCACACCATGTGTCTGCGGCATGAAACTCCAGCATAAAAGCCCACATTGGTACACTGAATTATAAGGTATATACACTTTTGACGGTGGGTCAGATTTTACTTTGCTAACGCAACCCACCAAATATATCAGCACAAAAAGAGTACCAGCCTCAAATGATCCAGCATATATTGTTACACATTAAAGACAAACACTCATATGGTGCATGGAATAATCAATCCAAGACTGTTACATGCACAAACATGCTTACATAAATGGAAATTATCATATTGGAACGACCCGTGTCAAAACTGCAAAGGGAGAAGTTTCTGCAAACAGTTGCGAACAATTGTTTCTTTATATATATATTATGTATTTGTGTAGATTGTACAACATAAAAATAATCAAGTTGATATATATATATGAATTTATTAATTTGATTTTTTTATGTTTTACATTCTACACAGCTGTCATAGGCTAGGCATGATGTCATATGGGTTAAAGACTAGTGTGGAGGGGCATCTTTATTTACATTCTTGTATTCTGCTATGACGACGGGAAATATTCCAACATCACACACAAACTGACAGAATTCGCAGTTCCTTTTCAATATATATTTATTTTGCATTATTACATCTTTCATATAAACTGTAACGGTCACTACTAAAACATTATATTCGCTTCAAAATATAGTTCAGACAAGATTCTCATCTTGTCTCCTAGCCTACACAATCATTGCCTCTCAAATCCCACTCTCAACCTTACTGCCTAAAACACAGACCTGACTTCGTCTCCATCCCAAACTTAATTTATCCACTTCCAGATCTAAACTCCTCCCATTCTCCCTCAACTATACTCTCTGCTTCTCTAATTACTGTCTAATACACTCTAACTTTCGTAAAATGTGACAGTTTATTTATATATAAATCATGTTTTCCATGGACATGGGCAGATTTTCTGTATGTACGCGTTACCCTCTCGACAGCCAACCACTCATCAGAAGTTCAAGCCAAGTTAGAATCTCGCTGTATACTAATGATCATTTGCTGTCACGGTTTAACTATACCCCACATAAGTATTATATCTTGACTTTAAAATACTATTGATCAAACTAATAAAACCAATAGTTACTGAGTGACTGACTATAAAACAGAAAGAATGGAGTCGGTTTCATCCGTTAACCAGGATTAGGTTCCCGTGTGGCGTTGTTTGCGACTGACCGTTCAAAAATTCATAGCAACTTTATGTATTGTTAATAAGGCATCATATACAGTTCATATAACGACTTTATCTTATAGTATGGTAAATAATGCATATTGACATTAAAATAGCAACTTTATCTATAGTAAATGATGTATATTGACATTAAAATAGCAACTTTATCTATAGTAAATGATGCATATTGACATAAAAATAGCGACTTTATCTTATAGTTTGGTAAATAATACATATTAACATACAAATAGCGACTTTATCTATGGTAAATATTGCATAACTTAAAGTTCCTATAAGGTCTATAAAGTTACTTTACCTATGATAAATATTGCATTGCATAATTCACATTTAGCTACGTTATCGTTATATAAAGCATATATAGCGACTTTATCTATGGCAAATGACGTATAACATATAGTTCATATATAGCGACTTTATCTATGGTATACTACACATTACATAAAGTAAATACAGTAATTTAATGCATTGTAAATACATGTAAATATTTATATAAAGTACGTTTATAGAGCAAGAGACTATATATATGGTGAATATTGTGTCATATGAAACATTTAGGGAGTTAATGTATAATAAATAACGCATTGTACACAGTACATATTCTATAATTGTATAATATTAAGCGTCGGTTTCAACACTTTTTCAGTCATATCACGACGGTGTCTACTTAAGGCAGTATTCTAAGATCTACCACACTGGAGTATAAGTCGCAGACACATGCTATGACACCTCATCTATACTGACATCGGACATACAAAACCAGGAACTATATTTTAAATGCTGAACGCCAAGCGAGGAAGCTTCGATACTTCGGTATGACCCGGTTGGGTATCGAACCCACGAGAACGTACATGTATTGCGACTTTATAATCCATTACCTCAAGTACCATATATGAGATTTATCTATAGTAAATAACCTATTTTGCAAAGTGTAATTAAGTGACCTTATCTTTGATTGATAATGTTTTATATAAATTAAATGGACAATACAGTGACTATTTTTATAGTGAACATTCGTAAATCAGTATATAAAGCGACTTTCTGTATGACCAGTATATAGATAGCAACTTTATCTATGGTAAACAACCCATTACGAAAAGAACAACAAAGTGACCTTATCAATGATTATAACGTATTACAGTGACTTACTTTATGTTAAATAATACATTATGTAAACTATAATAAAATGACCTTATATATGGTTATAACGTATTACAATGACTTTATCTATGGTAAATAATCCATTACAAAAAGTACAGCAAAGTGACCTTATCAATGATTATAACGTATTACAGTGACTTTATCTATGGTAAATAATCCATTATGTAAATTATAAAAAAGTGACCTTATCAATGATTATAACGTATTACAGTGACTTTATCTATGGTAAATAATCAATTATGTAAATTATAATAAAATGACCTTATCTATGGTTATAACGTATTACAGTGGTTTTATCTATGGTAAATAATCCATTATGTAAATTATAATAAAGTGACCTTATCTATGGTTATAACGTATTACAGTGACTTTATCTATGGTAAATAATCCATTACGAAAAGTACAACAAAGTGACATTATCAATGATTATAACGTATTACAGTGACTTTATCTATGGTAAATAATCCATTATGTAAATTATAATAAAGTGACCTTACCTATGGTTATAACGTATTACAGTGACTTTATCTATGGTAGATAATCCATTATGTAAAGTATAATAAAGTGACCTTATCTATGGTTATAACGTATTACAGTGACTTTATCTATGGTAAATAATCCATTATGTAAAGTATAATAAAGTGACCTTATCTATGGTTATAAAGTATTATAAAACGTGCGTTACAGTGATTTTATCTATGGTAAATAATCAATTAAGAAAAGCACAATGACCTTATCTATGTTTAATACCATATTATATAAAGCTCATTACAATGGCTTTATCTATAGTGAGTGTGAGTAACGCATATAAAGCGACTTCATGTATGGCAAGAAACACATTATTTACATGTTAAGTATATACATAGCGGCTTTATGTATTATAAGGACGCGTTATTTACATGTAAAGTATATACACAGCGACTTCATGTATGGTAAGGAACACATAAAAAACCCATATAAGTACGTTGGTTGGTTGATATATGAAACATAACTCGTTAATAAAAATTCCCTTTTGTTGGTTTATTTGCAATTATTATTTTTCTATTTACTTTGTATGGGTAACATCTGTTTTATAGCCTTGTAGTTAAAGCATGCTACTGTAAAAGGAAAGTTTGACAAGAAAGATAATTTGTCTATCAGACTTTTATGTTTTACACATGAGTGATCGCTCTTGTTGAAAATAATTAAATGTTTATATGTTACAGTTATTTTTTGAATTTGAGGTATTGCCATTTTCAGCACATTTCATGTTGTACATGGCATATCCAGATTTATTGATTGAAGTAGACCTCAGAATGAGTCTGGGTAGAATCACCGTCCTTCCGCAAGAGTTGGGACTCGAACATACGACCATAGTCGGGTGACCATCAACAGGTTTTATTATATATCATCATGAATGTTTAAATCTGATTGGTTGAAATCCGAACTAATCAGGTCAAATAAAATGAACCATTGGCCACTTATTCCTTCAAAAATAACTATTGACCACTTATTCTGTCAAAACCGGTTTCACCAGGTCACCGAGGAAACGTTCTTCCGTTCTCATTCTGATAGTCCATTCAAACTCCATTTGCTCTACTCGATAAAACAACAGTTAAACTGAACTGTTTAATACATTCCGTAAATTAAAACTGACAATAAAGTTTCCACTTTTTAACACTAAAATACAATTAAACCGTTTTCCACAACTGATATGTTTATATAATGACGTCAGGTTGTATACGTATTGGAGTTGATGACGTTATTTTGATCAAGAGCGGATCCAGCATGTGGCTTAATACTGGTGACATTGTACTTTTAATAGTTGGAAATATTTTAAGTCAGAGAATGTAATTATGAAGGTTAAGAATGTAACCGTAATTATAGTTGAACTCGTTAGTGGCGAACAGACATACAAAGGTTACGAAAAAAAAAAAAGGTTTTGCACACCTCTGTTAAAAAATGCAGTGAAAGTGTGAATGAAGTGAAGTTAAAAACTTTTACTTTTTGACTTACCTTTGTTTATGTTGTTCAATAAATAAAACAACTATCTACTTTTTAGCGGTCAATGGTTAGCATTATTTATCTTCGAAAAATGAATATTGACTCAAAGCAGTGAACTATTAACCTCGACTGCGTCTCGGGCAATAGTTTCCTGCTTTGGGTCAATAGTCCTTTTCCTTGGATAAATGATTTAACCACTGACCGCTAGAAAGGTAGATAGTTGTTTACTATTAACTTGGTTTCTATATGTTTAAATATCATCAGACATTTATATGATTGTGGTGATATTTGACTGTCTATTAATTTGCTTCGCGTCATTATACTTATAAAGCGATATACAATTTATAAAATAATGTAACTGAGTTTTATATCTGACGCACTTACCAACAGACCGTGGTAATGCTATATAAATAATGTTATTTAATGTCCCGTGACTGTTCAATAAGATAAATGCGATGGAAGAATGAACAGGAAAACACAGCCATTTTAGTACCACTGTGTACCAAGACGAATAAAGAATTTTTATTATTTAATTTTAATATCAGTTGAATGAATATCAACGAAGAAGCATAGACAAATCCTTGAAAAGGTTTAATATATTAATTATAATTAGATTATATTAGACTATCATACAAAACATAATACACTACGCAATATTATATTTGGTACGCATTTTGTCATCTGGTGCGCAAAAAAAACAACACTTCGCAACATTACGATGTCGTACAACACATATAATACGCAATATATCTTTATATTTTTTTATATTATCTGGTCTGCAGTCCACTAATCGATAGTCACCGATATATACATAAAACGTGAGCCACACCGAGTATCATGCCGCAGAAACACTGTATGATACCCCATCCAGCAACATTATACTTACATCGGGCAGATCATACCCGGAACTATCCACTTAATGCTGAGCGCCAAGCCAGAAAGCTTCTAGTACCATTTTCAAGTATTTTGGTATGACCCGGCACACAACCGACCGCATGCGAGGCAGACGCTCAACCTCTTAACCACGCTGTTGTTCTAACCCATGATAAGATGAGATATAATTGGTCTTATCCACAATCAAACGTGATATTCAATCGTACATATTAGGTTATATTAAACGTATATCAAGCAATGGCGGGTCCAATCAGGGGCACCTTAAGTAACAGGATTATTTCAAGTTAAATATTTTACAAGATATAACTGAGAAAAATGTTATTTTATAACCTGATAAAGGAAATATATTACCAACAGGAAACGTAGCACCCAAATAGGACACACTCATCAAACGCATTACATACATTAATAACATATCTTAAATCACAAGGAAACTTTTTTGAATATGGTTTAATGCCATTTACAACACATTTTAGGTTATATATGGCATATCCAGTTTAATTGGTGGAAGAAGGCCTGATCGAATTACAGTGTCTATTTCTATGATGAATATGCGTAAAGCATTATATATCCTGTATGACAAGGAACATATGTATATGAAAAGTATATAAATATCGACTTTATGTATAGTAAACAACATATGATGTAATATTATAGTGACCTTATCTATGGTTATAACATATTATATGACGTGCAGTACAGTGACTTTATGTACAGTAAATAATCCATTATGTTAAGGACAATATAGTGACCTTATCTTTGGTTAATAACGTATTATATAACGTGCATTACAGTGACTTTATCTATAGCATATAACGTAATATATAAAGATCATTACAATGGCTTTATCTATGATGAATATGAGCAAGGCATTTAAAGCGAATCCATGTATGACAAGAAACACAATATTTACATGTAAAGTATATACATAGCGACTTTATGTAGTGTAAGGATGCATTATATACATGTAAAGTATACACACAACGACTTCATGTATGGTAAGGACGCATTATTTACAGGTAAAGTATATACATAGCGACTTCATGCATGGTAAGGACGCATTTTATTACATGTAATGTATATACATAGCGACTTTATGTATGGAAAGGACGCATTATTTACAGGTAAAGTATATACATAGCGACTTCATGTATGGTAAGGACGCATTTTATTACATGTAATGTATATACATAGCGACTTTATGTATGGAAAGGACGCATTATTTACAGATAAAGTATATACATAGCGACTTCATGTATGGTAAAGACGCATTTTTTCCGTGTTAAGTATATACATAGCGACTTTATGTAGTGTAAGGATGCATTATATACAGGTAAAGAATACACACAACGACTTCATGTATGGTAAGGACGCATTATTTACAGGTAAAGTATATACATAGCGACTTCATGAATGGTAAGGACGCATTATTTACAGGTAAAGTATATACATAGCGACTTCATGTATGGTAAGGACGCATTTTATTACATGTAATGTATATACATAGCGACTTCATGTATGGTAAGGACGCATTTTATTACATGTATAAAGTATATAGATAGCGACTTTATGTATGGAAAGGACGCATTATTTACGTGTAACGTATACACATAGCGACTTTATGTATGGTAAAGACGCATTTTTTACATGTAAAGTATATACATAGTGACTTCATGTATAGTAAGGACGCATTATTTACATGTAAAATATACACATAGCGACTTAATGTGTGGTTAGTACACATTATTTACATGTAAAGTATATACATAGTGACTTTATGTATGGTAAGGACGCATTATTTACATGTCAAGTATATACATAGTGACTCCATGTATAGTAAGGACGCATTATTTACATGTAAAGTATACACATAGCGACTTTATGTGTGGTTAGTACACATTATTTACATGTAAAGTATATACATAGTGACTTTATGTATGGTAAGGACGCATTATTTACATGTAAAGTATGCACATAGCGACTTTATGTATAGTAAGGAACACATAGAAAACATGTAGGTACGTTGGTTGATATATGGAAAATAACTCGTTAATTATTATTCCATTTTGTTGATTTATTTACAATTATTATTTTTCTATTTACTTTGTGTGGGTAACATCTGTTTTATAACCTTGTAGTTAAAACGTGTTGTTGAAAAAGGAAAGTTTGACAAGAAAGATAATTTGTCTTTCAGACATTTATGCTTTACACATAAATGATCGTTCCTGTTGAAAATAATTAAATGTTGATATGTTACAGATATTTTTTGAATTGGATGTATTGCCATTTTCAAAACTTTTCAGGTTTTACATGGCATATCCAGATTTATTGATTGAAGTAGACCTCAGAATGAATCTGGGTAGAACCACCGTCCTTCCGCAGTTTTTTGGACTCGAACATACGACCTTAGCCAGGCGACCATCACCATGTTTTATCAACTTGGTTTCTATATATTTAAATATCATCAGACGTACATGTATATTTGGTGATATTTGACTATCTAGACAGGCGCTCTATCTCTAGACCACGCTGTGGTTCTAATCCATGATAACACGTGAGATATACTTGGACTTATCCATGACCAGACATGAGATATAATCGTACATATAAGGTTATATAAAACGTATAGCAAGCAGTGACATGTCCAATCAGGGGCACCATTAATAAAAGGGTTTGTTCAAGTTAAATATTTTGAAAAAATATAACTAAGAAAATGCTATTTCGCAATCTAAAATCTCAAGGATATTTTTTTGAAAAGGGTTTAATGCCATTTACAACACATTTCAGGTTATATATGGCATATCCAGTTTAATAAGTGGATGAACACCTAAAAAACAAATCTGAGTAGAACACCCGTTCTCCCAAAAGTAACTGGAAAACATTCTCACATTAAAGTTTCGGAGTAAGCGGGATTCGAACCTACAGCCTTAGCGGTGAGAGGTAAATGCTTTTGCTACGGCGCCCTACATCACTCGGCCACGGAGAACCCTCTCAAGGTTCTTTCAATCCCACTGTCACTAGATCAGCAAGCGCATAGCATAATTGAAATGATTATATTAAATTTTGAATTGTATGTATATTAAAAACTGAACAGTGATTCAGAAATAATATAGAAATTAAGTTTTTCAAATATTTATGTACTTTGATTTACAGTATCACTGAGTTTAAATAAATGATCTGCTTTTTTTAAGGTAAAAAGCATATTTGTGATTTACACCATTTATATGTGCATGTTACCAGAGTAGTGAAATTATTTTTTGGCCGTGCAGTTTTATTTATCTCGCTTTATCGCGTAATAACTAAGAAAAGTGCAGGTTGGAGCCAGTTTTAGGTTTTCAAATATACTACTGGTTAATCAAAGGCGCTAGCCATTGTTATTTATTTTCGATATAGAAGAGCTTGCATGTATGCTAATTTATTATTGAATTCATTAAACGAGTTCTTATGAAGATAGATTACTATAAATCCGCTAAATGTTCTTTATTTGCCTTGTTGGATTTATACTTTCTCCAGATCTGCACCCCCTCTTGTATTGGTGGAACCAGAACAACAAACACCGTGCACACCAAGCACAAGTATTGACAAACAGAAACCCACGTGTCCAGCTGATCCACTGTTAGAACACCCTCACTTAGCGCCACCACCGGAACTATTATCAGGAACACAACGAGGCTAATGGCGGCGGCTATATAGGACACACGTTTTGTACCCTTGAATATTTTCTCCATATGTTGTGTAGTGAGAACTGTATAACCTCTCATATCTGTGTCGGCCAGTTCTTTATGGTACAGGGCACGATACGGATTTAATGGATTATCGATGCACATAGTTTTCTGCCATTCTATTTCTAAATATCCACATAGTTTAGTATCAGTATTTTCATTTACAACACTGTTTTGTTTGCCATTTGCAATATTTTTACTTGGACCATTTTCATTTTTATTCGAAAGGTAATTTCTGTGTTTTGGTTGGGTACATAGGGACACGATGATGGACAAAACGGTGCTAGTAACGACACCTGAAAGAAGACCCGTCATTAGACTCCAGTCTTGGGCAGTATTGACGAAGAACTTCGAAAGTCCATCTTCATATGTGGATGCGTATGATAACATTCCAACTACAGCTGCCACGAGACCGACTATTCCACCTGGAAAGTAAAGATACATATAACAACGTGGTGATTGTTTCGAAATGTGATGTGGATCATTGACCCGAAACAGTTAAAGATATGTGTACGGACAGTTAGATTAGATATATGCGTTTATTCGATGAGATCAATATTTATATGTCCAAAGCTATTGCGATCCTTTTACCCCAATATATATATGAAAATTATGTAAGATAACAAAATGTATTTGATAAAACCGAAGTCAATGGGTAATTTTGAAAATTGTTGCTTATTACTGAATATCAGAATAACTAAGGCAAAACAAGAATCTACTTCCACATAATATTTATATTATACCAGAATTATGAAAGCAAAACAAGAATTGAATTTAACGTAATACCAGATAATAATCCTTTGGACGTTGCACGGGCCCATGTTATTGTCAGGAAGAGGGGAACCTGAAAGGGTGCGATGAACACCTGTGCAGCGAGGAAGGCCCAATTGAGGTCCATGCCTGACTCGATGATGATAAGACCATATGGTACAATGGCAATGACCACCCAGACCATACACCACGTCTTGTACTGAAGAAGGACATCCTCATAGTGTCGGTACTGAAATAAGTAATTATTATATTTCGTTGCATAGTATTTGGTAACTATATCATATTCAGATTAATAGCATTTTAACAATATTTGAAACATGTCAGTTACGAGCGATAAGCTATATAGTATGCTTACTTACAAAAATCGTATGCATATAATGTTTGTCAAAACGATACCACGGACCCTTGAGTGACCCATACAACCACGGGTGTATTTTAAAAACTTTAAACTTAAGACTAGCAGATGTCGAGTGTACATTGCGTCGTACTGTCGCCCTCATATATATGCATCACTTAGCACGACATGACAGCAATAGCGTTAAAATATGAAACATGCACAAATTATTTAGTTCACCTTTATTCATTTAATAAACGTTTCTTTTATTCTGGATAACTATACTAGTACCTTTCCGTGAATCAGGCACTTGTATTGAAAACCATAATCGAATTTTCCTGACAGTCCTGCTTTAATATCTTCTGCACAGTCTAGACATCCATCAGACGAAGGGCACTGACACCTATCACCTTCATTCGGCAGTTTAGTTTCACCACAAAGAGGACAGTCTGTAGGCTGCAAGTTCGGTCTGTAAATACAATTTCCTTATAATTGTAAGAGAAACATAAAAATATACTAGTTAATGTTTGATTGATAAATATATATTAAATGTAACCACAAACGTGACGCTAGCTAAATGAGACAGAAAGACAGACAGACAGACAGACAGACAGACAGACAGACAGACAGACAGACAGACAGACAGACATATTGATGTAATTTAATTAACAAATGCAATACAAATTATCAATTGAAACAATAGAATGATTTATAATTGTCAGCTTAATCTAATTATATTTGAAATGTTATGAATTAATTTGCTAGACCATACAACACCTGAATGGTCTTAGGTAAGTCTTTATGATGTCGTAAACTAGAATTGACGACACCGACATCACTTCTCCGGACCCGGGGGACAACAACGTCGTTGTTATCATGGTTAGAAGCAAAAAAGAACCTTCTTTGCCTAGCAACGTCTGGAACACAAAGGGAGTAATGTAACCTGCAAAGAAAAATAAATATATATCAATTGATTGGCTGGTGGTGACAACTGTTATCACACCGCTTTGCTAAAATGGTATATACACATATTAATTAACGAGGCAACAAGTACAGGAAGAATTGATACAAAGAAAAAGATGTAAAACAAAGTAAGTAAGTTAGATGTAGATGTTAGACCTATATTCAAATATAAATTGACATAACTTTTGAATAAATAAACAAACCTTTGTTGATTTCTTCATCTGTGAGCAAATTTGTTCCATTTCTGAAGCTAAGGTGCTTGTATGTCATTGAAGACATGAAAGATATTGATATGGTGATGGCGAACCACAGAAACCCTGCAATCAGGTAGCCAATCATTCCCTCCTTTGGTTTGGTGGCTATTCTATTTTGCCAGTTGGCTTGATCGCAAAATATGATAGCAACGGTCATAAAAAGCGTGACAACGCCATAAATAATTCCAGATTCCGTCTGAAAGGTTAGCAATGATTGTTGAAAATTATCTTCCGGACCCTTTAAACACGACATGGCATCATAAATAGAGCCAATTGATGTGTCTCTTTCTACGTCTGCTTCAGCCAGGTAGGTGATTTTAAGAATAAAAAATGATGATGAGATAAAAATAATTGCTGTGTTGAAATATGATATGTAGAAAATGGTCCCAAGTCCGCCAACGAGGCAGTATGCTCCAAACAGTGCGGCCAAAACCATGACGACGAACTCGCTGGATACATCTTTGGTGAGAACTTCGATAGCAGTTTTACCTTCAAAATAAACAAAATGATTCATGTTGTCAATGTATTCCTGTTCTAAATGTATATCAAGCATATAAGTAACATAATGGTAAAATGAATAGATGTGCACATTATTTTACGAAACAAATTGCGATTGAGGCAGAAAATGAAATGATAACTTTTAAAAGCTTAATTTATCTTTATACAGTATGTACATTATGCATATTCCATATGTCGAAACTATTTAGCTGTGCCTTGGCGGTGTGTGTCTTTTACTACGATACAAAACAAACGTATCCTCATGAGGTGCTACCGCTCTTTAGATCACATATAGATATACAAACAAGTTCATTTGGTAAAAAAAACATCAGATATAAATTCATTAATCTGCAAATAATATGTATTTTTTTTTATTTAATTTATTTATGAACAGAGCATGGCCTAAACACACTATGTTAGACGATGAGATTTATCCGACCTTGATGCCAGTTATGCCACAGGGGACCTTCAACAAAGACGGTACATCTCGAAGTAGTTTGTTTACATTATACTATCTTGGTATATAGGATATATAATGTTTCAAAAAGCACTGGTTTCCTAGATGTTTGCGTATTCACCCAAGACTATAATAAATCTTAATTCTGTTGCTAATCTGAACAAAAAAAGAAGTTTCAGTAATACTTCACCTGCTAGTATAAGGTTTGCCACGATGACCAAGTTGGTAAAGAGAGCAATGACACAGAACAGAATGTGCGTAGCCTTCCCGAACCTTGCATAGGCTATCTGTAAAATATTATATTAATTTGAAAACAAGTACCTGGTTGGCAGAGGTGAGAGCTATGTAAAAGATATAGTGGAAATCGTGACAAGTTTAGTATCTCTCACATACAGGAAAAGAAATCAGCTATATCAATTTTAGGCCTGAACAAAATGAAATCAGGGTGATCAGACACAAATTCAGGAAATCCTTGAAGAAGTTCATTTAAATTAGCATTGGTTACTATTGATAATAAGTAATGATCAAACAAGTAGCGAAGCCATAGCTAGATGGCTAAATAAGACAAGAGTGAACATTTCACATCATTGCGTAATGGAGAACACTAACGTTTGTAAGTTTAACTTCCTACATCAAGTTATATATATATATATATATATATATATATATATATATATATATACTAATAAAAGTCGGGAAATTCATTGGTTGTTTCACTTACATTTTACCAATATTCCGCTAGTCTTGTTAGTAGTCTCTTTAAAATTTGAAAAAAATACTGCCGAAATAAAACTTTCCTATGTGTCACAACGTTTTCGTACAAACATATAAAGGTTAGTGAAATGTGCGTCAATTCAACAAATCTAAGAGATGGCGATATTAATTTTCAACACTTACATACCCTCTTAAACTGTTCTATATGAAGAAGGATTAGAAATTATAGATTACATTGTAGATGGTGTTAAATAAAACATAAAAGCTACAAACTTTGTCCAATATAGAGAAAACTATTTGAGTGGCCCTTACTTATATCCACTAGGAAACAGAAGAACCATATTGGAAACATATTTTAGAACAAAATATTGTTCCATCCCGGTATGTAGTAATTGCCATTGATAACTTATTTATTTGGTCTGTCAAGGAATGATTAGTGTAATATGTTAACTAAACAACTAATCTGTGTCAACATGTCTGGTAAATAATGTTAACTAATTCAGAAAGCACATATAGTAATTAATTCAAAATCTTAGTACTTGTAACCTTTTACATGAACAAACCTCATGAAAGTTAATGCAGACTTTTCGTCTAGTGGTCAAAAGAGCGTCGTATTATTTCTAAACCATTTTGTATGATACAGCGTTATAGTGGCAACATGTAGTATAACAGCAAACAATTGTTGAATTTGGTTACAATGTTGATATCTACAACGTGGATGTTTGTAATGACATATTATAAAGTAATAAGGGAACTGTGTGTGATAGTTAATGTATTTTTAAAAAATAACCCCGACATTATCATTTACTCCAATTGACTGCCATACAGTAGAAAGGAAAACAAATAAACATAAATTGTATAGTAAACGCAAAATATAGAAACAATCGATTGAAAAAATAAATATATTGCTATTGATACAATAAATTAACTATTCAATTGGTCAACGTCGCATATAGACACGAGTCTGATTGCCATATCATATGAATCACATTCTATTGAAATTCATGTATACACACAAATAAAACATAAGTAAAAATGTTTCTTAAATAACCTGTGGAAACGTCTTTGCACCTGGTGCACGTGATTTCAGCTGTACACACAATACCGGAAACACAAGCACAGAGATCACGATGGCGATAGTGTACCATAACGAACCGCCAATACCAACCTGGAAAACAATCACTGCTTATTTTTATGGATGTACATATTGAATTATAATGATTGATTGTTTGAACGATATTTAAGAGCAGTGACAATATTTGACAGTATGCTACATCTAGGCAACATGTAACATGCAACATGATTAGTTACTTTGCCACTATGTTTTAATGACACCAAGTCGATATATCCTTAAACTTGTATCAATAGATGAGCCTCAAGCTAGTAATTATATTAGATAATATATATCATTTTTAAAGTATTTGTTATGATCACCTTCTGATAATGAGCATACATATATTTCCACACAAGAGACGAACACTGTTCAAAATCTGATATTGAACAAAACATTTCTACGTGAGGTGCAATTGATGCGAAAAAGTATGAGAACGCCTATCTCTCTGCAAAAGGTAGAAATGCTGCATAACAGTAAGAGATCGAACGCCTTTCTCTCTGCAAGAGGTAGAAATGCTGCAGAAAAGTAAGAGATCGAACGCCTTTCTCTCTGCAAGAGGTAGAAATGTTGCAGAAAAGTCAGATATCGAACACTATTTCTCTGCAAGATGTAGAAATGCTGCACAAAAGTAAGAGATCGAATGCCTTTCTCTCTGCAAGAGGTAGAAATGCTGCACAAAAGTAAGAGATCGAACGCCTTTCTCTCTGCAAGAGGTAGAAATGCTGCAGAAAAGTAAGAGATCGAACGCCTTTCTTTCTGCAAGAGGTAGAAATGCTGCAGAAAAATCAGAGATCGAACGCCTATCTCTCTGCAAGAGGTAGAAATGCTGCAGAAAAGTCAGAGATCGAACGCCTATCTCTCTGCAAGTGGTAGAAATGCTGCACAAAAGTAAGAAATCGAACGCCTATCTCTCTGCAAGAGGTAGAAATACTGCACAAAAGTAAGAGATCGAACGCTTTTCTCTCTGCAAGAGGTAGAAATGCTGCAGAAAAGTCAGATATCGAACCCTATTTCTCTGCAAGAGGTAGAAATGCTGCACAAAAGTAAGAGATCGAACGCCTTTCTCTCTGCAAGAGGTAGAAATGCTGCAGAAAAGTCAGAGATCGAACGCCTATCTCTCTACAAGAGGTAGAAATATTGCAAAAAAGTCAGAGATCGAATGCCTATCTCTCTGCAAGAGGTAGAAATGCTGCACAAAAGTAAGAGAAATAGAACGCCTATATCTCTACAAGAGGTAGAAATGCTGCAAAAAAGTCAGAGATCGAATGCCTATCTCTCTGCAAGAGGTAGAAATGTTGCACAAAAGTACGAGATCGAACGCCTATCTCTCTGCAAGAGGTAGAAATGCTGCAAAAAAGTCAGAGATCGAACGCCTATCTCTCTGCAAGAGGTAGAAATGTTGCACAAAAGTAAGAGATCGAATGCCTATCTCTCTGCAAGAGGTAGAAATGCTGCACACAATTCAGAGATCGAACGCCTATCTCGCTGCAAGAGGTAGAAATGCTGCACAAAAGTAAGAGATCGAACGCCTATCTTTCTGCAAGAGGTAGAAATGCTGCAGAAAAGTAAGAGATCGAACGCTTGTCTTTTTTTCATGAGGAGGTACAAACGCTGTACCAAAGTAACATGCTTGAGGCTCTGTGTACGAAAAACTGTCATATCATATTTTATCAAATATGATTCAAACTAATCATACTTTCGATGAATAAAAAATAATACAGGTATTAAAATTAGGGCAATCGAAAATGTTAAATGGAATTATTTGATCATCAATTTGTTGGAAACACTTTTGTTATAATTTGCAACGTCTTTTTTAAGGTTGGATTCACATAACCTAGCATATGCTACATGAATTACGTTTTCTAAAGTTTTTTTGTCATATTTCCCCCATGGATAGAATTTCATGAAACTTCCCAGTATTTAAGTTTAATATATGTTCATGCAACATCAGGAATGAAAAACACATGTTACTGTACAGATTTTTAGATATTACCTCCTCATAAACGTACCCGTCCTTGAAAGTTGGCAAAATAATGTCGATTTTACAAGCAATGCAAAAACAATGTTTAAAATTGTTTACATCAAGTATTTAATTAAAAATATTACATAGATGCATATAACATCAATTTTCTTGGAAACGGTAATTACAAGCTTACATTTAACTGTTAACGGTTTTTAAAACATAATCATTTCGATAGAGTGCCAGTTTTAGTTCAGTTTTGCACTAAAGATATAGCGTTTTTTATGTTAAGAAAAAAACACACTACAAGTTCAATTTAATAGAAAAATAGACGGATTTACATACCTTGCTGGCTAAGGTTGAACTTTGTAAAAAGTCAACCGGTAATAACATTTGTGACGTCACTTTAACAGCTGTAAGACTTAAACTAACACATCCACCAGCGTCAAAAACAGTATCGAGATTATGAAATTCTCCAAACACATATTTCCTGGAATATATAAATTACTAATAATACTTGTAGTAATCACAGTTTCAATATTCTGTAAACAAGCAGTGTTTTTACAAGTACTTTTATCAAGATTTACTTTCATATCGTTGAAAACAGTTAGTATTATATATTCTTATATGCATCTTTGTACTTTTTATGATCTGTTCGTAAAATCAAACTTACTAAAGAGACTTGAATTATTTAAGGATAATCAGTAATGCACTCGTGAGAAACTAGATTACATCTTAGCCAGTAAGACAGTCTGCAATGGCGTAGCCGTATGGACACATGCATGTTTTAAACCGGAGTACATATATAATACACCGAAATATTTAGGAACGCAACATTCACATACATAGCAAAAAAGCATTGAGTTTTTGATTGATTTTATTGCAATTTATTTTATTTCATAAGATAACATCTTTTTACATTTCCTGGTAAGTTTCATTAACATATTTTGCGATTATCACTTCTTTTTTTTTATTTGAAACATACAAACCTTTTACCCAAATTCACACAAAAAAACCGACACACTTTTATTGTCTATAAATTTGTTTAGTTTATTGTTTTATCTGTATTTAGATATTCAGATATTTCTGTTCGATGGTATTTTCTTCCATTTTCGCAATAACATTATTTAAATCAGCGTTCAACTACTCCTCAAGTGCTTGTTCAATAGACGAACAACATACTACAAGCCGAATTTCAAATCATACCCATTCAATGAAAAGTCGCTGCTTCAGTGCATACAGAGAATATACAAGATACTGATTTTGTGAATTAGGTAACGAGGGTTGTATGTTTCAAATTAATATAAGGAAGTGATAATCACAATAGATTTTGATGAAACTTTCCAGAAAAAGTAGAAAGATATTATACTATCAAATATAATATATTTTTTAAGAAATCGACAAAGACTTCAAAGTTTTATGGCTGTTGATCTGAGTGTTGCGTTTCTTAAGTCTTTCAATGTATTTGGATATCTGGAAATACTGTGAAATTGAACTGTGTTTCTTTTTCTAGATATTCTTATAAAAATTTACATGTTTTTAAAATGCAGATAATAAATATCTTATTTTAATATGTTATTTTGTTAAATAAATCAGAACAACGGGTGACAGTATAACCTGATGAAATAAAGTTACTCTTCTTTAAAATTAAACATTCTCAAAATAACTAATATAGATTTATAATATGTGGAGAGAGTGGTTCAGGTCTCACTTAAATATTTGCGATGAATTCAAAAGGCGTATTTTAAAATTTAGAAGTGGTAGAGGAAGAGATTTCATTCCCATGTCATGACAATTTCTACTCTTCAAGGTCTCACTTAAGAATTACTTCCCTTTCATGACAGTAACACGATTATTACGCTAAAGAAATAAGAGCTGTATAAAGCGGTTGGGCAGTTTTTTTTTGTTAAAAATACATAACATGTCATATTTCTTTGTGTATATGAAAACAATGGCACAATTTCATTATTTCGGGCAAGTTTGGAACTTTTTAATGAAGCTATAACAGTTTAAAAATGCATAGTGATACACTGCAACAAATGGGCAGAATGGAAGGGGTTCCATCAAACCTTAACAATTGTGAAAAAGCAACCTAGTCAACCCTATGTTTTTTTCTGCATGACTGGACCAACAGACGACTATCGATGGAAACAAGGCACATCTAGAACCATTGGTAATGTATCCAGTGTTCCAGAAGTGCACGTCTCCATATGTAAATTATTTCTGGTGTAAGACGTTTAGTGATATAGCATCAAACCCAGAATTGGAGAGTCGTAGATTCGATCCTCCGCCGCGGCTATGTGTGGTATCCTAGAGTAAGATACCCTTTCTGCATATGCGTAGACAGACAGACAGACAGACAGACAGACAGACAGACAGACAGACAGACAGACAGACAGACAGACAGACAGACAGACAGACAGACAGACAGACAGACAGACTGTATATGTTACATTTAAATACCACTATTTGCATAATACCCCGATGTTTAAACAATTAAATATCAATTAAACAAACGGGTCAACATGATCCTAAATCGATCAACGGTATCTGATAAAAAAAACTATTTGAACATTTAGGCATGTTTACATTCCCTTGTATCCTATATTTAACCAACAAACAGATTGTACATTGTATGTTATATTTATCGCCAAAACAGGTGATACATAACCTTGCATAATAATTATATTTTATCGCAAAAACAGGCAATACATTACTTTGCATATTATACTTTATCGCAAAAAATCAGGGGATATATCACATTGTAAATTATATGTAGTCGCCAAAACCAGGTGATATATTCCCTTGCAAATTATTTGTTATCACCAAAACAGGTGATACAGAACATAACTTTGTACATTATATTTTATTGTCAAAAACTTGTGATACATTCCTTACATATGTGTTATCAAATTAAACAGATGATACATTACCTTGCATTTTGCATTTGTTCGCCAAAAGATGTTTTAGATTCCCTTGCATATCATGTCTTATCTTCAGAACTATACATTACCTTGTATATTATATTTTATCGCCAAAAAAATGAATCGCCTTAACAGGTTAAACATTATATTGCATATATTTTTTTTTGCTAAATACAGATGATTTATTACTTTGCGTATTATATTTTAGCGCCAAAACAGTTGATACATTACCTGGCATATTATACTTTATCACCAAAAGCAAATGATACATCACATTGTAAGTTATATTCTATGGCAAAACAAGTCATACATACGCCGCATATTACATATGTGAAACAATTTATCAAGTTATTATATACATGAACGTAGCATATGGACTTATATATAATTTGATATACAGAACACAGATAGGAAAAGTAACAATTGAACGTTTCATATTGAACATTGCATGTTGACCTTTATTATATTTTAATATACAGAACACAGAAAGAAAAAGTAACCATTGAACCTTGCATATTGACCGTTGCATATTGACCTATAATATATGTACTTGGAAATCAGATGATTTCGATTCATGTTTGTTAAAAAAAATAATTACTACGTCCTACTTACCGAAGGGCGTTATATCCAAGCCCGATGACGAGAGAAAAGCCAACAAACCCGGCAAGCATCAAGAGAGCCGTCTCATACTTCTCAATGTCTGGAGCTGCTCTGAAATTGTACAGTGTGAAAGTCTTGTTGGTATGTTCTAATAGAAAACAGAGGTACACAGTTATAGTGACATTTTTTTTTAATAAGATGCACTTCTGACATTACAAGTGAATAAACAATAAATATTTAAAGGGTATGATGTGGTTATGAGGTATTTTATTTTCAATTGACTGTGTTAACATATACTTCAAGTATTACATGCTATACTATAGTATATAGGGTGTGTACAATTGTTTGCTTCTGTGAAGTATCAATTATATTACATCAAGTAAGCACTAAAGTAATATCGTCTCAAGTAATTAATGCTATACTTTAATATACAGGGGTGTAAAATTATTGTCTCCTGTAAAATATCAATTGCATTACATCAAGTAAGCACAAAATGGATATCGTCTCAAGTATTAAATGCTATACTATAGCATACAGTGGTGTAAAATTATTGTTTCCAGTGAAATATCAATTTTATTACATCATGTAAGCACTAAAGTGATATCGTTTCAAGTATAATATGCTATACTATAGGATACAGGGGTGTAAAATTGTTGTCTCCTGTGAAATATCAATTTTATTACATCAAGTAAGCACTAAATGGATATCTTCTCAAGTATTACATGCTGTACTATAGAAAACAGGGATGTAAAATTATTGTCTTCTGTGAAATATCAATTTTATTACATCAAGTAAGCACATAATGCATATCGTCTCAAGTATTAAATGCTATACTATAGGATACAGGGGTGTTAAATTGTTGTCTCCTGTGAAATATCAATTTTATTACATCAAGTATTACATGCTCTACTATAGAATACAGGGATGTAAAATTATTGTCTTCTGTGAAATATCAATTTTATTACATCAAGCATTATATGCTATACTATAGGATACAGGGGTGTTAAATTATTGTCTCCTGGGAAATATCAATTTTATTACACCAAGTAAGCACTAAATGATATCGTCTCAAGTATTATATGCTATACTAAAGGATGCAGAGGGTGCACAATTTTCGCTTCTGTGAAGTAACAATTTTATGACATCAAATAAGGTTATAGTCTCAAGTAACCACTAGGTCACAAGTGAATTAGCCAATTTCAGTGTTCTTGATTTATTGATGGTATTTCCCCGAAACCGTCTTTTAAAAGTGTTTCAAGATTGAAATCAATGAAATAAAGATTTATCTTTTTACTAGTCTAAACTGTTAAATTATAAAAAAAATATTAAACTGATGATCTGTTTTAATTCATTAAAAACCTAATATAAAACATTTCATTCCTCTGTTGGAGAAATTTAACAACTTACGACATCAATACTTATCTAACTGTTATTACAAGAAGTCAGGCATCAATTGTAAAACATATTTATTACTATTAATTGAACAAAGTATGATAAGTTCCCATAAAGCATGTGCGTGTATTATTTTTCTATGCATCTGTATAACAATGATAACATATATTATATATTCTATGCTTAAGTCGAATAAAATATTCTGTATTCTGTGATAATACAAATATAAAGCTACATATTCAAATGTATTCAAATCGTCGGTGTAAAAATTCAACCCCTACCTGATAGATTCCGTTGCCGACGGTAAATGGAGCGGACACACTGTATTCATATCCGTTGTGACCGACATTGCTGATGGCTATACACTACACTGAACTAAAACGAAATGTGATGCAAACATTTACTTACTTATGAGATACTATACCATACACTTACTAATACAACCACAGTAACAACTGAACCGTATATAATTATAAAAAATATTCTTTCTTAATGCAATATGCATAAAAAACTGTGCTTCCGGCGTTATTGGTCACGTTTTCATCACTTGGTTAAAGCTAAATCAAAACAAAAGAATACACAGTTGAAACTCCAGTGGTCGTAAAAATATTAAATGAATCATCAACGGCAGTTTAATAATACAACTTAGCTGTTTCATTTTATTTTGAACCAGAGAAGTGTATGATGTAAATGTAGGGTAAGGTACTGTAAAATGGACCAATGTCATATGTAAATTGAAATGGATTACAATATTATAGTTTTATAGCACTGTAGACTGTGCAGTAATGTGCTGTTATGTACACACTATAGTACTATACTATGCTGTATTGTCGTGACTTAGATTTATCTGTTGTATCTGTCTGTAGTCACTCTATTGTACTGTACTGCACTGCAGACTGTGCTGTTATGTACTGTTATGTACACACTGTGGTACTATATTATATGTTTTATTGTAGTAACTCAGATTTATCTGTTGTTTCAGTCTGTAGTCACTCTAGTGTACTGTACTGCACTGCAAACTGTGCTGTAATGTGCTGTATTGTATACACTGTATTACTATACTATGCTGTATTGTAGTGACTTAGATTTATCTGTTGTTTCAGTCTGTAGTCACTCTATTGTACTGTACTTCACTGCAGACTTTGCTGTAATGTGCTGTTATGTACACACTGTAGTACTATACTATGCTGTTTTGTAGTGACTTAGATTTATCTGTTGTGTCTGTAGTGGCTATATTGTACTGCACTGCACTATAAGCTGCGATGTAATGTGCTGTTCTGTACTGCACTGTAGTAATATACTGTGCTGTATTGTAGTGGCTTGTATGTTGTAGTCAAATTTTTAATATATTCTAATACTCCTTTTATTATGTACATGTATATATTCTAGTATTATTTTTATATTCCTAGTCACCCCTTACTTTTTTAAACTTAATTTCAACTATTTTTCATTGTGGTGTTCAAGTCATCCGTGTTCGAGCCAAGAAGTTTTACTGTTTACATTCTAATATCAGTTTTATAGTCTGAGTAACCTCTTTTTAATTGTAACTAATTTCATTGTTTAAAGCATGCATATACTTATATAAAATATCATAAAACTCATTTAATTTATGTTTGTCATTAAGATCAAAGCATGATTGGAATTTTTAATATATATTTTAATTAAAAACATTTTATAACATCTAAATTCATGTTTAAATAGAATAGAATAGACTTTTGACAAATATTAGATACAAACTATTTACATTATTATAATCAGATATTTGCCCGTTTAAATTATTTTCTATATTCATCAATTTGTTTTTTTAAATGATGTCTTGCTCAAGATCTTCGGAACGTTCATTTATAACAATTACCAAGTGCAACCGTGATATTTTGAGATAAACTTGAATATGTAGGTTTTTTTACCGCGGATTGTTTTATTAGTCAAACCTTTCAACCTACTCTCCGTTGACCGCAAACATCCATTATCAGAAAATCGCATCATAGTCTGTAACTGATATGCTCTGCAGACACTGAAATCTGGCAAAACAAAAACATGTTTTGTGTGGTATATGTAATTCATCTGCCAAACAACATTGCTGTAGCTGAATAAATGAGAAGTAGTCACAACGACTTGTGCCTGGAGAATATGGTGGATGTAGTAGTTGCCTGACCTGTCCTTCTCTAGGACTTGGCTTGTTGGGGCAGCAGGTGACATTTGTCTCGGAAACCAGTTGCCGATGTTCTGTTTATATATACCTATTGATATGTTTTTTTTCTATACATTTCATTCGTAGAAGCTACCAGTCATTAAACGATACTTGTAGTCCATAATTGTTTATCAACCATATATCTTGGTTCGAAAAATAACCTAACAATGCGTTGACATATACACTTTTCGCTACATTGTTATACTGTAATTGCTGAAGTAGCTTTTTGCCTTTTGAACTCTCGTGACCTTTTGAAAATCATGTAAAAGATTGGGTTCAGACTAAATTCTCCTTAACAATAATAACAAAATACGACCAGCATAATTATATGACTGAACTTATTTCAAATGAATGTAACTTGGGTATTATTCTATACCTTATTTTGATACATATCGCAAAACGTGTTGCTATTGAATATTCCATTACCCGTTACGAACCTGCAGATATAATTTCCATGGAAGTACATGTTTAAATTGTTGGTCCTCGTATTTCATATTTGGCAATTTCAATCTGTGCCGTAGGGTACTCCCTTAACATGCATGCTTTTCCCATATCGGTATATCAATATCTTTAAAACGTAATGAAATTGGACGTTTTGTGTCGTTTCTAGCTAATATGTTAATATTACTGTTTGCTGATAACCCGATCCCATGTGCACGCTCCAAACACATCTCAGTTGTGTAAAAATGTAGCTCATATCTAAATAAATGAAAAATAATCAATTGATTGTTTTCAATCACTCCGTTTTCTCAGTTATGTACAAGATATTATTCTACTTGCGCCTGGATCTATATATTTATATGATGGTATTATAAACTTGCGTATATGCATATAAATGAACGCTTCAGATCGATTAACTTCTTGTTTACCTTCAGGGGCTTAAATGAAAAAAATATTCATATATATATATATTCGTATATAATTTTTATATGTGTGTTTGTATATAAACCACAAGGGAGGAATCTCAAAATATCTGACCCACACTTTTCAAGCAACTTTTTTTTATCAATTCAACCGATTTTAACGTAACGGTTGATTTCGATACATATCGATCACTCATACATGATATTTTGCAAACAATACTTCACCTTGATGTACCTCTGTCACAAAAACTCTATTAGTTTCATATTTTTTCTTCTCTTTCGTAATTGTTCGCATTATTGTCCACTAGGTTTGGTAATGTTCGGTTTTTCCTCACTCTCTCCGATATCCGGAAGATTTCCGCGATGATTAATTACGATGAATTGGTCGAAACATGCACAGGTCAGTATATACCATATTGTGGTAAAATTTTAAAACAGCACCTCAATGTAGGAAATTATTCGAGAGCAATCACTGTAACTCGTGACTTACGTCGCAATCGAGCTAAATAAATTGTATAAATAAAATAGATGTAGAAATTAAAGGAAAACACAGACCACAAAAAGAGGATTCGAATCCGTAACAGCATCGAACAGGCTGTATAACCGCTGTGCTAACGTGACATAATTTTGATCCGTTGTTAACAGCGCGAGGGTAAAAAAATAGAAAATAGTGCATTACACATGTATATCGCATTTAATTTACAAACATGGTTATTACGTGGTAATTAATACAAAACTAATTATGTGTTTAATTCTGTTTTAAATAACGTAAATTAGGTATATCATATTAAACATATAAACAATATAAAATAGTACAATGTTTAAATACTGATAAAAGATGTTGGCGGGATATGATAAAAATGTCGAACTATTGTGCATAGAACTTTGTCTATTAAAGTAAACTTTAACAGTAAAAGTAGTTTTTGTCGTTGAAATGACCAGACATATCAATGTTATATAAGATAGTCCTTAAAATAAGTGAGACCGTGTTCTAAACTATAATATCTAATTTCTATTTTGTCGTGTTTTTATTTCTTGAGTGCAATCATTTCGAAATAAGCAATCGGGGTTCAGTTTGCAATATACATATTCATCTCTTTTTTAAAACATTAAGTTTATAAAGTATCAAACGACACTAAATTTAGTTTTTAAATGATATCGAAAGAGTTTCACTGGTGTATATGGCGCTGAGACATGTGTTCAGGATCGCTCACATTACATAAGTATTTTCACTAAAACATACTTTTTGTTTGAAATGTTCTGTACGCTGAATCATTTAAATGAGAAACACAGGCACAAACGTAAGCATGTACACAAAAACGCACGCAAGCACACACACACACACACACACACACACACACACACACACACACACACACACACACACACACACACACATATATACGCACGCACGCACGCACGCACACGCGCACACGCGCACACGCACGCACGCACGCACACACCGCTAACACTCTAAATACTTTATGTGACAAAGTTTGCCATTTACTTGTAAAAGGATGGTGGTACTATTCAGGTTCATTTTGCTCACCAATAACACTGGATATGTCATATAACCTGTTTACATTATTAAAATAAAGTTATTGGTTTATTTGAGGATTAAACGAACAGATGTTACATATTGTGTCTAATGTTATGCAGGCTAGTATCCGAACGCTGCGGTATGCATGAACTCGATAGGTAATACCAATTGTGCGTGTAGCTGCACAATGTACAGAGCGTGACAAAACATTTAATACATACTTAAGAACGGGTTTCGGTGTTAGTGTAAACTTAATGTTCGCCTTCTTACGATAAAAAACTTGGGCAGAAAACGGGGAGTTAAGAAACTTGTTGGGAAACGCGTCGGTTGATTTCACTTCAAAGAGAAACATAGTAGTTGTAATTCGGTTAAAAATTACATACTTAAGAACGGGTTTCGGTGTCAACTTAATGTTCGCCTTCTTACGATAAAAAACTTGGGCAGAAAACGGGGAGTTAAGAAACTTGTTGGGAAACGCGTCGGTTGATTTCACTTCAAAGAGAAACATAGTATTTGTAATTCGGTTAGAAATTAACATTTGGTGTCTAATGGTATGCAAGTAAGTATCTGAACGTTGCAGTTTACATGAAATCGATAGATAAAGTATACCGACACTATGTATAGAGCATGACAAGACGTGGGTTCACTCTTTCTGGTATCAAATATTCGCTATCGAAAAAAAAGTAAGCATAACGTTGACCGACTGAACCAAATTTAGTACAATATTTAAATGAAGTGCAACTACGTTAACTTCAAGGTAGATACTGTAATAAAACAATATGATTTTACCTGTAATTTACACGCTTAAATTTTTATTCAAATTCTATATCAAATAATTCGTCCATTAAGACAATATAATAGAATATTCAATATTGATATTCCAGCTGATTATTGTATTTCCGTGTTCAAGTACAAAGACTTATAATTAAAATAAAAATATCTCTCATCATTTCATCATTTATCAAATGGCGGGGTGGGGGTGGAGATTAATTTTAGCTCAATGCTTTATGTATAGGGTTTACAAGATAAGTGGTTATGAAAACTAAATCTAGAACAAAAATCCTTCCCCTTATCAATCACCTGTGTTTATTAAATGTGTGAGCAAACATTACATGTACTTTGTACGTTATGTGTAAGAAGTACATTTAAGAAAAACGTGTTGTACGAGCTTGTTCATAATAATATAGTTAAATTTAGAAACAGTGCCCTATGTACAGAGAAGTAATTTTGTATAACAAGACATTACAATATACATACTGAACGGAACAGCTAACCGACACCTTTTTTGTATTTCTAATATACTGAATAGAACAGCTAACCCGCCACTTTTGTATTTCTAATATACTGAATGGAACAGCTTATCCGCCACTTTTGTATTTCTAACAAACTGAACGGAACATATAACCCGCCCCTTTTGTATTTCTAATGAAATGAACGTAACATCTAACCCGCCCCTTTTGTATTTCTAATAAACTGAACCGAACCGCTAACACGCCCCTTTTGTATTTCTAATATACTGAACGGAGCAGCTAACACGCAACTTTTGTATTTCTAATATACTGAACGGAACAGCTAACCCGCCACTTTTGTATTTCTTAGATACTGAACGGAACAGCTAACACGCCACTTTTGTATTTCTAATATACTGAACGGAACAGCTTATCCGCCACTTTTGTATTTCTAATAAACTGAACGGAACAGCTAACCGGCCCTTTTTGTATTTCTAATATAGTTGTCGATGTATTGAGCAGTGGTATTAAAATTTGTATAGGACACCAACAGTATTGATTTTTTGATTTTATATAGTTAAATAAGTCTCTTTCTTATTTCGAGAAGACTGGGTTAAAACGTATTGGGAAGATATATAAAACGTCAGTTGCATAAAATGTCCGGTAACGGGTTAGCTGTTACGTTTAGTATATACTATTGTGAGCTATGCTTTAAACATATTTGTACGGCGCGTTAATAAAGAGTTTAATGAATGTAAGGTATTTCGTTTTTCCTCTGTCGTCTGGGTAATCACATGTCCATGTACCTGATCTATTATTTGAATTATTTAATTAGCACATTTCGACTAATAAAATAACATTCAAGATGTAACAAGTTAACACGCTTCATAATTAAATGTATACACAAATCAATTTATTTAGATAAACCGAATATACAGAATTTAAGAGCTCATTTTTAAAGTTTAAGAAAGTGAATCTATTATACTATGGATATTCCATTAAGCCTGAGAGCATAGTACCATTGAATGTTTTCATAATAGGAATGAAATAATTCAGAATAAATTCGGAATATACGTATATCGTATATTAACATGTATGAGGTGTTAAAAGTTCATGTTTGATATACATGATTTTAAAGTAATGCTAAAGGGTACATCAAGATTATTTTTAGCGTAAATTTAAGTTCAATGATCAGCTCAGTTCAACTACATATCTAAGATTTCTCATATCATAAAACATATCAATTTGGTTAACTAGTTAAGAAGTTGAGGCATACAATCACTTTAAAAAACAAATTTAACACAATCTTCACCAGATCATACACCTGTTTGATTTTTCTGTCGTTCTCACTATAAACTCCCAATATGGCGACATCCTCACAATTTATCTTTCACTATGTACCACGTTATAACGATAAGGGTTGTAGGGCCAAGTTTTGTTCAACTTCATATCTTACATGTATATACATCGATTTAGGAATTCGGCCGTGACAAGATTAATTTAGTGGTTTATCTTTTTGTGGTGTTCCAGATACCTGTATTCGAGCCAACGAAGTTCTACTGCAGCAGGTTTAAACAAATACTACACTAAATTATTCTGTAATAATAAAGAAATAAAGCTAGTTATTGAAATCGTCGGTGTAAGTTATTACCCCTACCTTGTAGATTCCACTGCCGACGGTAAATCGAGCGGACAAACTGTATTTATATCCGTTGAGACCGACTTTGCTGACGGCTATTTGATACACAATAAAAACGACAACTATACTTAAAAATCACTTCAAACACTATACTATGCACATAAGTATACAGTCACAGTGACTGCTTACTATCTACATTAAAGTTATAAAACATATGTATTACCTGTAGAGTATTGAAGCGCAGTTGAACGGTAAGTAAAATATTGCCAAACCTAAAGTGTCTCGTTGGGGGCCATCGCGTCATAAAATTAAGCGCTAATGATACATGTAGTTATATAATAATACATAACCTTTATTTGTTCCACATATACGATAATACGTACATATTACATAAAAAATGATAAATAAAAAAACATTTTAAGCCATATATAATGTATAGCAGTATATCAATATAAAGTCATTTCAGCAATAAAAATATTTATAATTCAAGATAAAGTATTCAAAAATACAAGTGCTATACTAGTTAAATAGTAACACGTTAAAGTTTACATTGGTGTTGGAGCGTTTCGATTATTGGACAAAGAGGGGTGGGGGTGGGGTTGGGTTGGGTGTGTGTGTATGTGGGTGTGGGGGTGGGGGCGATGGCAACCTGAGGAGAGAATGTATGAAAGCAATAGACAAGTAAGTATAGTTGTATGATAACTATTTAATACATTTATGGCATTACCAACATGATTATTGCACTTTCATATATGATAAAAATAAACTGATAGAAATTAGTACATACATGTTTTTGCGTTTCATAAGATACTCATTAAATGTATATGCCAAGCACACCACAGTTAGAAAGCCTCAATCGAAACGTACATACTACTAAGCTGTGCTTAATTGTTTTATGTTGTTAAAAAAACCCAGTATGCATGACGCATTGAAAATGAGATTTCTTGCCGATATCGATATTTTTCCGCACCCGTCATACCGTTTACTCACCTTCAATAATGCCATTTGATGGTGTAAAACACCATTTTTTTTGTTTTAAAAATCTATTTCTCTGACAATTGTAACTTTATAGGTTAACAGTGGTGACATTATTAAACCAATATCCGAATATAATATTAAAACAAATGTGCTATTTTGGAAGTTATATCTATTTATTTTCACGAAGGGTCAAATAAACTCTATACGGCCATTTGCTTCGTTTATTTTACAAGGAAAATAGTTTTGTAATGTCACTTGTGAGTTCACTGTACGATGGCTTGTGAGCCTTAATAACTAAATTACTTTTTATATGTTGCAGTTTGATGCAGATTATCACAAAATGGATAATTCATTTGAATTTGAAGTACAGATGAGAGTTTCATTGAAGTCGCCACTGAGTATAGACGTTCAAACTGTGAAAACAGTACAAAACGAATGTTTCATCTCAAGAGACAATAAAAAGACTGTACACATGAAACAACAATGGATTGTCGGAATCTTCGACATTGTTAACGAAAATTTTCTTGTGTAATGAATATAAGATGATATTTATGTCTGCAGAATGGCTAGGACAACATACCAGGACAATTCATAAATGAGCTTTCGATTCACCTACAATATGTGCTAGAGTGCCAGAAAGAGATAACATCTAATGGAATGGTAAAGGGCATATGGCGTCGCACGATCCAGCGCTAAAAGAAAGATGCAATACCTGTAAAGCAACGTTCAGTTATAGTAAAAGTCTTCTTAAACATTAAAATATATGTAGGTGTTCTGCTGAAAGAATTCTTTGTCCTGCGTGCCCCAACGATTTTGCGACCAAAGACACATCACAGGAACATACCAGGGCCGCTCACTTACAGAAGAAAAAATGTTGCAAAAACTTTGGCAAAATATATATTAGGTGATCCGGCCTCTGTGGTATAACAGACTCAAACATGGTTGTTTTAAATCAAGTCATTTTATCTACATGTTTATATATTTCGCATATAAGTTCGAAATCACAAAGCTAATATTTTAAACTCGCTCACGCGACTAAACCTAGTCTAAAACTTGTCATTATGCTCGTATCTACCTTTTTACTGATTGATCTTTCCTCTGTAAAAATCATTCTCTGACTGAATAAACAATTATCTTAACATTGGTCAATTCATTGTTTCTTCCCAATTGGTCAGTTTCTTCATTACGGACCTTAATATCCCGTCTATATCATATGACAAAACCTATTGTTAACTACACATCATGATACACCTATTATTTATCTCCAGTAGCGTGTCATCCTATCTTATTAGCCTGTCATATGTATATATAGAGACATGGTTGACCTTGCTGACTACAAATAATTTCTCCACATCTAACACACAATTTAAGTTTCTCATAATGTATAACAATCTTAATTACCATATAAAACACCCCTGCATACCACTTAAAAATGTACAGAGACTGATACATACAGTATCCATCACCATTAATGATACAGTTAAAAGTTTAAAAGATTTAAAATGAGCAAGTCTATGATTTTTTTGTACATAGTTAACTCGTTCGTCAAAACAATTATCAGTCTTCATAATTATTTCGAACATATATTAAGTTTAGGCCGTTCATTGTATTGGTTAATTGTGAGCATTCATATTTTATATTTTAATTTAAATTAATCATATTGTTTTGTTCGTTAATGTAAGCAAGTTAGATTTTGTCTTTCCATTAAGTATAATTGCTATATACGAGATCTTGTACGTGTATTAATTTGAGAATGTTCATTATAATGGTAACATGTGAGAGTTAATTGCCTGCGTTATTGTAGATATTAAGTTGTTAAGATGAAAGTCCTTGTTTAGTGCGATACAAATATGCAATTAGCAATGAAATTGCAAACATGAAAGATGTCATAGTTGTATTCCATAACAAATTACACAGTAAATATTTACTTAAAAACAATTATTTCTAAATTTTCATTTTCAACCGGAAATTTAACCATACACGACAGTGTCGGTGCAGTATAGTGCTGAAACGATTAACCAGGTAAACGTCCGGTTACAGATATCCTGATTAGCCAGTTACAATTTATATAACCGGTTAACTGCACTAGATGATCCCCTTCATAGGTTTACATTTTAGTCACATACATTTTCTGTATATATCATCCAGGATATCTGAAACAGACAAAATTATTGATTTAACTCACTTTGTTCTACAAGTGACTGTACAAAGAAACTCAGGAAAATGGACAGGCGATCGTACAGAGGTCATACAAGTGACTGTACAGATTTTCGTTGTATAAAATTGCATTGATAATCTATGATTTTATTGTGTTGTAAGCTTATTTTCGGATTTTATTAGCGTTCGTCGAGTTTGGGAGGTGAGTTTAGACGAGTTTTAATCACATTTTTATACAAAATGGATGTATTTGATGTTTCAGAATATAAACACAACACAGTGAACTTCTGGAAAAACCTTTTTTTCATCATGAACTTAAATGTTATAAACTTAATACTTTTGGATAATTATAACTATTATTCAGTTAAATTCAAAATTACAGCTCAAAACGATCGTAAAATACTGAGATAAATGAAATTAAAGTAGTAAAAAAAAACCTAGTCCAATTGGAATTTTTATATTCAAATTGGCGTAAGTATCCGATGGGAAATAACGATTTCCAAGCGGTCAATTCCAATTGGAAACACAAGTTTCCAATGGGAAGGTAAAGGGTCCAATTGGAAGATTCTGTTTATAGATTCTATAAATAGAATCGTCCAATTGAAATGTAAACAATCCAATTGGACGATTCTATTTATAGATCAATTATTTTTTTGTGTACGGGAAGAATAGGAGCGTGTGTATGTGTGTGAGTGAATGTGGGCATGCGCTTGTATGTGTGTGCAGCGTTGGTGCTTGTGTTAGTGCGTTTGTGTGTCCGTCAGTGTGTGATTTAATCGTACGTGCGTTTGAACGTTTCTATATGCAGCATGCGTGTGAATGCATGTCGTGCATACAAGTGCGTTAAAACTAGAAGTAGTAGTGACAGAAGCAAACACAAAGAAAACATTTATATGTGTGCGTGCCTGTAGTGTACTCAGTTGCAGAAATAACAATAGCAGCAGCAGCAACAGCAGCAACAGCAGCAACAGCAGCAGCAGCAGCAGCAGCAGCACTAGTAGTCGTAGTAGTATTAGCAGCCATAGAAGTAGTAGTAGTAGTAGAAGTAGTAGTTTTTGTTTTGTTTTTTTTGTTTTAAACTTATTTATTTTACTTCGATTGTGAAACAAGTTCTTACAACTTAGACAAATCACGCTCGAAGTCTTTCTGGGTAGAACCAGTACAAAGCATATGCAGAAAAGTGCCTTGCTCAAGGACACCACACATATCCGTAGCGGATGATCGAACCCACAACCCTCCGATCATGGGTTCGGTGCTCTACCACTGGACCACGCGCTCCCCACCAGTAGATATAGTAGTAGTGGTGGTGGTGTGGTTGTGGTGATAGTGGTGGTGGTGGTAGTAGTAGTAGTAGTAGTAGTAGTCGAAGTAGTACTAGTAGTAGTAATAGTGGCAGTTGTCGTAGCAGTAGTTGTAATAGTAGTAATAGTAATAGTAGTAGTAGTAGTAGAAGTAGTAGTAGTAGTAGTAGTAGTAGTAGTAGTGGTGGTATTATTATAAGTAGTAGTAGTGGTGGTGGTATTGGTGATGGTAGTAGTAGAAGAAGTAAAAGTAGTAGTAGTAGTAGTAGTAGTAGAAGTAGCAGCAGCAGCAGCAGCAGCAGCAGCAACAGCAGTACAGGTAGTGTAGTAGTGACAATAGTAGTAGTATCAGTAGTAGTAGTAATAGCAGAGTAGTAGCAGTATTAGTAGTAGTAATAATAGTAAAAGTATCGGTAGTAATGGTGGTGGTAGTAGTAGTAGTAGTAGTAGTAGTAGTATTAGCAGCAGCAGCCATAGTAGTAGTAGTTGTGGTGGTATAAGTTGTAGAATTAGTAATAGTAATTTTGGTGGTAGTAAAATAGTAGTAGTAATAGTATTGGTTGAATGGTAGGAGTAGTAGAAGTGGTAGTTGTAGTAGTAGTAGTAGTAGTAATAATAGTAGTTGTGGTAGTAGTAGTAGCAGATATAGTAGTAGTCGAAGTGGTTGTGGTGGTGTTGGTGGTGGTAGTAGTAGTAGTAGTAGTAGTAGTAGTAGTAGTGGCAGTAGTAGTAATACTAGTAGTAGTAGTTTTAGTGGTGGTGATGGTAGAAGTAGTAGTGGTGGTGGTGGTAATAGTAGTAGTAGTGGTGGTAGTGATGGTGGTAGTATTATTAGTGGTGTTGTTGTTAGTAGTAGTGGTAGTAAAAGTAGAAGTAATAGTGGTGGTGTTGGTAGTTGGTATAGTTGATAGTAGTAAAAGTAGTAGTAGTAGAAGTAATTGAAGTAGAAAGGTAGAAGCATTAGTAGTATTTGTTGCAGTAATAGTAGTAGTAGTAGTAGTAGTAGTAGTAGTAGTAGTAGTAGTAGTAGTAGTAGTAGTAGTAGTAGTAGTAGTAGTATTAGTGAAGCCCTCCCTGGGGTTTTGGAGATCTGGAGAACATGGCCATTTATTGTCAGAGATCTGAGGAACATTGGCCATTACTTTCAGAGATCCAGGAATCAAAGAAAATTTTTTAGAGAACTAGGGATATTGTCCTTAATGAAAAAAGTACCTAGTTTAATCAATTTTATCAGAGACATATAAACAGAGATAGGTAACTCTAAAATTCAGTTGGCACATTTGAACTTTTTCTAGTTTAGTTTTAACTAATTATTTTACTTCGATTGTGAAACAAATTCTTACGACTTAGACAAATCACGCTCAAAGTCTTCCTGGGTATAACCAATACTAAACATATATGAAAAAAGTGTCTTGCTCAAGGACACCACACATAGTCTTGACAAATAATTGAAATACCTACGACCCTCCGATCACAGGTTCGGTGCTTTACCACGTGGCGTTTTCTAAATCATGGAAACACACATCCTCCATAATCAAACAACATATTTTGGTGATTATGGTATCAAAAGAAAGGGTTTGATTTGGGAGATTATTTTTTTTTAAATTTAAGGAAATGAAGAATTTTATGCTTAAAGTTTTTTGTGTGAAGTTTTTTCTCTTTTTTAGCCCATTTTTGAAATAAGAAAAAAAACGACTTCATTAAATATCAATATGAAACTTTCGCCACCGATGGAAAACTTACTGCTTCAACTTTCTACCTAATGTTTCTATTTTTATTTTCTTTTGTTTTAACGTACATGGTATTTGTTAAATCAAGACTACCGTTTTTTGTTTAATTTTTTTTCGTGAAATTTCAACATATTTCGATTTCAATCCGTAATAATTTAAATTCAGAAGAAAAATATTAAATAATTGATAATTGGAATTTGGCATAATTTTTATCAGTTTTACTTTGACAGCAAAATTGTTAAATTCAGACAAAGATTCGAAGAGTTATTATAGAAATACATTATATTGCTATTAGCCTGCCAGTCTCTGTAATTAAGTCACTGATTTTATATATAATTTTTATACTTGATCATAATTGACTTAAAATGAGATGTCGACTGCTTGAAACAGCTTTTGACAGCTTTGAAAGTTTCTTACGTGTTAGTCTGGGCCCCTGCACAACTTCATCCCATAATCGTTTGTACTCAAAATAAATTTTGGATGGTTATTCTGAGCAAACATATATTTACCGTACTGATGCTGAAAGGCAGAATAGCGCAGTGGTTAATATCGTCGATTTCGGATCATAAGGACTGGTGTTCAATACCAAACGGCATCTAATTTTTTTTATTAGATCGTGTTAACACAATAAAGTCAATTATTTATGTGTATTTATAGCCTTTTGTAAATTAACCGTGAAGCTGTTCATTTTTTTGTCTCTTCTGTCCTTTCATCGATATCAGATTCTTCTTTGGCTTTACTTGCCAAAGGTAAGCAGGGCATATGTCGTGGTAAATTGTCCGTTGTCCATCTGTTAACCATTTTCTTTTAGAAGCTATATCCCGACATTTTTCAAAGAATCTTATCCAAACTCACACAGCATTTGTATAATCACAATTCTTAAATTTCTTGAACCAGCGTGATGGAACCACAAATGCTCCCTGCCACAGGGCTTACAAGCACATTTTTAAGGAAACTTAAAAAACACTTTTTCTCTGAAAGTTCAAGCTATAGTCCATAAATATTTTAAACAAGGAAAAGAAGACAGTACATGGATTTTGCTTATTATGATGATGTGTAAAATAATAATAGAGATTTAAGTAGACGTTTTACTTAAGGAAACACTATTTGGTACTTTCAGGGAACTATGTTTAAAACTTTTCGAGATCTAGGGTACCGTGGAAATACGTTAAGAGATCTTGGGAACATGGACAAAATACTTTTGATGAACATCGGCAACTACTTTTGGAGATCTGGGGAACAATAGGCATTACTTTAAGAGATCCAGAGAACAGGGATCCCCCTGGAAGGGTCTCATTAGTAGTTGTAGTAGTAGTATGTGATTTTAGTGTACTTATCGTAGTAAAAGTAGTCGTTGCAGTTACAGAAATAACGGTATTTGTAATAAAAATCTAAAGTACTTTTAATATTTTGACTCAAAGTAAACAACGCAATGAAAGTATGTTTACTTTCGTTGCCCAAAAATGTTATAAATACCTATCTTTTCAGAAAAATATGGCAAAAATGTTAATAAGTCACTCAGAGTTTTAAACAATTACATGCCGGAACTACATGTCTAAAAAAACTTCGGTAACTATGTCGTCACACAGCGTGATTTTATCAGTGCAAATGCGCTATTGTAATAACAATGTTATCAATGACCCTGTAATCTTTGCGGGTGTGGTCATAAAAGCGACAAAGACCATCAGTGTTAATTTAAAGGACAGTATCATTGCCGTAAAGTGTCGATGTTTGCCGAAGCATCAGTAATTATATCATATACGTGTTCTTTTTAAAAATGTGTAAAAAGAACAAGAGAGATAAAGTCTTATTAAAATAGAAATAATATCAATAGAAGCTTAATAAAAATCATTGTTATATTTATCAGTACAAATAAGGAATCATGTGTAAAAGTAGTTGTAATAGTAAAAGTCACAGTATTAAATAGTATAAAGACAAGTCCGATTAAAGATCTCCTGGGGTCAATATTGTCCGTACCCCAAGAAGTTCGATAATATATGGTCGGAGCGGTGGTCAATTAGTAATAGTGAATCCGCCTCCATGCGAAAAGTCGCGGGTTTGATCCCCGACCGCGTCATACTAAAGATTAAAAAATGGTACTGCAACGCTACCTCGCTTGGCGATCAGCAATTATAGGATAGTTCTAAGTCTTGTCGGCCCGGTGTCAGTATAATGAGACTGAAAGTGTTTCATGTCATGTGTGGCAGCGCTTAGAAAAGTGTCCTACGTAATGTAAAAAGACATCATCACGATATGAATGTTTTTGTTTAAGATGACGCTAACCCTATACAACAACATTTATCGTTCCATTATGTATGTAGTTTGCAAAATTTTAACCCTGCATTTTACTTTTGTTAATAGATTACGCAGAGACATAATACAAATATTATGTCCATGTTTATATTCAACAACTATTTTCACTGGAACTGTTTATTAATCAAAATGAATGAAATTGCTTAACCTGCCACACATATATTTAAATAAAAGGAGCTTAGTAAGTGTAAGATGATATTAAAACTAACAAAATTATTAAAATTAACTGTAAAGGCAGACCTTTTTTAAATCGTAAAAGAAAAGTTCATCCCGAAAATTACAATTAAAATTACAATTAATCCTTTTCTGATACTATTATCTCAAAAATCGTTGGATTGTTTTAATAATTATAATCACGAGATAACTCATTTGAACTACTTGAAATCGTCTAATAAGTCCTAAAAAGACCAGGGCTGTGTTCAGTTCTGTTAAACATTTGATAACGTTAGCTAACATATTTTCCTGGACACTGACTCAACCTCGTATTAGCGCACAGTACGCAGAAATTTTAGGGAACCAGTCATTAAACGTATTTGCTGTTTAACAGAGCTGAACGCAGCCCAGGCGTTAGCGATTATAGAACGATCAATCCACCTTTTGTGACCCATAATCGATCAGTAGGAGCAACGGAAAAGAGAAAGTGTATCAGTTACTTGTAAAAAGTCGTCTGATGGTTCTGCTTCGATTGATGTTGGGGCCAACAAATTTCACCTGGCTCCTGTTTTACCATCATATTCTTAAATACTTAAAAACTTCAATCTACGAAACGCAGACAAGTGATCATGATTTTGACTGGCTCCAGTAAAAATGCATATTGTTTCATTCATGTCGATAATATACTAGTAATAGAGAAACCAGTCAAGACTTAGTTAAGTTTTTAAATATTAATGTAAAGCGTTTGTAAAGCAGAAGTCATCGATCATTTGGCACATGAAATTAAGTTTTATGTTCAAGCATCGGATCAGTCGTTACTGTTATGAATACATAACCATCTCCAAGTGCCACTATCTGATACTATGTAGTTGTATTTCAGAAAATATTTACATAAAACAAATTAGGTCACGCTAGTTTTGAAACTAACGATAAAACGTCCCTTTTGAAACCTGCATCAATATAATTAAATATGCCTATATTATGTGTGTCTGCATTTATAATATTTTCATGGTCATCAATTTCCTATACATTGATTTTGACCAAGAAACAATAGTGAAATCGATTAGTAGTCCAGGTCTTAGATTACGAACACAGGGGTCTAAGGTTAACCCCCACACCTCCAACTGCTTTAACAAAAATCTCTATTGACCCTGAAATTTTGTCTATCACTATCTTTTATTTAGGAAAAAGTACCAATTTAACGGCCTGCATACCGGTACATTTTAATGTCCTATGTGTATTATGTAAATATATCTAAACAATAAACAAAGCGAACATTTTTATCAAAATGAATATTCACTAGATACGTAAATAAAAAAAGCTTAGTTTATGGAGAGATTTATTATTATAATTACAACTAAGAATACTGTACGGCTGTTGACGAATTTGTTTTATTATTGGGGTTTAACATTTGTTTTAACATTTTTAAAGTAAATACGGCGTATCCAGTTTTTCTGGTGTAAGAAGAAATCAGAATCAGAATAGAACAACCATAATTTCCATTGGTATCTTTATTTATTTTTATATTGATGATTTACCTTAGCTGATTACACTAAAGTTGCCATTTCATTAAAAATAAAAAAAATATGTATACATTCTCGGTGAAATTAATAAATAAGTTATATTTACTGTTGTATTCATTTTTAATTTCACAAAGTAAAACAATATTGAAAGTGAAACAAAATACCGGAAACTGTCGATATGTTACGAAAGTCTCGGCGTGTATCACTCGTTATTTTCCGGATTTTTCCGATAGCGATTACCTGCAGCAGACGAAATATAGATTTTTAAGCAGATGATCCGCGCAAAGTTATAGGTATTTCGCCATTCACAGCTTATCGACGGTTTCCGTATACATCTCTATCTCATCTTATATAAGTTTATTCTGTTCAATCACGCGTACTCTTAGTGCCCAGAAGAAATTTGATTTTAAAGATTACAAAAATATATAGTATTAGTCTTGGTAGTAGTAACATAGACATCAACAGAGATATGAGTGACTGCAGGTGCTTCTTAAAATTCCGAATGTCACATTAAGCGTTTTTTTTCAAATATTAGAAACAACTCTACCTGGACTAAACATAACTTTGTGGTATTTTTTTACTATTTTAGAGGGAAACTTTTCATTCAAATCCATTTCTGAAGTAAAGAATAGTATTTGTAGTAGTAATAATTGTAGTAATATAGTATTAATATAAGTAGTAGTATTATTTTTAGTAGTAGTATTAGTAGTAGAAGTAGTAGTAGCAGCAGTATTTGTAATAGAAGTAGTTGTTATAATAATAATAATAATAATAATAATAATAATAATAATAATAATAATAATAATAATAATAATAATAATAATAATAATAGTAGTAGTAGTAGTAGTAGTAATAGTAGTAGTAATAGTAGTAGTAGAAGTAGTAGCAGTAATTCTGAGTAAGATAGTTCTGACAAACACTTTACTGGGTATTGACGGGCAAATGACAATGAGCCGTAATGATGTATATAAATCATCAGAGAGACTGTTGCTTGATAGGCGGGGATTCAAACTTACGACACCTGGACACATAGTCAGACGGGATTCCGACCGAGCTTACCGGACCTGACCCAGCAGTTATAGAAAAGTTTAAAGTAGCATCATTGATAGTTATCATAGTTAATGTGATTTTCTTATCTTTAAATGGAGGATCTTGGATTGAATACGATTAGCTCAGTCGGCAGTGCGTGTGACTGTCAATCCAGGTGTCGAGAGTTCAAATCCAAACCTAGTCTCCATGATTGATATACGACATTGCGTTCCATTATCATACGTCTCTTGACGCTGATTCTAGTTGGATCAGTTGCAGAAATGTGGTGTACTCGAGTACTTATTAACCTGTCAGGAGGCAAGTGTGGCTACTATAATCGATTGTCTGTTAGCCCTCGATAGCATAAAAAGGATGCTAAGAACTGAATCAATTAATGATTGACCAGACATTGCAAATAAAAAATTGTTTTTGCTGAGCTCAGTCGGGAGTGCGCCCGACTATCAATCCAGGTGTCGAGAGTTAAAATCCTAACCTAGTCAAGTCTCAATGATGATTGATATACGACATTGTGTTCCATAATCATTTGTCTCTTGACGCTGATTCTAATGGAAAAGTTATCAGTTGCCGAAACTTATTAACCTGTCAGGACGCAATAATGGTTAGGTTAATCGATTGTCTGTTAGCCCTCGATGGCATAAAAAGGATGCTTAGTACTGAATCAATAAATGATTGAGCAGGAAATGCTAATAAAAATGTATCTTTGCTGAGCTTTGAACTTGTGTTTTTCATGTGGGTAGGTAGGTAGGTAACTAAATTCGTTTTGCTTTTTGGGGTTGCATATAGTAATTGAAGCGTCCGTCCGTCGGACCTCCCGTCCGGTATTTCGTGTCCGGCCTGTAACTTTTTCATGCATAGATAAATAGGAATAACACTTGCTACAAATGATCAACATAACATGACGACGTGTTGCGAGTAAGACCCACACCCGTTCCGCAAATGTCAAGGTCACAATTTGAGTTTGTTTGACAACACTTTGAGACTGTGTGAGATTTCATGTTCTGCCAGTAACTTTGTTATGCATAAATTGATTTAATGATACTTGCTACAAGTGATCAACATAACATGACGACGTATGTAAGGCCCACACCTGCACCTCAAAGATCAAGGTCACAATTTGAATTTGTTTAACAACACTTTGAGTCTGTGTAAGATTTCGTGTCCGACCAGTAATTTTGCCATGCATAGATGGATTTTAAAAAATACTTGCTACAAATGATCAACATAACAAGACGACGTGTCGCGAGTAAGACCCACACCCTTACCTCAAAGGTCATGGTCACACTTTGAATTTGTTTGATAACAATTTCAGTCTGTTTGAGATTTCGTGTTTGGCCTGTAGTTTTGTCATGCATAGATGGATTTTGTTAATACTAGCTACACGTTATCAACATGATGTGTCACGCGTTACACCCAGAATCCCACTTTAACGGTCAAGGTCACAATTTAACTTTGTTTGATGATATTTTCAGTCTGATTGAGATTTAGTGTCCGGTCTGAAACTTTGTCACCTATGGATAACTTTCAAAAAAACTTGGCCCAATTATATGCGACACTACTTATTCTTACTCGATACACAACATCCTTACTTGACTATAGATTTTTCTAACTGGGCACTAGATTTTCTTATCTATCTATAATCAACATCCTTACACAACATTCAAATTCTTTATTTGACACTTTATTTTCATACGCAACACCAGATTTTCTCATTTGAAAACTAATCCTTATTTGTCTATAGATTTTTCTTACTTGGTACTAGAAGTTCTAATTTTTATATACTCAACATCCTTACACAACATTTAAATTCCTTATATGACACTTTATTTTCATACGCGAGACCAAATTTTCTCATTTGATACACAACATCCTTACTCTACAATATATTTTTACAACTGATCACTAAATTTTCTAATCTATATATACTTAACAATCTTATTCCTTATTTGACACTTTATTTTCATATGCGACACTACATTGTCTCACTTTATACACAAAATCCATACGTCACTATATATTTTCTTACTTGGAACTAGATTTTCCGATCTATCTATACTCAACATCCTTAAACAACATTAAAATTCCTTATTTGACACTATACTTTCATACGTGACACTAGATTTTCTCACTCAATACACAACCACATATCTTGAGTATAGATTTGTCTTAATGGGTACTAGATTTTCTACTTTAAATACACTCAACATCCTTACAAAAATTCAAATTTCTTATTTAACACAATATTTTCATATGTGACACGAGATTTTCTCACTTGATACAAAAAATCCATACGTGACTATAGATTTTCTTACTAGGAGCCAGATTTTCTAATCTTTTTATACTCAACATCCTTACCCAATATTCAAATTATTTATTTGACACTTTATTTTCATATGCGACACTAGATTTTCTCACTTAATACACAAACTCCTTACTTGACTATAGATTTTTCTTGCTGGGTACTAGAATTTCTAATCTATATATACTCAACATCCTTACACTACATATAAATTCCTTATTTGACACTATATTTTCATATGCGACACTCGATTTTCACACTTGATACACAAAATCTTTACTTGACTATAGATTTTTCTTACTGACAACTACATTTTCTTATCTATATATACTCAACATCCTTACACAACATTAAAATTCCTTATTTGACACTATATTTTCATACGTAACACTAGATTTACTCACTTGATACACAACATCATTACTCGACTAACGATTTTTTCTTACAGGACACTAGCTTTTCTAATCTATATATTTATATTCAACATCCTTACACAAGATTCAAATTCCTTCTTTGACACTATATTTTCATACGTGACACTAGATTTTCTCACTCAAAACACAACATTCTTACTTGACTATAGATTTTTCTTACTGGGCACTAGATTTTCTAATCTATATTACTCAACAACCTTACACAGCATTCACATTTCTTATTTCACACTACATTTTCATACACGACACTATATTTATAACTTGATACACAACATCTAACTTGACTATAGATTTATCTGACTGAGCACTAGATTTTAAAATACTCAAAATATTTACACAATATTCAATTTCTTATTCGACACTATATTTTCATACGCAACACTAGATTTTCTCACTTGATACATAACTTACATACTTGACTAAAGAGTTTTATCATGGACACTAGATTTTTTAATCTATATTTATTCAACATTCTTCCATAACATCCAATTCTTTTTGACTCTATATTGTCATACATTACATTTTCTCACTCAAAACAGAAAATCCATACTTGACTAAAGATTTTTCTTACTGGGCACAAAATGTTTTAATTTATATTCACTAAACATCATTACACGACATTCAATTTTTCTTATTTAACATTATATTGTCATACGCCACACTAGATTTTCTCACTTAAAACACAACACCCTTGTTTGACTATAGATTTATTCTTACTGGCACCAGGTTTTCTAATCTATATTTACCTAACATTCTTACACAGCTTTCAAATTACTTATTTGAAACTATATTTTTATAAGCGACACTACATTTTCTCACTCAGTACACAACTTCTTTACTTGACTATAGATTTTTCTGACTGGGCACTAGATTTTCTAATCTATATTTACTTAACATCCTTACACGGCATTCAAATTCCGAATGTCATACTATATTTTCATACGTGACACTATATTTTCTCACGTGATACATAACATCCTAACTTGACTATAGATTTTTCTTACTGGGCACTAGATTTTATAATCTATATTTACTCAACATTCTTACAAAGCATTCAAATTCCTTATTTGACACTATATTTTTATATGCGACACTACATTTTCTCACTCAATACCCAACATTCTTACTTGACTATAGATTTTTCTTACTGGGCAGTAGATTTTCCAATCTATATTTACTCAACATTTTCACATGGCATTCAAGTGTTTTATTTCACACTATATTTTCATACGTGATACTAGATTTTCTAACTTGATTTACATCTTTACTTGACTTTATATTTTTCTTACTGGGCATTAGATTTTTTAATTCATATTTACTCAACATTTTTAAATAACATTCAAGTTGCTTATTTCACACTAAACATGTTTATTTTCATACGCGACACTACATTTTCTCACTTGATACACAACATCCTTACTTGACTATAGAGATTTTTTACTGGGCACTAGATTTTCTAATCTATATTTACTCAATATTCTTACATAACATTCAAATTTCTTATTTGACACTATATTTTTATATGAGACACTACATTTTCTCACTCGATACACAATATCCTTATTTGACTATAGATTTTTCTTACCGGGCACTAGATTTTCTAATCTATATTTACTCAACATCATTACGCAACATTCAAATTTCTTATTTAACACTATATTTTTATACACGACACTACATAGTCTCACTCGATACACAACATCCTTACTTGACTATAGATTTTTCTTACTGGGTATCTATATTTACTCAACATCATTACATGACATTCAAATTCCTTGTTTGACACCATAATTTTGTACGCGACACTAGATTTTTTCACTCCATCCACAAAATCCTCACTCGACTATATATATTACTTACTGGGCACTAGATTTTTCTAATCTATGTATTCTCAATATCCTTATGCGACATTTGATTTTCTTGACAATATATTTTCATACGCAAATTAGATTTTCTCACTCGATCCACAACATCCTTAACTGTCTATATATTTTTCTTACTGGGCACTAATTTGTATATACTTAACATCCTTACAGACCATTCAATTTTCTTGTTTGACACTAGATTTTCATACGCGATACTTGATTTTCTCACACGATACACATCTTTACTCAACGCTAGTTTTTTTTACTGGGCACTTTATTTTCATATCTATATATACTCAATATTTTAGTTGACACATGATTTTCTTACACCACACTTCCCAATTTCCCCATTGTTCGTTTTTTATAGAAAATTAAAATAACTATTGAAAACATAAGGATTTGTAAGTTGTCAAATTAACGACTAGATTTTTCGAAAGTGAGGCAAAATATTGTGAAATAAATACCTGGATTTAATTTCTTATATTTCCCTCAAAACACAATGAAAAAATTATCTTTATATGTTTGTTGTTGAATGATATATATTAAACTTGAAAGTAAAAAAATTAAATAAAATAATAAACACTGTTTATTTAAGGTTTAGATCTTTCTGAACAGTACATGCGTATAATCAATGGGAAATGTTGATTTTTGGAAATGTATACATTTTTGAGGAACATTAAATTTTATCAATTTAAGCTAATTTGGATAACTTTAAAAGTATCGGCGATTGAAAATAAATTATACCAAACGGTTATTTTGAAGAATTCATATTGGTATCTTTGATATCTTTCGTGAATTAAGGTTTTGAAAAGAACCATTTGATGCCGAAAAATATACATTGCTCGGAAATGAGTATATTGTGGATGATTTCTTTTCTAATAAAACTTAATTTATTGGTAACTTTGACAATATAACCGATATCAAATGAGTTTTGTCAGGTTTTCTTGTTTCTTTCTTGAGTATCTTTCGATAATTAAGGTTTCAAAAAAGAACGCATTGAGTAATAAACCGCACATTTTGTCAATAGTGTTCGATTTTGAATGTGATTTTAAACATTTTATTGGATGAACTATTTCTTCTTACCTTTACTAATTTAAAGTTTACATATTATGAAACAAATCATTTAAATATTAATACATAACTTAAAGTAACTCCAGATAAAAAAGCATTATTGTACACCCATAAAACGTGGACTTTCCGTAGTGCGTGTGAATATAACGTGACACCGGCACTTTCCAATTAAATAACGCCGATATCAATATAAGAACTTTCGTATTGGAAAATCTCGGTTCCCATTGGCCAATTCTGAAAATAGATTTCCGATTCCAAATTTATCTTTCCAACTTGGACAAAACGACTTTCCAGTGGGAAAGCATGCATTTTGGGTGGTCTTTAGATTATAATTGTGACATAAATCGGTAATTTATAATGCTTTAGTTTACCTTTTTGTGAACGCACAGTCGTACTCTTCAAACTGCGATACCTTGTCAATAAAAATAACGAAAGATAAAATAAAAGTTTTTGAAAGAATTTTTCCAGGAATTCACTGTGTTGTGTTCGTATAACACTGATATACAACACAAAACAAACTGTGTGAGAATATTGTACAGTAAGAACTTGTAAGAATGATTTAACTGACCAGCACAGGATAGCCGATGGACGACAAGACAACAATATTTTACTTCGTTACTCACAAATGACCGTACAAACTCAACATTTCAAAGTGACTGTACAGTTCGTTTATACACTGTGTTGTTTTAAGCATTTTAGATAAAATACTACACAAGCCTTTTATATTAAGAATGTAATATTTAAATTGCTAATACATTCTCTAATCATCACTATGTCCGCCTTTGTTAATTACCACCATTAAAGCCTTTTATGGCACACTATGCACAGGGTTTCTCAGTTTCTCTATTGTAATCATTAACTTTTAAGGTCTCTTTATTCGTCTTTTCGGTTCTTAATATTTTTTACTCTAAATCTGAAAACACAGTATCATCATAAAATCTAAATAAACTTTCTATCAGAGGGTTCTCCGTGGCCGAGTGGTCTGGGGTGCCGTATAAAGGTCACTTACCTCTCGCTGCAAAGGTCGTAAGTTACTTACGGAAGGAAGTCGCCGTGGGTTCTACTCTGTCTGACTCAGTCTGAGGTCTGCCTCCACCAGTAAACCTGGATGTGCAATATATAACCTGAAATGTGTTGAAAATAGCATTAAACCCCATTAAAAACACACACAAAATACAAGAAATGTCACAGGTCAGTGTCGCATACTCCAAAAATGGTCTGTGAAAATAAAGATATATTTTATAATAGGTAGCTGTGTATCCATGAATATCAAGAGTCATGGACTTACGTTTCAGACTAGACACGCAATTTCATGGTTTTTATTTTTACAATAAAATATGACCCTGGCCTTTGTGTAACCTTGATTGTGACATCTATTGTAAAGGTCTGGGTATTTCTACAGTTAAATGCAGGTGACACATCATCATGACATGTTGATCACTTGCATCAAACTATTTTAAAATCCCTCCATGTAAAACAAAGTTACAGACCAGAAATGGAATTTCAAACTAACTGAAAGTGTGACCTTGAGGTCTGAGGTTAGGTTCTGGGTCTTAACGCGACTCTTCGTCATGTCATGTTGATCAACTGACAAATTGAGCCAATTGTTTTTGAAATCAATCCATGTTATCCAGGTCCGTGTCTTACGTGTGACACATCGTCATGTTATCTTGATAAATTAAGCCAGGTTAAAGACAAAGTTACAGACCAAACATAAAATATCAAACACATGGAAAGTATGACTTTGACCTTTTAGGAAAGGTTCTCGGTATTACATGCGACACTTCATCGTGTCATGTTAATCAACTCAGCAAGTGTTTTGTCATTTGTAGCAGGTCGAACACGAAATCTCACACAGACTCAAAGTGTTGTCAAACCAACTTAAAATGTGACCTTGATCTTTGAGGTACATGTGTTGATCTTACGCACGTGTTGCCATGTCATGCTGATGAATTGAGCAATGTGTTTTTTAACAAAGTAACAGACCGGACACGAGACTCAAGCAGACTGAAAGTGTCGTCAAAGTTAAATTGTGCCCTTGACCTTAAAGTGGGAGTCTGGGTGTTACGCGCGACATTTCGTCATATCATGTTGATCATTTGAAGCAAGTATTTATAAAATTCATTTATGCATGTCAAAGTTACAAGCCGGACACGAAATATAAAGTAGACTGAAAGTGTTGTTAAACAAACTTAGAGTGACATTGACCTTTAAAGTGCAGGTGTGAATTTTACGCGCGACACGTCGTTATGTCATGTTAATGGATTGAGCCAAGTGTTTTTGAAATTTATCCATAGATAACAAAATTACAGACCGGACACGAAATCTCAAACAGTCTGAAAGTATTGTCAAACAAAGTTAAATTTTGGCCTTGACCTTTGAAGTTGGAGTCTATTATGCTGTTCATTTGTATCAAGTATTTATAAAAAATCATCTGTGCATGACAAATTTACAGGCCGGACACGAAATCTTATACAGGATGTATTTTAAGTTAATTTTGTAAAACATCTTAAACATTTAGGTGTTACTTTTAACCATGGTGGAAAATGGCATCAACATATAAATAATGTTGTTTCATCAGCTTTAAATTTTGTTAGGCATGATGCGAAAAATCAAATTTCGGTAATCCCTAATCCAAATATATATATATATATATATATATATATATATATCATTTCTGCGACGAGTTTTTGAACATGCATTAATTGCTGTTGATGATTGTTCCCAATATGAAAAAGATAAACTAGTAAAAGTACAACACAAAGCAGCTAGAGTGTTTACTGGTTTAACGTTCGGTTTCTATAAATAAGTTATACACTGAAATCTGGTGGTTATCGCTCTCAGAAAGAAGAAAATATAAAAAATATATTTTTGCATATAAACCTAAAACAGGAATTCTGCCAGATTATTTATTTATTTCTCTTTTTCCAGAACAGTAGAAATAAATACATCTTTCAACTTACGAAATTCTTCCGATTATGTTGTTTTTAACACAAAAACACAACTATTTGCAAATCGTTTATTCTGTCATGCGTATATATTTGTAGTACAGTTCCCGAGTAATATTTGTATCTCAGAGACGTTATCTGTTTGTAAAACACATTTAACAAACATGTATTATAAAACGCAAATGGTACCATCGTATTATCTAACTAGAAGTCGAATTTTATCAGTTCTCCACGCTCGTTTGAGAAACGGAGGTAGTCACCCTAAGTTTGATACTTTTTAAAACACTTGATGCAAGGATGTGGTAATGAAAGAGAAGACACCGAGCACTACTTTATGCAATGTTCTATGTATACTGATGAACAACTTCGTCTTTTTCGTTCTCCACTGCGTTTTCAACCATTAAGTACACGAGTGCTTTTGTTTGGTAAGAGTACATATACAAATGACACAAATATATTAAAGACACGAAACGTTTTGTCAACAATTGACTCTCGGCATCAGATACCTAATTTTATGCCTCTCTTAAATGCACCGGAACGATATTATGACAGCACTTCTGTATTTTCTCTTTTTTTATCACCAATTTTAATTATTTTTTCTTTTATTGATCTCTTCTTTTTTAACTTGTTGCTTTACATCCTATTGAATGTTATAATTCCAATCTTCATTCTAATGTTATTTGTATATTGAAAATGAAGGGCTATAACTAATGTTATTAGAACTTATATGCAACCCCAAAACATTTTTTTGGCGGGGATATAAATAAAGTTTTCGTATGGATTAAAATCCATTTATTTAGGCCATTTGCCCTTTAAGATGAAATTTGGTCGATTTTTTCCAGTCTCTCAGATTCAAATTCTGGATTGCTTTCACAGATGCAAGCTTCTTTTTGCATTGATACAAATTCAGAGATATATCTTTTTTTCTAAAAGCCTTACAGCCCAGTTGATATTAAAAGTTCCTATGCACAGGTGACTTATTCACACGTACTGAGTTTTCAAGTTGAACACCCTTTCTTGCATTTGGCTAACTGCTATGGCATTAGATACTCTTACTACTTCCAAACATTTTAAAATGCATGGATGATTTAAAGCCTAATTAAACTTCCGAAATGCACATGTTTTGATAATAACAAAATGATTTTAATAAGATGTGTTTATATTATGCTTAAACCATTCCTGTAGACGACTTAGTGACTGTTTTTAAAAAAGTGATAAAATAAATAACTTTGATCGAATAGGTATTTCTTAGACGAGCGGATCGAACTTTTAACTTTTGTTTATATTTTTGTAATTTTGTAATGACTCGGTCGCTTTCCGACTGTACCTTTGCCGGTGTTCGGAAGTACACAAATGAATACTGCAGTGGTAGTATGCGGATTAAGACCGTTAGAGGGGTTCATTAACAAGATTAGAAAAGTTGTGGCTTGACTAATATTATGTATCGTTATTGGGTTTTCTCTCTTTTTTAAATATATTGATTTCTGCAATAAAACTGTTTCGAACGTAGTACGCATTATATCATTTGTAAATACGCACTGAAAAACAACGAGTACCGAATACTTCTTGGTCTAGTAAATCTTGCTCAGGATCCCCCCTTGCATATGTGCGTGATACTATCGCACGCGCTATTACTTCACAAATCACTTTATCACAGTCAATATTGAGAGGCTACCAAGGACAGTATAGTTATAAAAAAAGAAATTTTATTTCTAATTTCACATGAACGATTCTTCGCTTTCGTGCAATAAATTAGCTCGTGTGTTCCAGTTCATTAATACACTAAGGGGAATGAAAGGGAAGTTCCATCTTACCACAAGCGGTTATTTGATTTTTAACCGCATCCCCCACAGTTCTCCATACGCAAGTTTCTCTCTGAAGTAAATTGATCATATATAACCGACCGACGTCGTAGCTCCCCGTTTTCTGCCGAAGGTGTTTATCGAAAAGACACGAACATTAATTTGTTAACAAAACCCGTTCTAAATGATGTACTAGTTAGGTGCTTTATATTTTTTTTTTCATATGCAAAGTCTCTTAGTGATCAAATAAATATGTATTCTATCATCTGTTAGAGTAAAACTGACTTAAGTTAAAACTTAAAACTACTGTTTCTGAAGTTTAATGAGCCGTTAATATCTGTAAAGTCTGTCATGGTTAACAGCAATAAATAATTATCTGTCAGAAATATACAAGTTAACAACTTGCAAACAATAGAATCAACAAATCTTTTATTATTTTATAAATCGATTCAGAATTCAGATTTTGATTTCAATCTTTAAATAGAAATATTGCAGTGGCGTATTGAACTGTATTACATCTTGTAAGAAGTCATTTATCTATGAGACTGTAAACATATTGCTTGTTCAAATAATTCAAATGAGTTCTCCCATTGGATAAATATTTTATTATTAGTATTATTTTTCTTTTATTACACATTTTATGACTTTAATGTCAAGATTGCGAAAACAAAATAGTCTTGCATGTTTATATATTTAAGTCAGATACACCCACCCTGTTTATAGACAATTAATATATAGAAGTGGCGCGTACATAATAACTTACATGCATAGGTATATTCACAAGCATTATACTATAACATAATTACAACTATGTATCAAATCAAAGCTGGTTCAATTCCAATAGACAATCTCTTTTTTCGTTTTTCTTGATTGCCCGGTTGGATTGATACTTTCTCCAGATCTGCACTCCCTCCTGTATGGGTGGAACCAGAACAACAAACACCGTGCATACCATGCAACAGTGGTTACAAACCGAGATCCACATGTTCAGCTGACTCACAGTTAGAACACCCTCACTTAGCGCAACCGACGGAATTATTATCAAGAACACAACAAAGCTAATGGCGGCGGCTATATAGGATACCTTTGAATATGTTATCCATATTCTGAGTAGTTAAAACTGTACGTTCGCTCATATCTGTGTCGGCAAGTTCTTCAAAATAAAGGGCACAGTAAGGATTTAATGGATTGTCGATGCACATAGTTTTCTGCCACTCTATGTCCAAATACCCACGTAGGTTAGAGTTATATGGACTATTTTCAGTTTGATTCGATTGGTGATTTCTCTGTTTTGGTTGGGTACACATGGACACGATGACGGATATAACGGTGCTGGTAACGACACCTGAAAGAAGACCCGTCATGAGACTCCAGTCTTGGGCAGTGTTGATGAAGAACTTTGAAAGTCCACCTTCATATGTTGATGCGTATGATAACATTCCAACTATGGCTGCCACAAGACCGATTATTCCACCTGAAAAGTATATATAAATATGGAACAGTTTTAATGGTTTTGAAATGTGATGTGAATAAATATGAATAAATAAGTATGGTTATTAAGACTTGATAGGTGTCATAGATTAGATCATCCTTTATATGTTGAAAGCTCTTGAAAATTTTCTATCATATGTATACAGTTTATTCAAGATAACAAACTGTGTTCAATAAAACGAATACTAATGAGTAATTAAGAAAATTGTAGCTGAGTATTGAAAATCAGATTAGCACTGCAAAACAACTATTTAATTCCAAATAATATATTTTACCTGATAGTAAACCTTTTGACGTTGCACGGACCCATGCTAATGTCAGGAAGAGGGGAACCTGGAAAGGTGCGATGAGTAACGGTGTAACAAAGAAGGCCCAGTTGAGGTCCATACCCGACTCGTTGATGATACGACCATATGGCACAATGACAATGGCCACCCCGACCATACACCACGTCTTGTACTGAAGAAGGGCATCCTCATAGTGTCGGTACTGAAGTTGGTCATTACTTTATTCCATTATATCGTATTTGGTAAATTATCATCAGATAATGACATGTCCATAATATTAGAAGCATGTAAGTTGGGAGTATTAAGCTATGTGGTATGCTAAATTACCAGAAGCTATTCCGTAGTTTAAAAAAATACCAATGTATATTAGTTAAATTATAACTATTGATATTTACTGTCTCACATATAAACAACACTCAGTACTGGTTCTACCCAAGAAGCGGATTCGAGAGCGGTTCATATAAGCTCTGAGCTTTCATCTCAATCGAGTTAAAATAAATATAAAACTAAAAAGAAATATAGTCAATAATTTTAATTTCTGGATAACTATAAAGCTACCTTCCTGTGTACCAGACACTTGTATTGAAAGCCATACTCAAGTTTTCCTGACAATCCTGTTTTAATGTCGTCCACACAGTCTGCACATCCATCAGACGAATGGCACTGGCATTTATCACGTTCGTTCTCTTCATAAATCTGCTGCAGTTTAGTTTTACCACAGAGGGGACAGTCTGTCGGCTGTAAGTTTTGTCTGTTAAAGTAATTTCCATATAATTCAAAGAGATACTAGCCTTTTTAGATTGATGAATAAAAAATCAAGACAAATGAAAACGCATCACAGGTTTTATAATGGTAGAACCTCAATTGATAGCACGAGAGAACATGTACTTATCAATACCCTACAGTAGTTACCGAGCGTTATCAACTGGTAAGTTGTTACATGTAAGGCAGTTAACTGTACATTTCCTTTAGTACCACGTGTACATTTACCACGCTGTCAATTTGATATAAACATTGCACCAATTCATGTCTTAGTCGACTAGCAATGAGAAAGTAAATCATAACGTTGGATATTTTAAAAATTGAAAAATGCCAAGATTAAATAACGAAATTCGAAATTTTCTTTAGGACTTTTGCAAGTTGTATTATCACAAGTTGCTCTTGTTAGACGATTTAACGTCAACCGTTCGACAATATCCAAAATCGCTTCTTGACAGCAACTTCGACGGCAAATATAGTCGACCAGTTTGCCGTACCACAGTTACAGACTATTTGTGTGTAAGTAACCGTTTTAACACTACAACATCGATACGCATGGTTACACACATCGCGTGACGATGAAAGCCGTGCAAACTGGAGACGTATCGTCATTTCTGACAGGTTTAAGTTCCATTTTAACGCTAAACTGTAGTTTTCTGTGTTACAGTAATGCTTTTACTATTCAGGGTAATTTATGAAATGTAACAAAATAGTTTACTAGATATACAACACCTGAATGGTCGTACGTAAATCTTCACTATGTCGTAAATTAGAATTGATGATATTGACATCACTTCTCCGGATCCTGTGGACATCAACGTCATTGTTAACATGGTTAGAAACACAAACGAACCTTCTTTGCCTAGTAACGTCTGGATTACAAAAGGAGTGATATAACCTGCAAGCAGTATGTGTAGTGTCATTATTGGCAACAAAAAAACAAATAATAAGTTAAATAGAAATAAGGAAAGATTTCTGGACATTGAAATATAAATAATTGTCATATAAAACAGACCTTTGTTGATTTCCTCATCAGTCAACAAATTAGTTCCATTCTTGAAACTGAGGTTCTTGTACGTCATCGAAGACACGAAAGAGAAGGACGTAGGTATGGTGAACCACAGAAACCCTGCAATCAGATATCCAATCATTCCCTCCTTAGGCTTGGCAGCTATTCTACTTTGCCAGTTGGCTTGGTCGCAGAACGCGACAGCAGTGGACATAAAAAACATCACGACGCCATAAATAATTCCGGATTCTGTCCTAAAGGTTAGAAATGACTGTTGAAAATTCCCTTCCGGACCTTTTAAACACGACATGACATCATAAAGGGATTCAGTTGAAGTAACTGTTTCCACATCCGGTTCAGCTAAGTAGGTGATTTTGAGAATGAAAACAGATGTTGAGATGAAAATGAGTGCTGTATTGAAATACGATATGTAGAAAGTGGTTCCGAGTCCCCCAACGAGACAGTATGAGCCAAACAGTACTGCTAAAACCATGACGACGAATTCGCTGGATACATCTTTGGTAAGCACTTCAACGGCAGCTTGACCTGCACAAATATACAAAATGAATAATGTTGTATGGTATTGTTCTTGTTCCAAACGTATACCAAGAGTAGGAATGATACAATGATGATGATAATAATAATTATAATAATAATGATAATAATAATAATAATAATAATAATAATAATAATAATAATAATAATAGTGATTATAATTATAGTTATAATAATTATACTATTGGATTATTTTATAGTGAGTTATTAAAATATTGGAGTATATTGTACAAGTAGGTATTGTGGTGGAAACCGTTTTAACACATATATCAATATGAATTTTACCATAATACGTGCAAGTACAATACACAGGTTTTCCCCCAGGCCTTTATCGCATGTCGCACGCGACATGCCTTCAAAGTTGCCGGTCATTTTGCGACAGGTCATAATCGGCACGACATGCCTTAATTCCCGGAGCGACAGGCCATAAATATCTACTTCAACAATACACAAATTGATCAGGTCTCAAAAAATCCACGCATAATGGGCCGATATCATAACTACCATACCACCCGCTATCGTTTACTGTGCAGACCTAACTGCACACGGCTATTTCTTTGATCTGTCAGAGTAAGCAGTAGACCTTTTTCTGATTGTCGTAAAATGTGTTTGTGTTTATCGTAAACTGTATCTCTCCATAAGGCTGGCATAATTACGTCACAGGTGTACCTGTCAATCAAGTGTTATACTGACGAGTAACATTGTAACTAGCCACATGTACGCAAGATCACAGTGACTGCGAATCTGTTGATTTGACTACACCTTCTCCTCAATCTGCCACGTGCTTCAAACAACTTTGATTGAAATTGGTTTGTTTATTCCAATGACTATGGAAACAATGAATGTGTTAATTGGAGGGTCAGGTAGGGACAGGTACACGACGTGACCGTTCACAGGTTGTATTATAAAGACAATAGATTTATTAATTGATGGAACAGGTACGTGTCGCTACCTTTATGTTAGGTATTTTATGGTTTCAATCAAGACAATAGATTCGTTAATTAGAGGAGAGGGTATATGTCATTAAACATGTTTGTTTTCACGGGTATATTTGAGTGGACAACGATAATCGGCACGATGAATTGTATTACATATACGAAAAATAAAATCTCATTATTAAAAAAGAATTCCGATAAACAACTTGTATTGAAATTGTGTCTTCACGAAAGCGAAATGCAACTTTTGGGGATATTACGCGATTCTTCAAAAAGTAACGACCAGCTGCGGAAACGATCAGCATGTATGTATTTCATAAATGTGTTCTGTTTTTCATTAGTTGACCTTAGAATTTTAGGACAAGGGATTGGCATAGTAATTTCGTGATATATCATGATTGAATTAGAACATTTTTATTATAATCAAATCAGCTGAGTTTCCATCTTGATTGGTTCAGATTAACACTGGTTTACAAGCATTGCACAAGTTTTAAACCATTTAGAAAAATGTTATGCACTTGCAATTTCATTATTAATTATAATGGCTTTGTCTTGATTTAAAGAATTATTCAAATAATTGTTCACTAATTGAATGCTAGTGTAAATATTGTTTCAGAAGCTGTCAAAATATTTTTTTAAAGGTCAGCATTCAAGTTGATGAGCCAGCACCAACATCACATGAGTCAACACAACAAGAATGTCCGGGGACACCAAAGCATCAGCAACAAATGAATGCAGATTTTATTTTTCAATCTTAGAATACTTCTCAGTTTATGTTTCCACCATTCATTTCGTGAAGCCATTTGTCAGTTATATTCATTAGTGCTGTTTGACAGGAGCGATGTGTCCTTAACCCAGATTGAGATGTATGTAAAAGGTTAAAATCTGACATATACTTATAAAGTTGTTTGGATCTCCTTTTTTGTATAGAAGTGTCTTTTGCATTTTTAAAAAGTTGAGGGCAATTTCCACTTTCCATGACTATTGAATATATAAGTTTATGAAGAAACTATTGCAGGTCACTGGTGCACTTATTCATAATATTCTAGGGCCTATGTTATCTAGGCAAGAAGATTTGTTTATATCAATATTATATAGTTCTTTAAAAAGGGTTATCTTATTGACTAGTTAAAATACTGTTCATGTGGATGCTTTCTTTGAACATGTCTTTAATTCTTGAAAAATTGGAGATTGTTCACAGGACTGACTTCTAATATTTTTTACACTAGAAGTGATGAAATCATTAAATTTATTTGCAACATCATCAAGATTTGTGATTTTTAAACCATCATTAGAATTAAGTACTGCTGAACTGAATGTTTTGTTTGAAGGACTTAAGGAAAAAATACATTTCCATAATGACTTTGGGTCCTTAGAGTCTTTTATTGCCTCAGATTAGAACTCGTGCTTTGCTTTTTCAATTAATACTGACGACAAACACATGTTTAACTATTTTTTGTTATTGTATAAATATTATAAAGGTAAAGAAATAAAGTTAGATAATCACACTTTTATTGTTTTTGTATTCATTTTATGACAATAATATTAAATAGAAACACATAATTGAAAATGCACCATTCATGAATGTAAATATAAAAAAAATCCACAACCCACCCCGTCGTATTTATGCAACATGCCTTCAGAAATTCACGAGGAAAAACCTGATACATGTCTATATTGTACAAAACACTGCAAACATGATAATGTAATCATGTAATCATGAATCTAATTCTGAATGAATTCATCAAAAGAAAAAGAAAAGTTAGGATCTTTTTGAATAAATAGGTTGAGGAACGAAGGAAGTTGCGATGAGAGCGTCTCCTAATGTCTCGATCTTCATGCAGAATATTTTGTTATTTATTTGCTTTTATCGTTTAAATTTCTACTAAATTTAATTCTTTTTATTTTAATCACTGCCTTGAATTTTGAACTGTATAGTATGTTGTACGGTCCCGTGGTAACATCTGGAATAGGCGATTGACCCTTCACTGGTATGGAATAAAAATACATATATTCCTATGCCTATAAAATATATCTTAAGTACAAAACAAATAGCATCATGGACAGATAATGCAATAATATATATTATAAGCTTATCTATCTTTTAATTATATGGTATGCACAGTATACACATTATAAAAGTAAACATTTCGCTGTCGTTCAGTGTTTGTTCATTTGCTAGGATATAAAATTAGTATGTACGCGTATTTACGGTCTGGAGCTCTTTAGACCACATATTATATTATTTATGATATCAAGTTTATGGTAAAAGGAAACCCCAGAGGCATGTAAATTTGTCCTTAAATAACTGGTATATTTTCCATTTAAGATATGTTGTGAACTGAGGTTAGTCCCAACTTTTGATGTCGGCGATTGGATATATGTGACCCTGGACAAATAAGCCACATTAGACCTTTCGACAAACATTTTAACTTGAAAGGTTCCTTTATTACGGGCTATATATCTAGGGATAACCATAGTGATATAATATATTATAAAAAAATGGGTTCCGTAATTTATTTCATGTTCAACTAATCTCTCTATCAAGCTTATCAAACACTACATCAGAACTTCTTATCACGATGGCCAAGACATGTATCAGAGTCATAGCGAATACAGTTGACACTGTTCATTTTTATTAACAAAAACACAGGTGTTTTTTTCTAAACAATTAAGTTTTTCTTAATTTCTCACTACTTATTTAGGTAGTGTATTTTGTTTTTGATTACATATAAATGTGTTAAATTTACGGGAGGTTAATTTGCCATTATTATGTATTAAACCTGAAATAAAAAAATGATATTTAATTGAAGTATAATATTGTCTATGTACCGATTTCAGTAATTTCCTATACAATTTCGAACATTTGTTTTCTTGCATATGAAAACAATTACATGTTGCTATTGAGGTCTTATTATAATGTTTGAATGCATTTAGTCACTGTTCCGAGCTTACAGTGTTACAGTGTCTATACAAAGATTAGATGGAAATTTCATCAAAGAAGGGGGTTCTTATTACATTGACACGTGCGATCTAAGCATAGTAATGTTGAGGATAATAATAATGTCACAAGTCATTAAATACACCAAAAAAAAAAGACATATTAACTGACAAAAGACTTGCACGGCCCATGAAAAGCTTTACTTGTTAAGGAAAGAAGATTAAAATTAAATACTAGGACTTGATCATTTAATTGTCATATTCACTCTCGTTTATAAATCCTGTATTCGATTTTCATGTTTTGTTTGTCTATGCATGCACATGTATTGATGTTTTGATATGTATTTATTTGTAATGATAAGCAATGAAATATGCTTAAATCCAAAGTAAACTAGAGTGTATTCTGTTTTCTGTTAAAACTCATCCGGATGTGACGTATGAGGGGTGAGATTTAACTCAAAAACAGCGAGATGCTTAGAAACTCCGACGGGGTTGAAGCAATTCAGTTACTTTGCGCTTATATGCTTGGTATATAGGCAGCCAAAGACAGGAAGTAACGATCATACTTTCCAATCATCATGCGCTTTATAATTTATTTTCGTTGGCTCACGTCGTGAGGCGGAACTTTGATACATTTGGCTTTTGGATACACTTGAAGTGCCAACACAAAAAGATAGTAGTGCAAGAAAGCGGCCGATTTTGTATTTTACCGATTGTTTGAAAAACGTCGTAAACGTTCTAAACACCAACTTGACATGCAAAGGGTAGTAACGTCCGTATTATGGAAGATTTACCTTTCTATTAGATGGCTCATTTGTCAGAAGAATATAAGCAACTATGTAACAAATAACGTTTAGCAGGAATGAAACATAATTACAGTTTATACATGAAGATATCTGATCAGTAAAATATTAATGGAATGAAGAAACCGCAATTATAGGTTCTTAAGCAGTTTAAATTCACCACCACTGAGAGACACATTTACGATTTCGTGGCGTGGTGACATTTCAACTATGTTCTTATACATGATTTAATGGTCCACTTTTGACGAAATGATGAATCAAGGTTTGCTAGTCTGATCAAAATAGATTTTAAGTTTAAGTGATATGTTACCTGCTAGTATAAGGTTTGCTACGACGAACAAATTTGTAAAGAGAGCAATGACACAGAACATAATGTGCGTAGCCTTTCCGAACCTTGCGTAAGCTATCTGTAAAATAAAATATTAAAACAAGTACCCGACAAGTAGAAGTGAACATAATTTTGGACTATCTGCAAACTTACCAACACTTCTATACCGCTTTAAAATATAAACTTGTTTTATAAATAAACAAAATATCAACCTATTAGTTAAAGTTTACTTTATTGTTGGCATTAAGTTATCTGACCAGAAATAACCTAGTCAGCAGTCAGTCACGTCACCTGGCGTTAGAGATATGCATTCACTGACTTGTTACCTTGAATTTTATAAGATAGTATAAATTTCTTATGCAGCTAGATAGACAGAACAACAGAAGAGAGAACGAGAGAGAGAGAGAGAGAGAGAGAGAGAGAGATAGAGAGAGAGAGAGAGAGAGAGAGAGAGAGAGAAAGAGAGATAGAGAGAGAAAGAGAGATAGAGAGAGCATTCATTTGTGTATTGTATTAAATACTATTTCAGTTGCCCTTACTGACAACCAACTTAGGTTTGAAACAAGAAACCAACATAGAAACAGTTCATAGAAGAAATGTTGTTCTGTCCCGGCCAATTGTTAATATGTATATAAGAATTGATAGAACGAAATGATCAATCATTGATTTCATTCTTCAAGAACGAAACATGACGGCCAACGACATCAACATTTACAAGCATGGTACTTGGTGATCATTCCAAATAAAAGATAACATTCGAAGTTGATACATTATAGTGTGATGTGGTCCGAAAAGAGCAAGTTTCGATTAGTTCTAAACTGAAGATTCTGGTATGTAAAATGGCATCGGAAGAACAGGAAGAGAGAAAGCTATCCGGGGAATTAATCTTGCAGAAGAGAGCAACCAGCTGGTTTGGACTAATAACATAGAAACTAGCCGAAAACAATCGAGTGATCCGTGTATTATCACCATTACGAATACAATGTCATAACATTTATTGATTAGTTAATGTATTTGCATGTTTATTCCAAAAACATAATAGTTTGCACACCACGATTGTTCTGTGCATGGATAGAGTTTATGTTAAACAAAATGGTCGTAAACAATACTCTGTAAACGCATTAAGCATTTAAGCAAGGCCCACAAAGAAATAACCGCGGATACATATGAAAAACTACTTTAGCCCATATGTCAACTCAATGTCGGGATGAAATACATGTAGTGGGAAGTAAAACACTCTGTATCTAAAGAATACGACTATTTTCATTAAAAAGGCACACCAACATTGTTTTTATTTGCTTTACGACATATATGCATCATACCAGCGCATTGTGTCAAACAAAAATATTGATCTGTTATTGAGATGATTTGATATTACTGATCCCATTTTTAGTTCGTAGGACAAAAATACAAGCCTATCACATACATATAATACACGGATACAAATGTTTCTTAAATTACCTGTGGAAACGTCTTTGCACCTGGTGCACGTGATTTCAGCTGTACACACAACACAGGAAACATGAACAAAGCGAGTACGACAGCCAAAGTGTACCATAACGTACCGCCAATACCAACCTGGAAAACAATCACTGCTTCTTTTTATGTTCTAAAAGTATATTGAAGTATACTGATTTAACTACGATTTCAGAGAGGTGTCAATTTCTGACAGTATGATATGTGATGCCACATCTAGGCAACATGCTATGTGTAGCATGTAACTGGATATGCTACTATTAAACCATGTTAAACTGACACCGGATCGGCGTGTTCTAAAACTAATGTACACCATTATATATGATCAAAGTAGCTATTTACTAGAATAAAACCATTTAAAGTCTTTGGTTTCTACATAGTTCTGGGAATTAACCAATATATTTCTAAACGAGAAACGAACAATGTACACAAGCCTGGTGCCGACACGAGGTGCAAACGCTGTTACAAAGTTTGAGATAGAACTCTTTTACACTAAGTGCAAACATTGTACATGTACCATAGTAGATTGTAATCGTAGGGAAATTTCTGACATGCTTACTGCGGATGAAACTTGGGTTTCCTATTTTGAGCCCCAACGGCGAAATAACAACAAACAATGGCTCAGTAAAAATCATGCTAGGCCGGTCATAGTAAAGAGTACAAGAAGCGCCAAGAAGGTTTTATAAAAACGTTTATACCATTTTCTTTAATTCTAGTGGTTCTGTTGTACAAATTCCTAACAATGAGGGAAAAACAATTACAAAGCAGTTTTACAAAGATAAAATACTGTAATATGTCAAAACGTTTTATCAAGATAAACGCCAAAATAAAGGTTTGGAAGGCATACAGCTTATTCGTGACAATGATTCTGTCCACAAAAATAAATGTGTACAATCTTTCTTAGAATAAGAAAATGTTATTCAGGTTTAACCCCCCCACCCCTGACTTAAGCCCTGTGACTTTTATTCTAATTCCCATGCTAAAACAAATGCTCTCATGTAAACGCTATGCTAATAGAAATGCCTTTGTGCCTTTTCAATGTCTGAGCAGTATACCAAGGGGTGACTACTTTGCGTTATTTAGGTCGTGAACAGAAATACTTCAAAAGTGTGTATCGGTGCGGGGGTGTCCTTAAAATAATCCCGTTCCTATAAAATCTTAAATATCCGAACACCATTGACAGAATATATTGAATGCCCTTCGTTTATACATTTATAAAAAATGAATTAAGAGTGTCAGCATGTTAAAAACTATTTTCGACAAAAGCAGAACTAAGTAAACATTTGTATAAATTGTTAATATATATTCAGACTAGAATGTGGTGAATTTAATTTTATATCTGCAGTATGAGAGTTGTGTATATATTAGGATGTAGGCCGAGGAGTCTAGGAACGTATTTTGAAATAATTATGTAATGTGTTCTAATGAAGTGCTGTTAATAGGCACTTTAAAGTGTGACATATGCAATTAAATTGTTTTAAGTGTATTCTGTGTTTTGCAATGAAAATAGATACAAAATGTGTACGTCAATTTTATAATGTAATACGTGCAAATATGTAGAGATGCATATGCTACCACGATAATTAATAGACGATGGTAAGAAATGAATGCACTGTTAATATACACTGATAAAACTACCATAAAATATGATAGATGGTAAGAAATGAATGAATATACTGTAATGATATATATTGAAACTATCATGAAATAGTTAGATGGTAAGTGATCAACGTTATACTATTGCATATTGAGTAAATAGGGAATCTGAGTCTGAGTAAATCCTGTGGATACATCCATCACCGGAAGTGACGATTGAAGATATACCTACGTATTCGGACGCAAACGTAGTGTTTTGATAAGTATAAACCTCATTTAAATTATTCATTAACGTTACAAAGCAGTTTGCATTGCGACATCAGTGATATATAACAGTTAGTAGCAGTGTGCGCTGCCACCTCAGTGATATATAATAGTAAGTAGTAGTATTATCACGACATCAGTGATGTTTTAGTGACTAACAGTTTGTATCGCGACTTCAGTAACAAATTAATGAGTAGCAGTTTATTTTGCGACATTGAGTAGACAAAAGCTGATTAAAGTTAACAGTGTTAACACGATAACATCTTAGAACATCATAAGACCGGTATTAGTTTTCATGTTGAATAAATCTTGTATATTGTATAATTGTATATTTGTAATTTTGTTTCATGTAAAAATAAAATTGTAAATTTTATTTGAGTTATAGTTATATTATAGCTTGTTGCGTTGTGGCAATTGGTCATTTTGCTACACAGGTTCAATGTATTGTATGTTTATATATATAAAAAAACACACTAAAAGATCAATTAAATGGGGAAAATATATTACATATATACCTTACTGGCTAGTGTTGGACTTTGTAAAAAGTCGGCTGGCCATAACAGTTGTGACGTCACAGTAACTGCTGTAAGACTTAAACTTACACGCCCACCAGCGTCAAAAATAGTATCGAGATTATGAAAATCTCCGAAAACATATTTCCTGAAATAGTAAGCACAGGTAAAATATTCAGTAAACAAACAGAAATAGTATAAAAAATCTGTAATTACATTTAGATTGTTAAAAAGAAGATACTAGTACATGTGTATGGATCTTTCCTTTTTTATGGAACGCTCATAACATTAACTGAAATAAAGATACTAGAATTAATTAACCATTGTTTAATGATAACATTCGGGGGAGCAGAAACTGAATCAAGCCAAGCTGTACTTGTAAATAATTTACATGGTTTTAATAAAAACACCAAACAGTACTTGTATAGCTAATTTAATAATTTCTTCTTTTAATTTACAATTAAATATCCTCGAAAATGTAATATGTCGACTTACAGCAATTAAATATCCTCCAAAATGTAATATGTATAGTTACAGCAATTAAATATCCTCCAAGATATAGTATGTACACTTACAGCAATTAATTTGACATGTAACATGAACGCTCAATTTCAAGAAATGTGTTCGCTATTGGTGAACAAACATCGCTATAAACAATGACATTTATGAGGGGATATTCTTCTTATTATTGTCAAAAACAACGAACAGAACTAACAACAAAGATACAAAAAACAACAATAAAAAAACAAGACTCAAAGATATGTTACATTATCGTTCTACATCATTGTTCAAACAAGCGGTGTGGTGTCAAAACAACATAAAGGTCGAAACAAACAAAAATTTACATACATAACAATATCTATCACAATATATATACTATCTCATTGTTTAAAAAACAAGGGTTAACTGTAAATAAAATGTTAGTTAAACAAAATGCTAAAAGGTATCATAAATAGCTTACCTGCATATGATACAAAATCATTTACGTATAGTTTTGACATTCCTTTCTATACTATTCTTTTATCAACAATACAGGTGATACATTCCCTTGCATACTATATTTTATAACCAAACAGGGGATACATTCCCTTGCATACTATATTTTATAAACATAACAGGTGATACATTCCCTTGCATACAATAAATAAAATAACATTTAAATAGTAATCACACTTACAATACTCTGTAAAAACAAGCAGTATTTTACAAGTACAATGTAGTATAATAAAAAAACTGCATTAACTTTCACGTCGTTAAAAAAACAGTTGCATATGCATCGTTGCCTTTCTGATGGTACGCTCATTTCATCAATATGACTAAATATTATTAAACGAATATTTAAGGATAGCACCAAGAGGATTACAAAAATTATCCAATAAGAAATGAATTAGTCGGAAGCTAGATAACATCTGTGTCAACTAGGCAAACATATTCAATTATATGGCTGTATCGACGCAGACATATATTAAAGTGGCATAACAAGTATTGTCGACACGTTTAATTTAATAAATAACTGGTATGAGTTTTATATTAAGTATAAAATGTAGTTATCTGGATCATGTCTCGTGCAAAATACCGTTTTTTGAACACATGTATTTAAACTCGCTATTATCACTGATATCTAAATTAGACCTGACCCTTCGAAAAACGTAAATCTCAGTTATCATATGTAAGCGATAGGAAATTTCCGGACATTATCGATTAAATCCGAGCAAGCGGTTAAGTTTAAACATATATTGATACGTCTCTTGTTAAAATAATAGGACAATTATTGTAAATAATTGTGTTTGTGTTGTTAAACAGCAATCCATGTGGGTAATAAAATTTCATTGCGTGCAATAACTAGGTATCACATGACTGAGATGTATCACGTGATCTTTCGTCAGCCATATTGATATATTTGTTTACTACGCAGTAAAGATAGACACTAATTTTAAGGAATATTCATTAATATCGCTGTTGGTCTGCATGAACTAGTGCGCTGTTGTGCAAAGCGATAGCTAGTGTTTACACGAGAAGTATGCATTTAGCGATACAACTTTTCTGCATATGTATTTCGACGGTTATTTATGGTTTCCTTTGTTCTCGAGACCGAGTAAATGGCGGGACGCCAGCCGCGATTACAGATTGCTTTGTTCGGTCATAGCTTGTTAAACGACTAATGGATTTTATGAACATACGGAGCTCAGTTTTGACTTGCATGAATCAAACGCCTCTGTTGTCATGTTTGGGTTTGGTGGATTACGGCTGAAAATGATGAACATTGTCGCATGCAATTTGACAGACACTTGACATCTTTGGACATTTTGGTGGTCGAATTGTGTTCCACTGATATGATTTGTGTGACCAGTATTACGATCCAGCTGTTTTTGTGCGGGACTGTCAAGTATATGCCAACTTTTTACTGCATGGTTTAGAGGTCAAGTCAGTGGTAATTTGTTGGCCTTTTTCAGCTTATAACTTGCATGTTGTTATGGCCAACCAGTTGGTGGCGCGTGAGACTGCTACGAATGACAGAATATACTTCTGGAAGCATCGATCTGGGCTGTGAAACTCCTCTGCAGATATCTATGCAGCTGATGGTGTCTACCTTTCCGACGGTTTTGGCTATCCACACTATTTTCATAGCATTCGTGACTGCATTTTACGCCAGTTAAAGAAGTATGTTTTTAATATTTGTATTGCTGGTTGACAAGATAGGATATTGGTATAATACCATTTCCCTTTGAGTGATGATGCATTACATTTTCATCTCTACCATGTTTCTTTGGTAGCCACACTTTCTCAATACTTAGTGTATTTATGGGCTGGGCATGTAATAGATTATCCATTTTATATGTACAACGCAATGCCTCGTGGGAACATCCCTATCTCCACCTTGGACCTTGGTAGAGGTGCGTGCAATGTGGCGGCCTATGAAGGAGAATTAGCTCAACCTTGGTTTAGGTGACTGGTGTGGCAGCCTTGGTATAAGATGTCGTCAATTTGCATTATATATTTATCTTGGTAGCATTTCTTTGAAAAAAATTATATCTGTATGGTATAGATGAGTGGTTACCCAATGATCTTGGTAGCAATACTTTTACATACTTGGTATAGGTGAGTGGTGTGGCAACCTCGGTAAAGGCTGTCCATTACATGGGTACATGTAGCAACACTTTTAGATATTTATCACAACCTTGGTATAGGTGAGTGGTGTAGCAGCCTCAGTAAAGGCTGTCCATTACATCGGTACATGTAGCAACACTTTTAGATATCTATTACCACCTTGGTATAGGTGAGTGATCCACACAGATGCCAGTTGTGCAGTGGGGTGCATCCTCGATTCTAGTGTCGAAATCATGAACAGAACAAACTGCCTACTCCTGTTCCTCAGATACAGCCTCAACATATTGTCCAACCCGACGCTTTAGTAAATAAGCAGTCAAATCAGCTCTTTCGTGGGCAACCTTAAAGGCGGCCCCCTACCAACGCCAATTTAATATGACATGTTAACTTTAATTTTGACTGAATATGATTCTGAGGAAAGGATATATCTCTAATGGTTTTAAATATGGTTTTTAATATGGTTTTCGGATTCCATTTACAGGGGCAAGGTCAACTTGCCTTGTCGACAATCATACCTCCTGCAAAGATAATCTTGTCAATCGTGTGTGGGAAGATTGATAAAGAAATTCAACTAGGGCGTGTTGCTGGGCCTTTCAATTCCACACCATTAGCAAATACGGTGTGTTCATCACTTGGTTTAGTGCCTAAGCATGAACCCAATGCTTTTAGACTTATACATGATTATCCTTTCCTCGTGGTCAGTCTGTAAATACTGGTATTAGCTCTGAGTTTACGACAGTATCCTATGACTCCATTGACACAATAGTTTCTTTGGTTAAACAATTTGGTTAAGGCGCTTTCATGGCCAATACCGATTTTCAGGATGCTTTCCGTATACTCTCAATCCATCCAGATGATTAGAAGAAGGTTTCTTAGGTTCTCCGTAAACGGTTCTGGTAAAACAAAATTTTTCTTCGATAAAGCGTTTCCTAAGGGCTTGAGTACATCGTGTCAAACTTTTGCAAGATTCAGTACTACATTCCAATGGTATATGGAATTTAAACATAATGCTTTCATGAGCCACGTTATTGACGATTTCTTCTTTGTAGGTCGGGCAGGTTCAATTCAGTGTTCGACTCAGAGCAGTTTATTGATCTGTGCAAAAGTATAGGTGTCCCCATCAAGGAAGAAAAAACTGTACTACCGACAACAACCATAACAATTTATGGTATAAAGGTAGATTCAGTGGCCTTGATCAATTGTCTTTTGATGTCGTTTAAAATTAAACGAAAGGTTACTTTACGTCAACTGCAATATCTTATCGGTTTGTTAAACTTTGCAACTTACGTCGTTGCTCCTGATCGTACTTTCCTGCGTCGACTTTATGATCTCACTATTGGTGTCTCAGTACCACACCATAACATTTGTTTAAATACTGCAGCTAGAGCGTTGACGCTTGGCACTTAATTATGACGGGTTTCAAGGGTAAATATATGTGTTTGAGTGACACATGGCTCTCACCTGAGACATTGAAGTTAGAATCAGATGCTGCTACTACTAAAGGGTTTGCTGGTGTGATGGGGAAAAGTGGTTTTACGGTGAATAGTCAAATGCGCTCTCTACTTGTAGTATCAATGTTATGGAGCTTTTTCCTATTGTTATCGCCATAGAATAATGTGGTCGACACTTGGTTAATCAACAAATTATTGTCCTCACCGACAATACCTGCACTGTAGCAGTCATCAACAAAACGTCAGCCAAATGCCCCTCATATTTTCTACATGTTTTCAAGTGTCCAGGGTACACAATGTTAGCGTTAGGCTAGTTTGTGTATGCTGGCGAGCATGATACATTTTTGATTTTTATGATTCTTGACCTTCCACTAATGTGATACTCTGCAGCATGTTAAAAGCAAAATGTTTGTAAATTTTCAATTATACGATTGTTTTTACAAGACTTGGTGTACATATTTTTAACATGTTGTTTTACCTGTCCGTGGTACACAATGTTAGCGTAGGCTATTTGGTGCTTGTGAGGAGGTATTATGCATGTTGTATGATTCATTGAACATTTATTTCTGTGCTTCTTTGTAGCATGTTAAGGTTAGAATGATTGGAATTTCATTTATACGATTGTCTTAATGCACATATTTTTTCTCCACGTTTTATGTGTCTAGGGTACACAGAGTTGGCATGTGCTAGTTTGTGTCTGCTGGCAAACATTCTACATTTTTGATTTTATTCTTCAAGGTTAACATATGCTGGTTTGTGTCTGCTGGCAATTATTATTACTTGACTTTTAGGCTATATTGACCATTGATGCACATTCATTGTGCTTCTCTGTAGCATATAAAATCCGAACTGATTTCAGTTCCAATACTATGATTTAGATATAATTTATATGATCATATTTATATATTTATACATAGTATTTATTGCATACAGTTGGTTATGTTACATGCTGTATTTTAATGCATTATTGAAGCTGGTTCCTTCCTACATCATTCTTGGGTGGCCATGGAGTGGCAGAAAGTTGCCCACCTTTTCCAATGGGAATAGTATATAGAATTGTTCAAAAGATGTTAGTGACCTATTTGTAAATAGTCTCAGACTTTTGTATTGATCCGGTATAAGATGTCACCGGGTTGTCTATTGCATATTCAGTATGACATTCACATATTACATGATACATTATAACAAGGTGTTTTTTTAATGATTATAATGTTGCGTCATTTTATAAAAATGAAATAAAATGACATTTTCACATATACTGGAGTTGTGCATTAATTAATTCCTATATCAAAACTAGCTTCAATGATGTAGCTCAGTGATCAATTATATTCAATATTGTTAAAGCTGACACAATTAAGTATCTTTCGTGAGTTTGAGGTGCGGACGGAAAAGTCAATCCCGAGGGATTACGAGGACCTGCCGTGTTACCGCCAAGACAGTCCCGAGGGACGGAATTTTACATCCGCCCTGAAAACCCCATGAAAGATACTTTTTCTGGTATACAAACTTAATTGTGTGATTTTTATTCCGGTTCACTTTTTTATTGTAGCGCAATGATGCCATAGTATTATTAATGAATACGTCATAGTACAAAGATTATTTCACCATGCGAGAATTTTATCTCGGTCCTAGAGTGAGATATAGCTAAATATATATATATAGCTAACCCCGGTAAAAAATGCCGATATCCTTATCCGGTGTGCAAGAATAATTTTATATTGTATGACGGCTGAGAATTTTTGCGAGGAAATAAAAAGGCCTTGAAAATATATTGAATATATTGAAAATATCGTAAAGTTTTCATGTCAGTAAATTAGTTACCTCTTTTTATATCAAAATTAAAACATGTTTTGAAGTTGACTACAATTATAATACAACTAACTTTTATTAATTTTTTAGTAAATAAATGTATATTACTGACTCGAATTCAGTTTTTAAGTGAATAAGTCTGTATTTAATACGACTAGCTATATACCCAAAAGTGATTTGGGTGTCTCCATTGTAAGTTTACAATGTACTTGCGCTGCTTTACTTATAATATTAAGTACATGTATATATAACAAGACGGATGTACACTATGAACATATATATTTCATTTGTTTTGTGTTATATTTGTAGATTATATATTAAATGAATACGTAATGCACTCAGTTTCCTATAAAAAGGATACATGGCAAAGTTGTAATCGACATATATGTATGTATCATGTTTGTACATATATACATGTATGTTCAGGAAGCAAGTCAATATCATGATATCCAAATTTATGAACACACACATACAAGCAGATATTACCCATATTGGTCAGTAAGCTTTTGATTATGTCGTTAGAGAAAATATTTGGTGTAACCTTATTAAATTAAGGGTTAGAATAGAAACGTAAGGTCAAGGTTAAAAATTAATAGCATTTTAAGTGATAGTTTTGAATGTTATCTAGGGGTAAGGCAAGGTGAATGTTTGTCGCCATTCCTGTTTTCAATGTACCTAAATGACTTAGAAGATGAATATTTTCTAAAAGAAAGTGCCAGGGTAGATTAAGGACTACTAACAGTAGTCTAATTATTGTATGCGAATAATATTATAATCTTCGCCCCAAATGCTGAAGAGTTATAAAAAGGTCTTAATATTTTAAATGAATATTATGATAGATGGAAACTTAAAGAAAACACAGTAAAAAACAATGGAGGAACTGTATCGAGAAGCATGGAGTTTATTTTTTATGAAATAAAACTGGACATATTCAATAAATTCTCGTATCTAGCCATTGTTTTCACTACGGGCGGATCATTTAGCGAAGTTAAACATCTTTGGCCGGCCAAACCCGAAAAGCTATATCTAAGTTAAAAAAAATACTTGCATAAATTTGCTAATATATCGCCAAAACATGTTCTGGATTTATATGATAAACTAGTCACTCCATTATTGAATTATGCAAGCGAAGTTTGGGAGTCAAACGCATCAAATCGAACGTGTGCATTTACAATTTTGCCAATCGTTATTAGTCGTAAAACTATCGACGCAAAATGACTTTATCTACAGCGAGTTAGGTTGAACAAATTACTATGCAAATGAAATACTGGTTCAAAGTATTAAACAGTAATGATCGAAACTATGTTCACCATGTTTACTTAATGATGTTAAAAGATATAGATAAATCACCAAATATTACTAATTGGGCCTCACTTGTCAGGTATATTATGTAAATTAGGATTTTATTATGTGCGGTTGGCACAAGGAGTGGGTGATATAAATATATTTCTCTCAACATTCAAACAAAGACTACGAGTTAATCATAATCAAAGTTTTATTGAATGATTAAAAAACTCGTCATGGGTAACATTTTATAGAGCCTTTTCTACTTTTAATTTTCAGTTATATTTAGAAATAGTGAACATACCAAAATTTAGAAAATCATTAACAAGACTTAGAGTATTTGCTTATAGGTTAGAAATAGAAACAAGACGATGGAAAAACAATTATAAATACTCCTAGAGAAAATGTAATAACTTGGAGGACAAATTTCATTTTTTATTTGAATGCAGTGCATATAATAACATATTTAGCTGTCAGTACTTAAAACCTTATTTGTTAAGAAACCGCAACATGTATATGAACGTAGAGTTATTACAATCTGATAACAAAACTCTGATTAAAAACGTAGCAACATATAATTTTATATTCAAAGCTTTTGATATCAGAAATACATTTATTTTAGAAAATTAACAGCACTCTCCAGTTGTGAAAGTAACATAACTGTGTGTTGATACAAAGTTGAACAGCAAATCAAACTAAAGCTTTTGACAAACAAGAAATGTCACTGTTAAGTGTCACATGCCCCCAACATGTCATGATGTTATGTTGATCATTTGTAGCGAGTATCAACAAAATCCATCTATGCATGACAAAGTTACAGACCGGAAACGAAATACCGGACGGAAGGACGGACAGACGGACGGAAGGAAGGACGGATGGACGGACGGACGGACGGACGGACGGACGCTGCAATAACTATATGCCACCCAAAAAAGTTGCGGGGGGGGGGGGGGAATAAAAAAGTATTATTATTATTTGTTTAAGGAATAGGTTTACAGTATAGAATATGTCTAGCTTATAATAGCACCAGAGGTGTCACGATAGTTTTGAAGTATGATAAACTCTTTACTTGTTCAAATTGCCAACGAATTGTTTCTGTCATACATATTAAATCAAATGAAAATAAAGAGTACATATTATTTCCGAATTAAAATCAAGGGTCTGCATACATATTGCGTAGATTGAATTTGTATAAGCTTAGATATATTTCAGAAATAAAATCCAATGATAATTTATCATAAAATGTTCCTTAAAGTTAATAAATAAAAGAATGAACGTAAAATGCAAAACAATTCATTAAGGTCCATATATACAGAGCTTAATGTTGATGTGTAATTATTGAAGCTATTACCTATTTATATCTTAATATACAGAACACATGAAGGAAAAGTAACCACTGAATGTTGCATATTGACCTATTTTATATGTACTTGGAAATCAGATGGGTTCGTTTCGTGTTTGTAAAATAAAACTAACCGAATCCTACTCACCGCAGGGCGTTATAGCCAAACCCAATGAGGAGAGAAAAGCCAGCAAACCCGGCCAGCATCAAGAGAGCCGTCTCATACTTCTTGATGTCCGGAGCTGATCTTAAATTATACAAATATATAGTGTGACTTTCTTGTTGGTATGTTCTTATAGAAAATATTGATGCATATTTATAGTGATGTGTCTAGTTGTTATATTCTTATAGAATCAGTGATGCACACGCACATAATGTTGTCTAGTTAGTATGTTCTTAAGGAGGAATATACCTTTTAAATTATTTTCGAAATCAAGGGAATATTTGGTATGTAATGAAACTAGAAGTAATTTCCAATTTGAATATGCTTTTTTTTCTGCGGTAAATATAACACTTCTTTACCTATGACGTCGTAAACATGGCCATGTTTGGTCTTTCTGACGTCCCGATTTATAGCAGCAAAATCACGTATTTGTCGACCTCAGTCAAGTTATACCGAATGTACAGAATCGAAACACATATCACCATAAAAAAAACATTCAACGGATATATGAATTTACAGATGCAAAAATTACAACGAATGCCACATTTTGAAAATATTAGCGAAAAACGGAAATTATTATTTTCTCGATTTTTTTGAAAAAAATGCTTCAAATCAAATTTACCAAAAAATGAACCGAGCGATTTTGGAATAATTTTTATTTGATTTCTAACAATATGCTTCACAGTGATTATGAGATTTTTAGAACAATTGTAAAACTAGATTTTTTTTTATTTTTAATTATTTAACCCCACCCTACGTCAAAAAAGACATCAACATATTGCATAATTCTACGCGTTTTCCATAAGATTTTCGGCAGTTGATTAAGGTTTGATTATTTTCTAAATCAGTGGTTCAATTAGTATATTATGAAACTAGAAGTAATTTCCAATGTGAATATGTATTTTTTGCAGCGGTCAATAGAATATATATTTATATGTGACGTCGTAATCATGGCTATGTTCAACCTTTTTGACGTCCCAATGTATAGCAGCAAAATCGCGTATTTTTTCGACCTCAGTTGAGTTATTCCTAATACACAGAATAAAAACATATATCACCATGTACACATTTGACGGATGTATGCATTTACAGATGCAAAAATTATGACGAACGCCACATTTTGAAAATACTAGCGAAAAACGGAAACTATTTTTTCTCTCGATTTTTTCGTAAAAACGGCTTCAAATCAAAATTACCAACAATCAAATCAAGCGAATTTGGCATAATTTTTATATGTTTTCATACTATATATTGTACACTAATTGTGAGATTTTTTGAAAAAATGACAAACTAGATTTTTTATGATATTCAATTATTTAACCCTACCCTACGTTAAAAAACGCTTTAATGCAAACGTCAACGTCGGTATAGCGCATGAGGTATACGTTTTGTGATAATTAAACAAGTTTGTTCTTACCATTATATTAGTATTTTGTGCACACTAATAAATATACTTCTGCTGTTTAGTGGCAACTAATTTGTCTATAGCATTTGTGATAGTGTGTCTGTTTGGTGTACGTACAAAACCGTCATTTTTTTTTCACTTACAGGGAACTGGATTCGAAAACAATATTCTCATTTCTGACTCGCTCCACGACTGCTAGTGAAATGTGGACATCACGGTTGTCAATTATTAGAACAACAGGTCTGGACTTTCTTAAATTCGGAACAAACTGTTACACATCCATAAAATGGGCTTGAAACAATACCTTCTATGATGAGCAGTGAAAAGCCACAATCCAGGTATATTGTCATTGAACGTACGTAGGAGCATGGGGCTGGGTGGAATGGTGGCTTTTCACTGCTATAGTGGGTATTGTTTCAAGCTCATTTTATGAATGTGTACTGAACAGTTTGCTACGAACTTTAGAAAGACCAGACCTATTGTTCTAATAATTGACAATAATGATGTTTACATTTCACTAGCAGTCGTGGAGCGAGTCAGAAATGAGAATATTGTTTTCGAATCAAGTTCCCTTTAAGTGAAAAAAAAATGACGGTTTTGTACGTGCACCAAACAGACACGCTATCATAAATGCTATATACAAATTAGTTGCCACTAAACAGCAGAAGTATTTATAACTTGTGTGTACAAAATACTAATGTAATGGTAAGAACAAACTTGTTTAATTATCACAAAACGTATACCTCATGCGCTATACCGACGTTGACGTTTGCTTTAAAGCGTTTTTTTGACGTAGGGTAGGGTTAAATAATTGAATATCATAAAAAATCTAGTTTGTCATTTTTCTAAAAATCTCACAATAATTGTACAATATATAGTATAAAATCATATAAAAATTATGCAAAATTCGCTTGATTTGTTTTGTGGTAATTTTGATTCGAAGCCGTTTTTCGAAAAAAATCGAGAAAAAAATAGTTTCCGTTTTTCGCTAGTATTTATAAAATGTGGGGTTCGTCGTAATTTTTGCATTTGTAAATCCATACATTCGTCAAATGTGTACATGGTGATATATGTTTCTATTCTGTGTATTAGGAATAACTCAACTGAGGTCGAAAAATATGCGATTTGGCTGCTATACATTGGGACGTCAAAAAGGCTGATCATGGCCATGTTTACGACGTCACATATAAATATATATTCTATTGACCACTGCAAAAAAATACATATTCACATTGGAAATTACTTCTTGTTTCATAATATACTAATTGAACCACTGATTTAGCAAATATTTTAACCTTAATCAACCGCCAAAAATCTTATGGAAAACGCGTAGAATTATGCAATATGTTGACGTCTTTTTTGACGTAGGGTGGGGTTAAATAATTAAAAATAAAAAAAATCTAGTTTGTCAATTGTTCTAAAAATCTCACAATCACTGTGAAGCATATTGTTAGAAATCAAATAAAAATTATTCAAAAATCGCTCGGTTTGTTTTTTGGTTATTTTGATTTGAAGCATTTTTTTCAAAAAAATCGAGAAAATAATAATTTCCGTGTTTCGCTAATATTTTCAGAATTTGGCGTTCGTCGTAATTATTGCATATGTAAATTCATATATCCGTTGAATGTGTAAGTAGTGATATGTGTTTCGAATCTGTACATTCGATATAACTTGACTGAGGTCGACAAATACGCGATTTTGCTGCTATAAATCGGAACGTCAGAAAGACCAAACATGGCCATGTTTATGACGTCATAGGTAAAGAAGTGTTATATTTACTGCAGAAAAAAAAGCATATTCAAATTGGAAATTACTTCTAGTTTCATTACATACCAAATATTCCACTGATTTCGAAAATGATTTAAAAGGTATATTCCTCCTTAAAGAAAACAATAGTGCACATTTATAGTGATGTTGTCTAGTTGGTATATTTTTATAGAATCAATGGTACATATACATAGTGATGTCTAGTTTGTATGTTCTTATAGAACAGTTTTGCAGATGTAAAGAGATGTTGTCTGGTTGGTATGTTTTGTTTTGTTTGTATGTTCTTACAGAGTTAGGGACGCTCGTGTATAGATGTTGTCTAATTGGTATATTCTGTCTTGTTGGTATGCTCTGATACAAAAGGTATATGGACAAGTGTACCAATAACATGAACGTGGTATGGGTATATTAAGAGCTATTGTCATGACCCTCGTGTCGTCAAATTTTGTTCTGTATTGAATTATATAAACTGTCCCTTTTCATCTTTGTTACCAACCCCAAGAACCCCCCCACCCCCCATCTCCAACTTTTTTTATTGTATTAAAACTAAACAGCCCTGTTTATTAAAATTTTGGCCGTTACACCCCAACATCCACATCCAGATTTGAAAAAAAAAGTATCAAATTAAATACATTTCAGCTTAAATACTGAATAGCTAGCCTTATCCAAACATATACATAGTGTATATTCTGCCCTGATAGTTCTACTTGCACATACATGTATCTACTATTTTGCTAATATGGAAGATGCTTTCATTCATACACATATATCTGTTTTTCTGATGGTACATTATAATATACTGTTCTGTGATCGACAAGGCTCGAATAGTCGAGATAACACTGTTCTTCGACATCTCGATTATTTTTTTTTTTAAATCTGTTTTTTTTCAATAATAGTATTGCTTTTTTAAACTAATCACCATCATGTTAAAAAGTATACTTCACTAACTTTGACCTACTTAATAGATTTGGAAAAAAGACGAGCGTCTGCACCCGCTTGCGGTACTCTTGTTTATATTAATTGTTAACCCGTGCATATATAAATAATGAATTATTTATGCGGGTGCAATGTTTTTAGTAAATTGAATAAAGAGTTGAATGCTTTAACACGCGTTTGGTATAAAAAAAACTGTATCATTGTGTCTGTTATATCAAATGGGTATACTGAACGACAATTAGATCTTACGCATATTATGATAAAGATACCTGAAAGATGATCTATGTTGAAAGAGTAAATTGGATACGGACACGAATGGCCCTTATTGAAACCAATGTTTTTACGTAAATTTAAACATCAAGTGTATCATACAAATGTGGTAATATATACATTTTGTTATAACGATATGTTGTTAAATATTTTCAAACTAGAGTCAAACTTATGTCAAAGTTAAAATGAAATATAACATATATATACATAATAATCCCAATGTATACGAGACTCTCTCTCTCTCTCTCTCTCTCTCTCTCTCTCTCTCTCTCTCTCTCTCTCTCTCTCTCAAAATGCACTTAATAATGGACTAAATATGATATGAATTTAAAACACGTTATTGCTTAAATAGAATATGACGTTTAAGTGTCGTCACTGCATCAATGTAATATGACGTTTAGCATGTTACTCTCTAGATATAATATGGCGTTAAAACACGTTAATGCTTGATTTAAATATGACGTTAAGTGACGTCACTGCATAAGTATAATATGACGTTAACACACGTTGCTCCATATATATAATATAACGCTAAAACACGTTTCTGCATCAATATGATAAAGGTAAACCATGGTGTTTCTTAAATATAATCAAACTCCACGGACTTCACTCTACTTCCGGTTCTGAGAAAACGATTACTCCTGCATTTGACTGCCATTTTTTTTATTTTGTAACGGAGTAAATGGATTCCTGGTTTCAGCTCGGTGTCAATCTCACATTAAATGCAGGATATAATACGCAGTCCCAAATGAAATGCAATTTTGCGAACATTATAGAGACATTCCGATTGCTTATCAACAAGAAGCAAAGACATTTACGCCTTGTCCCATTCTGCCAGGTATTTCCTACATCAGTATTTAATATTGTTTACATATCTGTGATCAGGCTTCAATGTTTATGTATGCATGGAACGTGTATTCGCAACGCTGTACTAAACGATATCTTGAACGACCGATTGTAACCAATGGAAATAATACGGGCTGAATGATTGACATTCTTAAATAAACTACAATTTAAAATTAAAACAAACATTTACACTTTTTAAAAACGTGCCTAAAGATAAATACCTGCATCAAATACCATTGAATGGACGCTAATTACAGTAGGAGTCACAGTCAAAATATGTAGACTGGCTACTGGATGCAGGCTACAATATGATATGAGGTTAAAACACGTTACTGCGTATATATAATATGACGTTAAAACAATGTATTGCTTTAACATCATATGACATTAGAATATGGTAATTAAATATATTCCATGCAGCACGATAACTATTTGAATGTTGAGTGAAGTTGTAAAACATATTTATTGTTATCAATTGAACAATTATTAATGATTAGTTCCCACGAAGCATATGCGTGCTTTACTTTTCTATGTATTTGTATTAGGATGATAACATAGTTTATGGTAAAGTCAAACAATATGTCCATTTTGTAAGGATGTGGTTGAAAATGAGACTCATGTAATTCTTACTTGTCCATTATATAATGATATAAGGTTACAATTGATTGATTATGCTTCAATACTTAATCAAAATTTTAATGACTTTACAGATGAACAAAAGTTAGTTTATCTATTCAACAATCCAAATTTGATAAGGATATGTGCCGACACCTGCTTTAAAATTTTACAAATAAGATCAAGTTATCTTTACTGATAGACATGTGTTGAATCTATGTTGTTTAACTGTGTTTATATGTAATAGAATAAGGAAGTAATATGTTTTAATCTAATATTGCTGTTTATTTACACTTGAGCAATGGTTGTTAATCAGGTCATAGCAAATCTGATTTGAAATGATAATTGATTTCTTAAAATATTTTTTGATAAGCACTTCTATCGTCATCCTGGGTGCAGTTTTCATAATTTAAGTGTTTTAATAGGAAGTTTCTTTTAGTACATTTTTAGAGCATGGTGTTTCTATAGTTATAGGTGCATTTAGCTCATGATTAACAACTATAGCTCAAATGTTACCAACTATATTAATGTATATATAGGTATAAGAGTTTGTTAATTAACAAACACTGTGTACATTTTATGACTTATAACTGATCTTTTGATGTTTTAGAAGCTGTATAATTTTACGAGAGACAATATATGTTTTTCTCAGTCTCTTCTAACTCTTTTAAGAGTGACATGGTGTATTGTATGATGTCTGTAATTTTATGTTATTGTAAATTGTATATACTATGATGAGACTTTAATAAACGATTTAACTAAAGTCAAACAATATGTCCTGTATTCTGTGATAATACCAATATAAATCTGGATAGTTAAATGTATTCAAATCGTCGGTGTAAAAACTACAACTCCTACCTGATGGATTCTGTTGCCGACGGCAAATCGAGCGGACAAACTGTATTTACATCCGTTGTGACCGTCATTGTAGACAGCTATACACTACACAGCTAAAATGATAGCGATGCTTATTATATATTTAGTACACAATATCATGCGGCAGTGAACAAGTAAAGCCCGGCACATTAACTACTTAACCATATACACTTATAAAACATAATCTTCCTAACTGCAATGTGCATCACGGAAAACAAGTATGCAAATGGTGCTAATAATTTATACAATTTATCTGCAATTTATCAATAAGACCGGCGTTATTGGACACGTTTTCATCACCGAGCTAAGAATGCAGAATAACCCTCTCTCAAAATATATGCATGCCAGACATTCGATTATCAGAGTAAGGCTAGCTGCGTGTGTCCCATAGCAATTTGAATCGTAAGCATTTACATACACAAATCACGTGATTGTCTGCTGAACTTTGAACTGACTGTCTACTGAATTTTGAACAGAGAGCTATTATGTTACCACACAATGTGGACGATATGGAAATATACCCGAAACTAAATAATTAATTGTTAACGCTAGTGATAATGCGATATTTTAGAAGACAACTTAAACTATCATAATGACAGAAAGACGATTAACAATTTTGCCTCAGATTACCACAAATATTCAAAAAAGAATGCACTTCAACCATTTACAAAATATTTTTCAAAAATAAAGACTCATTTAAAGGTTTTCATAGATACATGCCATTTTTCCTGAAGAATGTATAGATATATTTTGAACTTATTTATTTTACTTCGGCTGTGAAACAAGTTCTTACAACTTAGACAACTCATGCTCAAAGTCTTCCTAGGTAGAACCAGTACAATGCATATGCGGAAAAAGTGTCTTGCTCAAGGACACCAGACATAGCCGTTTCTGCCCCATTTCAACTTTGTTACCAACCCAAAGACCCTCACCCCTACCCCCAACACTTTATCCCCGCCCATTTGTTTTTATTTTATTTTAAAAAAATGTCTATTAAATAAAAAACTATGCCCCATTTTAACTTTGTTACCGACCCCAAGTCCCCCACTCGTACCCAACCCCCATCCATGCCCATGTTTTTATTTTTAATTTTTAAATTTTGTTTTAAATTAAATAGTTTGCCCAATTTCAACTTTGTTTCTGACCCCAAGGATATTCCCCCACCCCCGATCGATCCCCGCCCATTTTTTATTTTTTTTAAATTTTGTTTTGTATTAAATCAAATACTCTGCCCCATTACAACTTTGTTACTGACCCCAAGACTCTCATCCCTACCAAACCCCCTTCCCTGCTCATTTTTTTTAAAAAAAATAGTTTTTTTTTATTAAATCAAATACTTTGCCCCAATTTCAACTTTGTTACTGACACCAAGGACTCCCCCACCGACACCAAGACCCCTCGCCCATTTTTTCTTTTGTTTTGTTTTAAATTTAACACTATTCTGCTCCTTTGTTACCAAACCCAAGACCCCCCATCCCCTCCAATTGTTTTCTTAAAATCTGTATGATCTGTATTGAATTAGATACATTGTCCCTTTTCAACTTTGTTACCAAACCGTCCAACTTTTTTATTGTATTAAAACTAAACAGCCCAGTTTATTAAACTGGCAATACACTCCCACATCCACATCCAAATTTAAAAAAAATGTATTAAATTAAATACATTCCAGCTTAAGTTCTGGCTAGCTAGTAGTTCCAATGCAGAAACGCACATTCCCATTTCATTCCCATTTAACAAGAGGGTATCGAGTCAAAGGTAGTAATATTATTTCTAGCTAGCTAGCCTTAGCCAGACATAGACATATTGTATATTCTGCCCTAATAGTCCTACTTGCACATACATATATCTACTATTTTGCTAGTATGAAAGATGCTTTCATTTATTCAGATACATCTGTTTTTCTGATGGTACATTATAATATACTGTTCTGTGATGGACAAAGCTAGAAAAGTTGAGTTAAGGCTGTTCTTCGACATCTATACATTTTTTGGTGATCAATCACCATCATGTTTAAAAAGTTTACTACACTGACTTTGACTACGTAATAGATTTGGAAAAAAGACGAGCGTCTGCACCCGCTTGCGGTGCTCTTGTATAATTGCATATTATATAAGTAATAACATGAAACCAGCATAACGTAATCCCCAGTTGTCACTGCACCTAATTATAATGATTGTCGGCTTCTACATAGGGCCTGTTTAAGAGAATTTGGGAACAAGTATTTCTCAGAAACAGACTCGAGTACATTCGTACATTATGTGGATACATAGATATATTCAGATATTTACTGGCAGTGATATTGTTATTCTCAGGCACAGTGAAAATACAATCTCAGAAACTGCATGTGACTATTTATCATGGCGATTGTAATTCTCAGACACCATTAAATACAGTTCCCAGGTACAGTGGTATTGTTGTTGTCAGACAGTTGTGATATGGTTCTCAGGCACAGTGGTAACTTAATTTTCTGAAACAGTCAGTTTACTTAAAAAAAATATTTTGAAATACAGACTAACAAGAATACATCTCAGCAACAAAATCATAATTATGAAACTTTCACCCAGAAAGGGGGATAAAGCTCTAACCTGCAATTCAGATGTCATGTGTCGGACATTTTATCATTCATTCATTATAAAAGCAAGCATGATTGAATGTGTAAAATATTAAAATACCCCTTTAGCTTGATTAAGACAACTTTAATGATAACTGATAACTTTCCCACTAAAATCAGCGGTTTGAGACGAATGATAATGAGATGCATTGTCGTATATCAACCATCACTGAGATTGTGGCCGGGCGGGGATTCGAACTCACGACCCCTGGATTGATAGTCAGACCCGCTAACGACTGAGCTAATCGGGCCCGACAATGGGTTGAGAGAGACTATTAAGATAATAATGAAAATACCTTAAATAGCTTTTATTTTGTCTTGGAGGACCTTATTTTATCTGTTTTTTTCTCATTAACAAATGACCACATGATAAGATTTTGATTTCATATGCCGTTTTAATGTAAACTTTAATGCATGGATGAATCAATGGTATTTTTTACATAACAATTTGTTAATTATATTGTGTACATTTTACCTACAATTACCCCATTTTGACATTATTACAAATAACAGACATATTAAGTCGCTGCCAATAACAATAGTTCTTTGACTATTGGACAAATATGAATTTCTCACCTTTTGTGATAGTGTCACATAATACAATGACTACAGATAAAATATTGCAATGTGTATACTACTGATCACCTGCTGAGTTTTCCAATCTCCCCAAATACTACATTCACCCCATGTGGTAAAACATATACCCTTCCACCTGTGTGTTCATACTGTACTCTAATTTGCATAAATCACCCAAAGTTTATGACAAGATGTATGTAACATACCTCATCTTTTGGCTAAATACTTTTTTAGTCAACTGGGGGGATTATGACCATGGGGATTTTGAGTGTCCCCCAGAGGGTCACTTGCAACTTAAAAATCATGTTACAATGTCAGTCCACTTTAACCCTTTAAACATCCAATTTAACCCTTTACTCCATAGATACGCGTTTTCCCGCACAAATCACAGGAAGGCCTTTGAAAACAATGCAGGAGAGTTCAGATTGCTCGTTACGAGCAATCTGAACACTTCCTACACTGTTTTCCACTCTATCAGTTAATATAAACATACTTCACCCAATAATACAAAAGCCTTCTATATTAGGTGTCCAAATGCTTCTATATTAGAGGTGTCCAAAGGCGTCTACATGAAGTAAAGGGTTAAAAGGATAGGTATATCAGGGAAAAACAATATTAATATATAATTAATGCCTGAATTTTAAAATGTATAATGTGGCAAAAAAAATCACAAAAAAATTACAATTTTAAGCAGGAAATCTATATTTGTCTAACAATAGGCTCTTTAGGAAATCATTTTCAATATATATTTTCGGCATGTTTAAAATTTTTATATTCTTTTTGCAAAATGGAGTCAGTGGGCAAATATAATTCATGTAAGGTCAGTCCCGTTTTTGAAACCTCCGTTTCAAAGTGACACTAAACATCCAATTTAAAAAGAGTATATCGGGGAAAAACGGTATTTATATAAATGTCTGAATTTTAAAATGGATAAAAAAACATCTCATAAAATCATATAAATCCAAATCCACCAAAATCAATATCTAAATTGGAGTGATAAACTTGAAACGAAATCCCATTTCTAAAAATAGACTTTTATTAAATACTGCTTGACAAGCTTCACATCGTTATTCGGACTCTTTCTAAGATGAACAATTTTAACTACAGCTACATGTAAAACTGTATTACGGATCAAATTGAAATCTAAATTAAATAACGTGACATTTAATACATTACAAAATATTTGCAAATTTAAGAAGGAAATCTATTTTTGTCTAACCTAGGCACATTAGGAAATCGCTTTTCAATATATATTTTTGGCATGTTTAAATATATACCTTTTTGACAAAATGGAGTCGAGGGCATATAAAAATGTTTATAGACAATTTCATTATTATTATTTTTTTAAATCCTGATATATTCACTTTAATAACAAAATCTCTCAACTTTCATAATACGTTAGTAAAAAAAATCTAAAATCTAAATGATGTTCAATATTTATTTTGTTTCGATTGTTTATAAACTATTCATATTAACTACTAACATAAAATACCGTAAAACAGTGACATTGGTGGTATAAATTTAGAAAAACAGAATGTAAGGGAAATTTTTTTTTCTCACAAATACACTATTTTAACAGTAAAAACAAAACTATGTTGTTGAATAACATACAATAACAAAGCATTATAAGTAAGGAAAATAAGCTTTACTTTGGTAAATTTTCATATATTTATGAAAAAATAAATAAACACAGATTTTAATTTACTTTTCCCAATTACAAAGTAAAGGTATCATTCACAAAAAAATGTCTTAAAAAGAAAATTACTTTTGTGTTTTAATATGCTTACAATTCACAATTTTTATAAAGAACCCATATATGTCCATAATCATGCTCACCATTTGTTTCCCAGTGCTTCCTATATAAAAGTAGTAAAATGAAGATTTTCAAAGTTTATCTTGAATTTGACTGTATTGGTCCCACCTACTAGGTCCCAATGGAGTGGGGACCATGCAATTCACATTTCTTATTCACCCTTAGATACCATAGCTTCTATGTGGATGGTGAGGGTGATGGTGATGATGATGATTGTGGTTATGATGATGATGATGATGATGATGATGTTGATGTTGATGATGATGACGGTGGTGATGGTGGTGGTGATGGTGGTGATGTTCAGGGTAAGATCGTGATGGATTTGCAAAAGTTAAATGGAAATATTCATGTTAATGAAATTATAAATGCAGTTAAGTCATTGAAAAAAAATAAGTCTGCAGGTTCTGATTGTTTGATTAATGAATATTTCATAGAAAGTATTGACATTTTAGCCTCTCATCTGTGTGATAGTGGCTTTTTCCCTGATAAATGGACGGAAGGAGTTGTAATACCATTACATAAAAAAGGGGATAAATGTGATGTTAATAATTATAGAGGTATCACACTTGTTAGTTGTTTATCAAAAATTTTCACCACTATTTTAAACAAACGGACTGTATCATACTGTGAAAAGAATAGCATAGTTTCGGATACTCAGTTTGGATTTAGGAAAGGAAAATCAACTACTGATGCTTTGTTTGTGTTATACACTATTGTACACAAATATTTGAATGATATCAAAAGGCTTTATTGTGTTTTTGTAGATTTTAAAAAGGCATTTGATAGTATTTATCGAAATGGATTATGGTTAAAATTAAATCGGGTAGGTATAAGTGGGAACATTATAAAAATTATAAGAGATATGTATAATAAGGTTAGATCGTGTGTTATGGCTTGCAACAGCTACTCTGATTTTTTAAATATGCAGTTGGATTACGACAAGAGGAGATAATGTCGCCAATAATGTTTTCAATGTATCTTGAAGATTTGGAGCTATTTTTACAGGACAGTGTTTTGTCGGGTTTGAAGATAGATGATATCATGTTGATACTTTTACTTTTTGCTGATGATATGGTTATTCTTGGTGATTCACCAGAAAACTTACAGAACAGCTTAAATTTGTTAAATTCATACTGTAAAAAGTGGAGTCTAGAAGTTAATGCACAAAAAACTAAAGTTATGGTGTTTCGAAAGCGTGGAAGAATATTGCCAAACGAATGTTTTACTTATAATGGAAATCAATTGGACGTTGTTAATGATTTTAATTACTTGGGGACAGTTTTTAACTATACAGGAACGTTTGCTCTTAATCAAGAACATCTAGTTGGTAAAGCTTTAAAGGCATTGAATGTTCTGTTAATTAATTGCAAAAAAGATAAAAGTCAAGCCGAACATTTCTTGCCAAATGTTTGATGCCTTTGTAGGTTCGATTTTAGGATATGCCTCTGAAATTTGGGGATAAAGTAAATCAAAGGAAATTGAACGTATTCACTTAAAATACTGTAAGTCTGTTCTTAATGTTAGAACTAATACTTCAAATGTTGGTGTTTATCGAGAATTAGCTAGATACCCTTTGTACATATCTCGATATATTAGAATTTCAAAATATTGGTTTAAGTTGTTAAACACAGGCAATATATTATTAAAAGTTCTGTACAAATTGTCATATGACGATTGCATAGCTGGTAAAAAGTGTTGGTTAACAAATGTTAAACATTTATTATGCCAAAATGGATTTGCTTTTGTTTGGAATCAACAAGGAAAAGCAAATGATAGAAGATTTATTAATGTTTTTAAACAACGTTTGATTGATAACTTTTATCAAAGCTGGTACTCTGGTATAGAAAGAAACCAAGTGTTACATATATATAAATTGGTGAAATTAGAATTTGGTTATGAAAAGTATTTAGACATGTTACAAGTTGACTTAAGAACTTGTATTTGCAAGATTAGACTGTCTTCTCACAATTTACACATCCAAACGGGTCGTTTTGGTATGAACCGAATACCTCGAGCCGAAAGATACTGTACATATTGTAGGTTTCGAGATATTGAAGATGAATATCATTTCATCATTAAATGTTCATGTTACAATACTTGAAGACGGAAATTTATTGAACGTTATTATTACGAAAACCCAAGTATGTTTAAATTCATAGAACTTTTAAAGAGTACTGATATTGGTACAAAAACAAAACTTGCAAAATATCTAAAAGCCGCATTTATACTGCGTGTTTCACTTTCTCATAACACTTAGTTCATCCTCTATAAACTTTATTTGTTTAAATAGTATTATACTTAAACAGTTTTTGAAATGTTTTCATATAATAAAAATGTAATAAATATATATATATGAATGTTCTATTATATGTATGTATTGTATGATGATGTACTTATGTGCAAATCAATAAAATATATGTTCTGTTCTTTTCTGTTCTATTCGATAAAGGAGCTTTTGTAAATCTCCTAAAATCTACCAAGGTGTTTTTGTCCACGTGTACATTTTTTGACCAAGGTACTTTTGTCCGGATACCACCGGGCATAGCTGCATACAACATTCCATTACAATTGAGCTTACTGTTTTTGAGAAGAAGACAAAAATGTGAATTGTGACACATTAATTTTTTTAGGCCCCACCCCAGGGTCAAACCGCAAGACACACAACGGACGACGCAAGACGGACAAAAAGGCGATCGCAAAAGGTCCCTTGACGTTTCGCATCACGTTAACATCACGTTAACATTTCCCATAGGGTTCCAATGTAACATTTATATCCAAAATACAGTGAAGGGGGGGGGGGGGGGGGGGGGGGGGGGGGGGGAGGGGGTTGGAGGGAGAAGGTATCCCTTTACCAGTTTTTTTTAAATTCAATGTTTTTGTGATACCTATCAATTTCCAGAGATTGATTGATATACAACATTGTGTCTCATTATCATTCGTCTCTCACAGCTAATTCAAATAGAAAAGTTATCAGCTACTTGCGGAGATGAGGTGTGCTCGAGTACTGGTTAACCTTTCAGGATCCCAGGAACAGTGGTAAGGTTAACTGATTGTCGGTTAGCCCTCGACTCCATAAAAATGACGCTAAATATTCAATCAATCAATCAATTCAATATTTCTTATATAATGATTTTGTAGATTTGCCTCAGTAACCTGGAGTAACCTTATGTTACCAAAGATAAAAGAAGGGTAACCAAGTAACCAGAAATACAGACATGTTTTTTTTTCAATATTTCTAATATAATGATTTTATAGATTTGCTGAAGTAACCTGGAGTAACATTCAGTTACCAAAGACAAAGAAGGGTAACCAAGTAACAAAAAAAGAGACATGTGTTTTTCTAAATTTCTTAAGTTATTTTGTAGATTTGCTGCAGTAACCTGGAGTAACTTTCAGTTACCAAAGACAGAGAATGGTAACCAAGTAACCAGAAAAAGGGACATGTTTTTTTTCCCACTGATTTCGTAGATTTGCTGTAGTAATTTAGACTAACCTTTAGTTACCAAAGACAAAGAAGAATAACGAAGTAACTAGAGATAGACATGTTTATTTCTAATTTTAACTACAATATGTATAGCATAAATGTTTTTTTCTAGGTTACCAAAGACATAACAAGTAACCTCAGTTACCAAAGGAATATAGAGGGTTACAAATGGACTGAATTGTGCAGAAGTGCACATTTTGTGCCATATCTAGCATGTAAAGATCAAGGGCGCCCCCCCCAAAAAAAAACAAAAAAACAACATAAATTTGTCAAGCATAGGTTTTTCCTCTACACATTTACCCTGAACTCAAGTAACCATCTAAACGATTTGTGTTAAAACAAATTAAGCACGTATTTGATGTACCTAAAATATGTACAAACTTACTATTTCTAGCATGATGCTTGAGTATATTCTACTGTCGCCAGTGTTTGGTCGTTTTTTTAAGTTTTTTTCCTTGTCGTTAAATCTTTATCGTTTCGAGTAATTTTACGCGAAAAAGTTTGTTATGACGTCACCATCGACGCAAGCAAAAATTAAAAAAAGCTGAATAGCTTTTTTTACATGTAGATCATCATCTGCAGAAAGTCAAACGCAGAAGAACATGTATGTATATTTGCATGTCATGACATGTGTAAATGATTTTAAATGGACCAGTCTGCTAAAACATGTATACAATTAAAATATTTACACTGCGTAGACCAAACTTTCAAAAGCACCAAGACAGAAACAACCAAACTGGTGGACAAACTGCGGCAAACAAATAACCAATACAACATTGAAATCTATGTTTCATCTATTTTCATTCAATGTTATATTAAAAAAAAAGATTTAGCCAGAAATACAATATGCCATCGACCTGTTCCCAACAAGATAGTGATGTGCTATGATTGTGTCTAAGACTAATTCTAAATGGTGCTGTAGCGTAATAGGTAAGGCGTGCGCCTGTCAATTTAGAGGTCTGACGTTCGAGCCTGCCTAGTGACATTTATTTTTGTAAATAAAATTGTTAACAAAAAATCCAAGGTATATGTGTTATTATGGTTGTCTTTGTTTAAAAGAATTAAGTTATAAATGTATATACATTCATTTAAGTATATTTGTCGCCCTCCCACCACCCCTAACATCAATTCCTGGATCCGCACCTGCGCGCCCCTCTAAACTGAAATCCTGGATCCGCCCCTGAAGATGCTCTAATAAAGTTTACATAAATTAAAAAAAATCTTTTCCATCAGTATTTTAATGTCATGTATATGCACTTCTCATGTTTAAAAATAATCTATATTTAAACTGGAGTACAAAACTTGAAACGAAATCTGTATTCTAAAAAAGGCATTATTTAAATACCTTCACATCGACATTCGATCTCCTTCTAAGTTGAAATAAGTTTTACTATGTGTAGACCTGTATAACGAATCATACTGAAATCAAAATGTAACCATGTGACTCATTTATTACGTCACAAACTATGTTGCGATTTTAAGCGGGAAATCTATTTTAGTCTCACCTAGGCGCGTAGTCCAAGTTAGGAAATCCCTTTTCAATATATTATTTTGGCATATTTAAATAGATATCCTTTTGGCAATATGGGGTCAGTGAGTATATATAGGCATGATATGTTAGAAAAAAAATGTTTTAGCCAATTTTAAAAATCCTGATCAATTCCTTTTAAGAAAAAATATTGGTTGTATATAAAAACGGGTTTCGCGAGGGGGTATCTTCTGCTTGTGGGGAAACTTTGATATTTCAAAAACCAAATGTTGTATTTCAGTTTGAGGAAGGAATAGTTATCATTAATTGAAGATATTTAAATAATGGTATTAAAAACAAACACACGAAAATAGTTAACTATCAGATGTATTGAAAAATGGAACCTCCACCGGTGTTCAAACCCAGTCCTTATGCGCAGCAATCCAAAACGTTAGAAAGAATGTGTCCGAAGGGCGGCTGGAGCATTCCCGACAAAAGGATATTTAAAACGGAAAAAAATGCGCTGTAGTGCAAAATATTTAAATTTAGAAAAAAATATTGTTGTCATTTAATCAAGAGTGTGACAGGAGTCTCCCTGCTGATTGTTGAACCGGGAAAGTATTGATATCTTGTTATCAAAACAGTGCACTCTATCAAGTTATATAGGTTACGTGGTGTATATCATTATGCTCCATGCAGTCATCTTTAAAGGGTAATTCATTGTGACAAGCGGGGCTGTAGTCTAATAAATAGAGCGTTGGCCGCTCACGCGAGAGGTTGCCGGTTCGATCCCCAGCTCGACCCGATGCCGCTCATAAACAACACTCAGTACTGGTTTTACCCAGGAAACGAGAACGGTTCATATACGCTCTGAGCTTTCATCGCAATCGAGTTAAAAATTAATTAGTATTAACTATTAATTCATTGTGTTTTTGGCTACCTAATATCATTTCCTAATTTTACAACTCATAACGTGTTTATAATTCCCATAAAAGAATGTATATATAACAATTTCAGATTGAATGAG